>CM053787.1:753319667-753637167 GCA_028749045.1 Cupressus sempervirens | reverse complement strand
TTCTATTATAGGTGAAGTTTATCTATATTTTCTTTGTTCTATTTACTTATTTGGAAGGTTAGAGTTGGTAAGGTTTGTTGGAATGTGTTTCCTTGGTTCCTTTACTAAGGTTTGTTGGAATGTGATGTCGTGGTTCCTTCAAGGTCAAATTTAAAACATGTATTTTCATTCAAAATCTCAACCTACCTACATAATAAGGAGTTAAGAAAAACACTTCAAACATGTGTTCTTAATCAGACAGCTTAAACATCACACCCCAAGCTTCATTTCAAGACTAAAAGTGTTAAATAGTCAAAGTTGACTTTTTTCCCAAGCTTAATTTCTCCTTAGTGTGTGGTGCTTAAGGACACCTATTTTGAACACTAAAACTTAACCTGCAAAACTAAAAATATTAACGATAAGACAAAAAACATTGTTTTGGAGACTATTCTTAACCTCTTTGGCCAAATACGAGAGGTTGAGAATCCAAAGGTCATTTAACCCCATTTAAAGTAGTTATCTTTAGGTCAATCAACCTCATTAAAAGAAGTTATTTAAAGACTCATGCTAAAATTGAAGAAAACGCAACCCATTTGAGATGAAGCTTATGAATATTTTGGCACCACATCGAAAAATATCTTTTAAGAATTCAATGAAAAGGTTGAAGTCTTGAAAACAATATGTCAAGTATATGACTTCATCCCATCCATGTGCAAAAGTCTCTAAAATGAGCAATTAATCTTAATTGCAGACCACCCCAAGACAGAGTTTCTTGAAGAAGAAATTATGGCATGCTGAATGAGTTATTGGTAAATAAAGCCTAAGATCATTGTTCTGGAAAACTGATGGTGTCTACTTGCGATGAGTCATGGAAAGAAAATATTTTGAAAGTCAACCTCTCCTTAGTAGATTGGCATCGCTATTTCACATCACATGAAAGTTTCAATGCAAATTGAGGTTTAAAAAAAGGTCAATTTTGATTACTTAACACTTTTACTTTATAAATGAAGCTCATCATTGGGTGAGATATGAAAATTTTAGTAGAGGCTTGTCATTTAAAAGAGTTAAAGTAACTAAGATCATTGCTGCAAATATATTTTCATTGCCAGTGTAATTGATGATTTCCAAATGTAGATTTTGATCTTATATAAATATGAGAGGAGGAGACGTGTCTCTAAAGTTAATAACCATTTCAAGCATAAATAACTATATGTATGAATCAATTTTAATGTATATATACTAATATGGCGAGTGTTGGAAAGGGAGGAAAGATAGACTTTCAAAATTCAAATTTTGATTAGGGAGAGATTTCTCTGAAATCTCTAAATTGGGCCCCTAGCTTGGGGCACAAGTCATAGAAGGAGGATAGTTAGGGATATTTTGGTACAAGTAGAGAAAGATGATGGGGATCCAACTACTCCCCCTAAGGTATTGGACAAGATTCCATCTATTCCCAAGGTGGGCCTCCCAAGTTTTTTTAAGTGGTCATCGCTTTTTGGTGTCAAGCATATAGGTAAGTCCTTATTCCTACCTATTAAGATTCTCCCTAAGGCAGAGAAAATATCTTGTGCTATTTCGATTCTGGACAAGTTGGTGGATCATAACATAGTGTCAATGGCTTCTACTTTGGTGCGAAATTTTATAGGGCCAAGGCCAAATATAGATATCGTTAGATCTTTTATTAAGAAGAAATGGGCTCTCAAAGGAGAGCCTCTATGATAGCTATGGCAAAGAGATTCATGTCCTTTGAATTTTCTTGTCTTGAAGATCTCACCAACATATTGTATAAGCGATCGCAGACTAGTGATCGTTCCAATCTGGTTCTCCAAAAGTGGACTTTAAAGATGAATATGAATGATTCATTCTTTATGCAAGCACTTGTATGGGTAAGGCTTCTAGAGCTTCCCCTAGAATTTTGGAATGAGGATTTTTTTCTAGGGGTGGCCAGCTCCTTTGGGGAGCTCCTATCAATTGACCCAACTACAATCTCTAAATGATGCCTCACTTATGCTCATATTTGCATAGGGGTAAGGGAAGGAGTGGAAATGTTAGAAGTCGTGACATTCCATTTAAATCTAGGAGTGCATGTTCAAAATTTGATTTATGAGATGGTTCTGTTTGCATGCTTTCTCTATTTTAAATTTGGGCACAAGGCCACCCAATGTCCTAAAGCCAAAGTAGAGAGGAACAAGAGTAATCCTACTGCTACCTCAAGAAAAGATAAGAAAATGGTCTGGAAATAGAAGAAGATGAAAAACCCAGAGAACCAGGTAGTGGTTGTGGGTAAGAAAAAGGCCTTCGAGCAAGAAGGAGATCCAAAATTTTTAGGTAGAAAAGAGGCAAAGGAGTTAGATATTGAGGATTAGGAGAATGATTCCTAGGCAAAAGAAGTGATAGATAAAGATTTATCAACTTTGCAAGAGTAGGGATCCAATATGTTGGGGGATCCTTAGATCGTGAACAAGTCCAAACCAGAAACTATGGACCCAATCAGTGGAATAGGAGGACAATCTAAGGATAGTGTCCCCCCTCTTAGTGTAGGAAGCAAAGGATAAGAGGTGAAATAGTCAGGAGATGGGCAAGAAATGGTGGATGAGGTGTAGGACCAAGGGCTCTCTTTGGATCTCCCTTTGGTTCCTTTGGTGAATCTGTCAGTTTCCACTAACTCGGGGATGAAATTTTTGGAACTGATCAATAACTCTTTCCTAGAACAGATTTCAAAACTAGAAGAATGTATAGACAACTTTTCTCAGGAAAACAAAGGAAATTAGATTATGGTTAAAAGGAAGAAAAAGAGAGACCATCCCCCATTATCACTAGCAATGACCATAAGTAGAGTCAAAGCTGATGTTGGGGTAAAACCTAAGATTCCAATTAGAAAAATCTTGAGCCAACCAATGCAAGAGGAGGCCAAAAGCCAAAGAACCATTAAGGAATGTTCTATTAAAAAGAAATGATGATCATAACTTGGAACATAGGGGGCCTAATTGGTGTCCATAAATAGGAGATAGTTAGGAATATGATTACAGACCAAAGACCTGATTTTTTACTGACCCAAGAAACAAAAATGAGAAAGACATGGCAAGGAAGTTATCTTTCAGTAGCAATAAGAGTACTGAGGCTATAGACTTCAAGGGAGCTAGAGGGGGGATGATTATTCTCTTCAACAAAAAGGTTTTCCATATATCCATAGCTCTTAATGAAGGTAATGGGTATGTGCAAGATCATGGTCAACCAAACTATGCTCTTAAGTGGCAATAAAAAATTAGAAAATCAGGGTTATGTCAACTTGACATGCAATTTTCTACTTGTTATTAACTTTATATCAAAAAGTTAAGATAAAATTGAATCTAGTTTCTAAACTACTAGGACTTATCTAAAAATAATAATAATAATAATTGATTGGTCAAATTTTTGAATTTTAATGCAATATTACAAAAAATTCAGAACAAAAATAATAAGTAGATGTATGTCTGACCACCTTAATCAAAATAAAATGATAATATTTTTAAATAATATTCTAGATATATGTAGTAGACTCATGCCTAGATGCGACACATATTTTTGGTTATTTGTATTCTAAATAAATAATAATTAATTAATTTTTGACTTTAGTATTTTTGGAATTAGAAAACTCTCATGTCTGACCATCTTAACTAATTCAAGGCTTTGCCAAAATTCAATTTTTCATTTTTCTTCCTTATAATAGACCAAACATAAAATGTGATGCATCTTTTGGATTTAAAAAATGTTCTACCATTTGAAAGTTATAGTTGCTTTTCAAGTAGTGTGTCAGTTAACACTTTATACGTAACTACATTAGAAAATAAGTAATAATTACTTACTAAACTCATAACTTGAAAAACCTTACATGTATGGAAAGATAATAACATTCTTAAGAAACCCTTTTCATTTCATCAAATTTTGGTGAAAAACATCGTCAGCTACATGTTTGAAGTAAAAATCACATGAAAATAGGCCAAAAGCACATTTTAAAGATGCTTTTAAAGTTGACCATATAGGTTTGGTATGAAAAGATATAGTAGACATTATAAAGATATTAATTGTTTTCATTTAGTATCAAGGTGGGTGGGAAAAAAGTTGGAATAGATTTTGAAATGGTTTGAGATATTTTAGAACTACAAATTTTTCAGATCACCACTTTTTGGCACACCATGATCTTGCATATAACCTAATGCTCTCCTTTTCAAATTTCCCATATCCATAGTAGTGACACTTGGTTTCTCTTAAATGTGTATGCTCCCAACTCCAAGAGGGAGAGAAGGGTTTTTTGGGCAAATATTCTTGATGTAATTCAAAGTAGTAACATAAATAAAGGTATTATAATGGGGGATTTTAATACCCCTCTCTCATATGATGAAAAATCAAGGGGGCTACCCTTGGATCAGGACAGTAACCTAGATCTTTCAAATTTTATTAATAGAATTGTTTTTATGGATGTTGATCTCTTAGAGGGGCAATTCACTTGGTCAAATAGGTGGAATGGAGGGGATTATATCCATGTTCATCTTGATAGAGTTCTCATTTTTCCAAACTGGATGCAAACTTACATGTGTAGACTCTCCCTTCTCCCTAGAGTTAGATTGGATCACTCGCCCATCTCGCTCTCATTTAGCCCTCTGATGGAAAAACATAAATTCCCCTTCCATTTTGAGAAGATGTGGAATTCCCACCTGGATTTGAATGCTAAGATTTCCTCTTGGTGGAACATAGAGCTGGAAGGTACAACTATGTTCAAGATTGCTCAAAAATTGAAAAATGTGAAAAGAAATATCAAAGCCTAGAACAAGACAAATTTCGAGCATATCTTCCAAGATAAGGAGGAGAAGATAGACCAACTTCAAAAATTCTAGTAGATGATATAGTAGGAAGGGTATAATAATCAAAATAGGATTGAACAAAGGTCAATCTGAACAGAACTCCACAATATCATAAGCAAGGAAGAGCACTTTTGGAAGCAAAGATCTAGAATCAATTGGCTTAAAGAGGGGGATCAGATACCATGTTCTTCCATCTCTCTACCTTAAATCACCATGAAAATAATAGGATTTCGAGCATAAAGAAGGGTCGTGCCATTTTGACAAATGATAGTGAAATTGTAGATGAGGCAGTGCAATTCTTTTCATTGCTTCTAGCTAGGGACTCTTCGCTATTGATGAAAGACCAAGAGGAAATTTTGGCTTCAATCCCCAACCTGTTACAAGACCATCATAATTCCATGCTGAATGAAATTCTCACTATGCATGAAATTAATCAAGCCCTATTTTCATTTCTAGCTAATGAAGTTCCAGGGTTGGACAGATTCTTGACCTTCTTTTTCCAAATATATTGGGAGATGGTCAAAGGGGATGTGGTGAAGGTGTTGCAAGAATTTTTTGGGGCCAAGAATCTATTAAAGGAACTCAATGCTACCTTCATGGTGCTTATTTTGAAAACCCTAGGTGTTGATTTGATGGATAAGTTTAGATCCATTAGCTTATGCAATTCTTTCTATAAAATCATTTTGAAAGTGCTAACACCTAGGATTCTCAATGTGCTCCCTTTAATTATCTCTCTATAGTAAATGGGCTTTGTCCTAGGAAGATAGATCTTAGACTCAATAATGGCGGTTCATGAGGTGATCCATTCCTTGGAAGTAGGGAAAAGGGAGGGCTTCCTCCTAAAGTTGGACCTCTCCAAAGCCTATGATAGGGTGGACTGGGACTTCCCAAAGGTTGCTTACCTTGCTTTTGGATTTGATTCCCAGGTATGCAAACTTATCCTTCAACTTGTCTCCACCCCTTCTCTTGCTATTACAGTCAATGGTGCTCCCTCAAATTTCTTCATCCCCTCTGGAGGGCTTAGATAGGTGATCCTCTATCCCCTATTCTATTCATTAATATGGCAGAGTGTATTGGAATTTTAATTTAGAGGAAAAGATAGGAAAGGACCTTGCATGGTCTTAAGCCATCCTCCAAATAGGTTTCTTTCACCCATCAACAATTTTTGGATGACACAATTTTGGGTGGGGAAGCTATGGTTCAGGAGGCTACAGTGTTAAAGAACTTGCTAAACACCTACACAAGGGGTATAGGCTAGTCTATCAATTGGGAGAAAAGTTGCAAATGACCGAAAAAGAAAGATTGCTCAAATTCTTGGATGTGGAGTGAGATCTCTCCTAGCTAGTTATCTTGGAATGCCTCTCTGGTCTAAATCTTCAAAATCTTTATGGAATGGAATTATTGATAGATTCAATAAGAAGTTGGTGGTTTTGAAAGGAGCCACCCTTAGTCAGGTAGGAAAATGTACCATAGTGAAATCTACTCTCCAAAACCTCCCAACTTATGCTTTTAGCCTTTTTGGGATATCAGTTAAATATGTTGAAAAAATGGAGAAAATCTAGAGTGACCTTTTGTGGATAGGACTCAAAGAAAACAAGAGATATCATTTGGTGGCCTAGGATAATGTCTATCTCCCTAAACGTTATGGTTGTCTAGGCATAAGAAAAATTAGACATCTCAATAATGCTCTATTAGCAAAGTAGAGTGGAGGGATATCATGGTGGAGAAGTACTTGAGAAAGTAGTCCATTAGCTTTTTGCTTAGTGAAGCTAATATTCTGCATGGATCTTTTATTTGGAATGGGTTTCTTAAGGCAAGATCTTTGGCCAAATAAAAGGAAACCTAGAAAGTGGGGAATGGTGAAAGCATCCTTTTCTAGCAGGATAATTGGTTAAGTCAGGGGCCTCCCATAGATTTCCCTAATTATCAGAGATGGGTTGACTCATGTATAAGAAGAGTTGGATTGAAAGTTAGCAAATATATAATAGATCAGGGGTGGAAAGACCTATCCTTAGTATCTTAGGGCCTCAAATTTCTAATGATTATACTGAATGCTATGATTTTAAATAACAAGAGGGATGAACTTATATGGGGGGGGGACAATACCAATGGGTTATAATTAGTTGCTTCTATCTATTTCTCAGTTTGAAACAAGATGGGAAAAACCATTTGGGCTAAGGCTTGGATGACTGGTCTTACCCCTAAAATTAACATTTTCTTTTGGCTAACATTAAAAGATAAAATTCTCACCCTGGATGACCTAGCTAAGAGAGTTTAGTAGATTCCAAATAGGTGTAGTCTTTATAAGCATGATTTAGAGATGGTTAACCACATGTTTATTCATTGTCCCTATTCCTTAGAGGCTTGGGAACTTACGACCAAGAGCTATGGGGCTAGTTAGTGTAAACCAGACAATATTCAAGATTTCTTTAGCCAATGGAATTGTTTGCATAAACGTATGAAGACACAGATGATTTCCTCCTAGACTCTTCCACATTTCTACTAGGGAATATGAAAAGTGAGAAATAATCATATCTTTAGAGAAAGGGAAGCTCTTACCTTTGTTCTTGCAAAAAAATAGATAGTACTATGAGAGAAAACTTTGCTATTAGAAAAGGGGGAAATATTGAAGAAGGAGGTAATAGTATGGAAAGGAAAAAGGATATGGAGGTGAAAAGATAGGAGGCTAAGTGGTTTTTTCCTCTAGAATAATGGCATAAAGAAAACTTCGATGGCACAACCAAAGGGAACCCTAGCTTAGTTGGTTGTGGGGGAATAATAAGAAATTGACATGGAATTGATGTAGCAGCCTTTTTCTATCCTTTAGGGACTTAGATGAACCACTACATAAAGGCCAGCATGGCTTTTCATATTGTCAAGCTAGCTGTTGCTATCAAGATTGAGAACCTTTAGTTGGAAGGAGATTCTTTAAATATAGAGAACCATCATCCACGTGTATGGAGAGGTAAATTCTATTGCAAACTAGTTTACAAATGAGGCGGTGACCAAAAATACGGTGATAATCTGGCATAGGAAAGAAAAATTTATGGTGGTCGTGAAGGATATTTTAATTATGGAATGAATCCTGGGGAGTACAAAGGTAATCTTGAGTTAATTATGGAAAGATATACAAGAAAACATGAAAAATAGGGTTTTTATTGAGAATCATGTGCAGGTAATGACATACCATCATTTCATGTACATCTAGCACATTTTATGGGTCTCATTTTTATCTTCCATTAAAATTGCTACAGCCAAAAAAGACTTTTTGAATAGAAAAGCTTAGAAAGTAGAAGATTGTGAAGGGTGGGAGAACTGGTGTAGGGTTGTTTAATAGGAGATCAAGATGGTTGGGTAGAGGAATAGGAAGGAGCTGACTGGGGAGATGGAAAAATGGAGAAAAAGAAAAAAGGTTTGGAATAGACTGGAGAAGGGTGGAATAGTAAGGTGCATTGAAAAACTCCATGGTTTTGACAAGGAGATTACTAAGCTCATGGTGAACACCTAGAAGGATGGAGAAGTCAAAATTGATGGGGTCTCAGACCAAGTGACAGTGGAAATGATTGCTCTTGTCATGAAGATTTTTTAGGAGGGGATAAAATTTTACATGGACAAGAAAAATGTGAAAATGTAGTGAAATATTTCATGAAGAACGTGGAAGAGACAAAGAAGTTAGTGAAGGTTGAGACTTATTACAAAATGGATTCAATAAAAAGGCTATGGAGTTATGTTTTAAGGGTTGTCATCGAATTCATTTCACTGGATACTAGATTCTATAGAGTTAGAACACACCACTTTGTTATGCTAAACCATTTTAGACATGGAATTAAATTTTATTTTCCTTTCTATCTATTTACCTCTATGAGCAAGAACATTGTGGGTTACAAGAAGAAACCCAGCATAAACCCAACTCTTCATGAGGGTTCTCTACTTCTAGTCTATGAATACCTCAAGACCCAGACAAGGGGAAAATCCTTAGGCCAATCTAGGTATGCTTCGAAGAATATTGGGAGCTCAATCTTTTTCAGATCTAGTGAAATTCAAAGTCTTAACTTAGAGGAAGTGGATAATACCCCTTCGACAGGTAAGAAGCCAAAGGCCAGGGGGGATTTTCTCCTCCACTAGTAATGTTCCAATTAGGAATATTCCTATTAGATTAACACCCAAACCTATGGAACAGGGGGAGGATGATTCTAATGACAACAAGGAGGATATGGAGTTAGAGGATGAGAAGAATGGGGAGGACATTACTATTCTTCTTGGGAAACCCAAGAAGAGGAAGGCGGAGGAGGATATGCCTCTAGAAAGGAGAAGTGATGAGACACCTAAGACTCCTAGCCCCTCCCCTTTCCTCTCTTCATCCTAGTGGAAGATAAAGGAGATCTTGGTGGAAGAAAATGGGGAGGAGGTAATGAAAGAAAGGAGGAGGTTGTGGAGAAATTTGAATACTAAAATGATGAAGATGGGATCATTAGAGAGACACTAAATTCTCAAGTTCTTGAAGAAAAAGAGGGAAAACTTTATTTTGAGGAAATCATAGACCTAGATTTGGTAGCAATTTTAGACAATGTAAGGAAAATAGGGCTCAACCTACTCAATAATGTGAAAAATAGTATGATAGACAACTTCTTCTCAATTAAGTAATTGTTCCATGAGATTGAAGAGCTTAAGAAGAAAAAGTGCTAGGGGGAAAGCTAGAAGAAGAGAAATGACCAGGCTTTTTTAGCTAACCAGGAGAATCATCTTTCTAAGGTCAAGAAAAGGGTGCAGAGGATAGAGATATCAAACCAAAATCATGCCAATCAAGTGATCGCCATTCTAAACACTCTAAATGAGAACATTTAAAGTTTGGGCAAATCGTTGAAAAATGGAGGCATTGTTGGGGAAAAGTATGAAAGGGTGAATGAGGATTCCAAGCAGACTGAGGGGGAAATGAATGAGACCAAGGGCCCAATGGAAAATTCTAATGATCTAAACCAGGAGCATGCAATCGTGGAGATCTGGAGTGCCAATGAAGCAGCTAAAATCATTGAGGAACTTGATAGGAAGATTTAATAGTAAGGGTTTTAATTTCTTGTCCTTTTCTTTTTTTAGTTGGGTCTATTGGCTTTTCTTTCCTAGCCATTGGCCTATCTTTTGTTATGGCCTTATGTAGGTAGAAGTAATGGGTCTAAACTTTTTTTAATATTATGTTGTCAACTTTTATATAAAAGCTTTTGGGTTTCAGGATCCTTGTAAAACCTATTTTTCTTAATAAAAAACATATATATATTATAAATATATTAATCATATATGTAATATAATATAATATTATTATATTATTATATAAGAATATATAATGCATAATACATATTATATTACATATATATATATATATATATATATATATTATATAAGATATATAATGTATAATATATAATATATATTATATATACAAGATACTTATCATAAGGACAACTTATCATCAATGAGGTAGCTTTAATAAACTCAATCCAATAGAGGCTGCAAAAAAGTCATGTCCCATAGCTTATGTAAATCATAGACATAAATACATACACTCATACATATATATTATTATCTCCACAGATATATAACACAATCAGTTAATGTTTTCTCAGCCAATAATTCCATTAGCTTAATCCAAACAATATACATATATATGTATATGTACATATAACTAACTATAATGAACATTTATCTAGAAACATAAACATAGATTAGTATATTAGATAGGCATCATTTACTTCTACTAATGCTAAAACATTAACACTCCCTCTTTAGCAAGGGAGAAGTAATACACCATTTGGATTTTAGTATAGAATACCTAATCACTTTATCTGATCTTCACACAATGAAAAAGTTATAGGTTAGATAACAAAAATCAACAAGTTATGAACACTATCATAATATACATTATAATCTCTAATTGTCTGAAACAATATCTAGAGTAACCATAATGGAAATGTTATCTATGATCTCTAATTGCCTGAAGCAATGTCTAGAGATATCCATAGTAATAACATAAAAAAAATTATTCATGATTTCTAATTGCCCAAAGCAATGCCTAGAGATTTCCATGATAATAACATGAATTCATTATCTATGATCTCTAATTTCTCGAAGCAATGTCTAGAGATGGACATGATAACAAGCCTATTATTTGCACGATTGTCACCTTACAAATAATTACCTTCTATTTGTTTGTTATCATGCTGTTCAGCAAAATCTAGCCCAAAGAACCATGATAATAGGTCTACCATTTACAACATTGTCATCTTATAATGGTTACCTTTTATTTATATATGTCAATAAAAAATTGTCACCTTTCATTACATATCATATGTGAAATAGTAACTACCATGAACCAAGTCATAGTGTGGTGCAAAAAAAAGGTTTTCACCTTATATTTCTCTCTCATAGAGGAGAACACATTATATAGAATTTCTCTTTAGAACTTCTCCTCATACAGAAGATATCTTCCACAAAGGATTATATCTCAAAAAAATTCTCCCTCTGAACATCAATCCTAGGAAGTAAGGTTCTCTTGTTACTTCGTCAAAAACTCTCTTTGCCTAAGGATGCCTATCAAACTCATCATTCCCTCATGATATATGTAGGAGTAGGCCCATCAACATCGTATAGTCACCCACATGTATTTCTATACTCCCTATTAGTATCAATCTTCTAAGGTCCAAAATTGCCTTTGAAGAAATGTCATACTCCCTCTTAATGTAGAAGAATCTCATGATATTAATCATCAAAAATATTTTCTTCAAGAGCATTACTTTATCCATCTTAATCATCAGGGTTTTTGGAACTACTATCATTAGGTTGAGTCTGCCCAAAATCTGGTAGCATGTATGAAGTACAAACCTTCTTTTCATAGTTGCATGAGTTTCAATCCTCTTGAATGTTAAAATTTATCGATCACTGAAGATTTGATCACAACATTGGTTTACTCCCACTGAATCAATATGATAGATATTACTGACGGTTAACAAAACCATATCCATATGCTCCCTCTCTTTCAAGGTTGCCTCTAATGAAATGTCAAGATCCTTCTTCCTTCAATAACATTCTTAGAGGAAAAGATCAAGGCACATATGTCTTATAACATATTAATATTAATTTGAATGCCCATTACTAATAACAACATAAATTATCATAATATGTCTCTTTAATTTCAATAATATAATTAAGAATACATCACTTCTATATATATGACTTTCCCTTAAATGGTATGTTCTCTTAGAAATTATAAATTTTATTTCATTTTATTTATATTTTAATAATAATATTAGTAATTCACAATAATTCTAATCATTTATATTGGTTAACATATTTATATGTAAAACATAATATTAATTTATAAATATCATTTTAATTTAATGTACTTTACTAATAAATTCTCATTTTAACAAAAAAAATAATATATCACATAAAATAATGTGTAAGGACTTAAAATAATATACCTCTTATACTTACTTTAATATGATTGGATCCTCCAACCTTACTCTCTCTTCTCTCAATTAAGAGTGATAAACCCTTAGGGGGATCCAGTGAGTAAATTTGAGTAGCAATAATAATCCATCTTATGCATATCAAATGGAATATATTCCAACAATTCATGTTTCTTCACAACTTTCTAATGAAGTTCTAGAATCGCCAATGGGGTAACGGTCTCTTCTCCATTTCAACAAAGTGATTTTGTTGTTTCAAAAAGATGTCACATGGAGAGAATTTAGAAGCTCTCTTAATTCAAGGCCATTATGTTCATATTATTCAAATAAAAAATCTATATTGAAAATTTATAATATTTAATAGATCTCATATCCATGATAACTATATTATATAAGACTATAACATTTACCTTTATGTAATATATACCATAACTTTGAATAAGATACACATAGTCCATAATCTAATTATTATTTCCACATCCCTACTATATATATTTAAATATCTTAACATATTCATATATCTATACTAACCTATTCATGAAGTAATAATACTTACCTCTACCCCTCATCCATAGGGATAAGTTAATACACGGTGGATAGGTACCATACAAATTGTATCATTCTTCTTACTTGTTTGATGATCTTCCCTTTTACAAGTTGCTTACCTCTAGTTAATCTATGCTCTTGTTTTCCATTTTTGAGAATGAGGATCGTATGAATGTTCCATTGTAGGTATTGAAGGCTGTCTCCATCATTTAGCTAACAATGCCTCTCTCATTAGTCAACTTCCTTTTTCCATCATAATTTATTTCCAATGCGCCATAATAGAGTAGGGTTTTATAGCACGATTAAAATATCGAATTTTTAGACATTTGATCCTACCCGAAATAATAGATTCGGATACCCAATGAAGATTTGAATCCACCGACACAAAAAATCGCATAATCAAGGTGGCCATAAAGTTTAAAAGACTTGTGAGGAGGTACGCTGATCAGTAGACTAGCTTTCCTTTTTATGTCAAGTGCTGAAAGGATTTAGATTATCGTGTGCACTCCCATGAATTATTATGTGGATTATTAGAGGCTTCATTATTGATATCAATTTTCTTTCTTCAATCAGCAAAAAATGCGGATGATAGAGAATAGCGGATTCGTATAGGTGGAAAGCATATATGTCTATCCTAGTTTAGCTACCACTACATACATCTTTGTGCATTAAATCTTTCTTTACTTATTAGCTTCGATTTACATCCCATACGAACAATGCACAACTCACAATGAAAGAATCGAATAATGACAATGAAAAAGAACCATGCATGTGAACGTTGATTCTTAAATGAAAATTTGTACCCTATTTCTTGCATGAAAAATTTCCTGCCATGCTTTTACTGTGCATGACAATAGGATTCTTTGTATGCTTCCACACTCACTCACTCAATTTTCATATCAGACACGTTGGGAATAGAGTACTATTTCCCTCAAATTCAAAGCTCTTTTTTTTTTTTTTTTTAAATAATAAATAATAGATGAAAGGAGATATCAATTTTGATTAAAGGAAGGCTCGAGTAACTGACTTAAGAAATGAACAATCTAAAACACTCAAGTTGATCTTCAGATCCCATGACTCTTTAGCTAGAGCTCAGCAGTGATCACAAAAGCCAACTTTAACTCCATTTCTTTGAAGGTTGAAACCTATCTAGTATAGCAGCAGAAACAGTAATGAATATCATGTGAAGTCCTATCTCTCATTTTCTCAAGGAAAACGGCCTGAAATCCTCCCCTCTATCAAACACATACTTTCTATCAATCTGTATGTTATAGAAAGCAAGAAAGATGATAGTAACACATAATAACAAACACATATTCCAAACCCATCCCTATCTCATGTCACACCTTTTTCATTCCAAATATTTTGCAAAATCTAGACACTTGCTTGATACCATGTTAAAGTAATTAAGATCATTTCTGCAAATGTATTTTCATTGACATTGTAATTGATGATTTCCAAATGCAGATTTGGATCTTACATAAATATGAATGGAGACACATCTCTTCAAGAGACATGAAGAAACATGTCTTTAAAATTAATCACCATTTGAATTATAAATAACTATATGTATAACTCACTTTTAACACACACACACACACACACACACACACACACACACACACACACACACACACACACATATATATATATGTACATATATATATATATGTACATATATGTATATATGTACACATATATATGTATATGTACACACATATATATGCACACATATATATGTATATGTACATACATATATATATATATATATATATATATATATATATATGTATATATATATATATATGTATATATATGTATATATATATATTTTTTACATATTAATCATATATGTAATATAATATAATATTATTATATAATAATATATAATGCATAATGAATATTAGATTACATATATCATATATATATTATATATACAAGATACTTATGATAAGGACAATTTATCATCAATGAGGTGGTTTTAATAAACTCAATCCAATAGAGGCTACAACAAAGTCATGTCTGATAGCTTATGTAAATCATAGTGATGTAGGGGCATCTAGTGGTGTAAGGGGAATCATGTGTCACCCAAAAATATGCTTAGAAATAGTTTTTGTTTACTGTGTTTTCATTTCTAGATACCCATTTGGGTCAAATAGAGGTTCCAACTCTCACAATTCCACTATTAGCTTTTTGGGTTAGAGTTTTTAAGCACCTTGGGATACATATAAATGCCTAAAAAGTAGGATTATGTAATTGAGCCATAATTATGGTGAGTTAGAGGGTGAAAATTGGAGGGATGATTATATTTCTAATTTAAAGTACTCCAAAAAAAGAATTAGATCAAAAGGCTCCACGGTCAAAAAGTTATTGCAAGTTTTCAGTTCTTGGAGACCACCTAAGAGCACTTCAAAATTAGATTTGTGGCACTAAATGGCCTTGTACGGGCCCAAAAAAAGGAAATGAGAAAATTTCATCCATAGGTCTATTGGCCACTTTAAGAGCTTTTTGAGAATGTAAACAGTTTTTCAATCAGAGTTACAGTTCAAAAGTTATGCATCCTGACAATTCAGCTACCATTTCTTGATTCTTCTAATTTTGCACCAACTTCTAATGTGACTTCTGGAACCTTCTATTTTGGCGGTGGATGCCAACTAGCACATTCTCAAATGTATTCATAACCCTTATCCCTTTGGGGTCTATTTAAGAACATTTCTGGCACTGTAAAGGGAACTTCGGAGTAAAGTTTGAGAGAAGGTACTGTGAGAAGAAATTTTCTCCAGAGTAATAATATTGTAAAGCAATAGGGCATGTCTTTGAGTCTTTTTTCTTTGTAGTGAGTGTACTAGTAGATTTTCATAGATAATAATATTTTCCTTTTCCTATTTTGTTCACTCTGGTCTTGGGTATTGTCCCCTTCAAGTGGTATCAGAGCATGTTTTTTTGAGTGTGTAGATAGAGCGCCGAATGTTAGGCAATTTGCACTAGGACTGTGTGGTTGTGGGTTTGAGTCAAGAAGATTCCTCCATGAAGAGAATGTGGTGGAAGGGAAAAATTTGTTAATCCTAAGGAGGTTAGAACCCTAGGGAGGCAAGTTCAAGCATTGCAGGAGGACATCCATAGAGGATTGAATGTCACCGCAGGCGACGAAAATGGGGAGGAAAATGAAAAAGAAGAAAATATTGGATAGGAAGGGGAAGGCAAAGGGGAAGTCCGAAATCAGGTAGAGGAGAGGCTTTTTAGGGCTATTTCTAAGTTTTGAAAAAGACCTACAATTGATGTGGGTGTATTTTCGACAAATCTAAAACTAGATGAGTTGATCAGCTAGATCAATGAACTAGAGGAGTACTTTGAGTATGAGGATATCAAGGACCTAGATAGGGTTAAGTTTGCATAGGCCAAAATGAAAGGCCATGTCAAAATCTAGTGGCAAGAGGTTCAACTAGAAAGAAGTAGAAGATAAAAAGAGAAAATCACAAGGTGGGATCGCATGGTGGACAAACTAAAGAAGTAGTTCATTCCTATTGATTATGAACTTTATTTGTTCAAAAAAATGCAAGGGTTAAAGAAAGTAGGAAAATCTATCTAGGAATATATAGAGGAATTTTATCGACTTCTTATTAGGGCAGGGAACACAGAAGAAAATAAGGAGAAGGTTGCTCGTTACCTTAATGGGTTACAACCTAGCATTTAGGAGGAGTTAAGTCTAGTTAGAATGACCAATGTTGAAGAGGTGCATACCAATTTGCCCTGCGAGTTGAAGAGAAGCTAAAAAAAGGTCTGAAGGAAGGAAATGTGGGCATGGTCAAGGAGGAAGGGGCAGTGATAGGTCATCTGGAGGCCAAAATGAGACCCAAAAGAAAAATGAAGATGTGGGTACTAGCAGGAACTAGAGGAATGAGGGTTTCAACTGCTCCCATGATCAAAACTTTTGAGATCAAAGAGAAATAGGTAGAGGATGTGGACACGGTTCAAGAAGAGGAGGCTTCTATAGTACCTATTTTCATTACAATGAAGAAGGTCATCGTGCCTTTGAATGCCCTTAATGACAAGGATGGACAGATAGGAGGACAAATGGTCAAGCAACAGTTGCTTATGTGGATGAGGATGCATAGTCATCACATTTAGAGGATGTAGAAAGAGGAGTGGTTATAGTAAATGATAGGGTCTTACTAACCGGTGAGATTGAACTTGGACAACGGAGTAGTTTGTTCTGTACCAAGTGCAAGTGTAAGGATAAGTGTTGTAATGTGATTGTTGATGGTTGTAGCACTAACAAATTGGTGTCAGAGGAGATGGTCAGTAAGCTAAAGCTCAAGAGGGAGAAACACCCCCAACCCTATCAAATTTCTAGGGTGAAGGATGATCATAAGGTCCTAGTAAGTGAACAATGTTTGGTGAAGTTCAAAATTGGGAGATATCATGATGAAGTTCTCTGTGACATTATTCCAATGGATGTTTGCAAGTTGTTGTTGGATAGACTATGGTAGTTTGATAGGCATGCAATACGTGATGGTCATGCAAACATGATGGGTAGATATATCTTGGTGATGGAAGAAAGTTTTTAGATGGCATGAAACATCAGTGTATGTGTTTTGATTTGATTCCTAGAAAACATAAGGAAGGTAGTAGTGAAATTCCACTTGAAGTTTTAGATCTATTAAGTGAGTTTGGAGATGTCATCATTGATAATTTTCCAGAAGGGTTACCACCAGTAAGACAAATTATTCATTAGATAGATTTAATCCCTAGAGCTAGTTTTCCTAACAAGGCTACTCATAGGATGACTCCTACTAAAATTAAGGAGCTAAATAGACAGGTTCATGAGCTATGAAGGAAGGGTTTGATTCGAGAGAGCCTGAGTCCATGTGTAGTACCTACAATACTAGTACCAAATAAGGATGGAGAGTGAAGAATGTGTATAGACTCTCTAGCTATTCATAGGATAACCATCAAGTATCAATTTCCTTTGCCATGAAAGGATGATGTTATGGACTTCTTAAGTGGAGCTTAGTAGTTCACAAAGATAGATCTCAAGAGTGGCTATCACCAGATATAGATCTAAGAGGGAGATAAGTAGAAGACTACATTCAAGACCAAGGAGGGTCTATTTGAGTGGTTAGTCATGCCCTTTGGACTGACCAATATGCCAAGCACCTTCATGCGGCTTATGAATGAGGTACTAAAGAAGTTCTTGGGAAAAAAATTTATTGTCTATTTGGATGAACATTTATTGCACATTCATAGTGTCATTGAAAGGTTGAGGGAAGAGAAATTGTTGATTAATCTAAAGAAGTGTAGCTCTGCTAAAAAAGACTTAGTCTACTTGGGGTTTTTTTTATCATGTGAAGGTCTCAAAAGATATCCAGAGAAGGTAAAAGCCATCTGTGAATGGCCTACTCTAAGGTCTACTACTGAGGTGAGATCATTTCATGGTCTGGTTAGTTTTTATAGGGATTTTAGTAAGAATTTTAGTGGCATATGTGCACCCTTGACAGACACAATAAGGGGGGATATAATAAGAGTTCAAATGGACTACAATAGCTGCAAGAAGTTTTGAATTGTTGAACAAGAAGGTGACAGAACAACCTATCTTGGCACTTTTTGATTTTAGTAAACTATTCTAAGTCAATTGTGATGTGAGTGGTAGTGCTATTGGGGTTGTATTGAGCCAAGAAGGTAAGCCTATTGCATATTTTAGTGAAAAATTGAATGATGCAAAGAAGAATTATTATGTTTATGATCAAGAGTTCTATGCAATAGTTAAGGCATTAAAGAAATGGAGGCATTATTTATTGCCAAAAGAATTTTTCTTATATACTGACCACCAAGCATTACAATACCTAAATAGCTAAGGTAAATTGAACCAAAGACATTTGAAGTGGGTAGAGTTAATGCAGAGCTATACCTTTGTGTTGAAACATAGAAGTGGAAAGTCTAATAGGGTTGAAAATGCATTGAGTAGGAGACAGTTGTTGCTTACAGTAATGTAGTTTGAAGTGGTTGGGTTTGATGAACTCAATAATCTATACCTTAAGGATCCTGATTTTGCTAAAGTATGGAAGGCTTGTAAAGAACCTATTATTGAAGATAGAACTAGGTGGCTAGACTATTTGATTCAAGATGGTATGTTGTTCAAGGGCAGTCAATTATGCATTCAAAGGAGTTCCATGTGGGTAAAATTGATCAAAGAGAAACATAGTGGAGAGATGGCAAGACATTTTCGTCAAGATAAGACCATTTCGATTCTTAAAGAACATTAATTTTGGCCTCAAATGTCATAGGATGCGAAGAAGTTTGCATAGACTTGTCAAGTATGTAAAGGAGTCAAAGGATTTAGTCACAATACTAGACTCTATCAGCCATTGCCTATTCCATCAAAGCCATGGGAGGACATAAGTATGGATTTTTTTCCTTGGATTGTTGATGACACAAAGGGATAATGACTTAGTATTTGTGGTAGTTGATTGGTTCTCCAAGATGGCACATTTCATCTCATGCCACAAGACTCATGATGTTGTACATATTGCAGATTTTGTTTTTAGAGAGGTGGTGAGACTACATGGTCTCCCAAGGAGTATAGTTTCCAACAAAGAAACTAAATTTGTGGGGTATTTCTGGAGAACTTTGTTGAAGAAGTTGAGGATAAAATTGAAGTTCACCTCTACACATCATCTGCAGATTGACAGATAGACAAAAGTGGTAAATAGGAGTTTGGGCAATTTGCTGAGGTGTTTAGTGGGAGATAAGAGAAAGGGATAGGATTTGATTCTACCAAAAGAAGAATTTTCTTATAGTAACTCTATAAATAGGAGTACTGGTAGATCACCATTCTAAATTTTGTATGGAAGTAGCCCATGGATTGCACTAGAATTGAGGAGGATGGAGCAAGGGGAGAGGACAAGTGCTGAGGTAGAAGAATTTACTGAACATATCAAGTACCTACATGAGGAGGTCCATGCACACATTACCAAGATGAATCAACAGTATAAAGCTAGGGTTGATCAAAGGATGAGACATAAGGAGTTTCAAGTAGAGGATTTGGTTATGGTACACTTACAAAAGGAATGGTTTCTGGTGGGTACTTACAACAAGCTCAAAATGAAGAAATTTGGCCCTTGCAAAATTTTGAAGAAACATGACTCCAAAAATGCATATGAGGTGGAGTTGCCAAATGGAATTTACATTTTTCCTATCTTCAACATTACAAACTCAACAGAGTATCATGATGATGGTGTAGATCAGGGGTTGATGCTGGAGCCATGTCCAATTCCTAATTCTAAGAAGGAAGAGATAGAAGATATTCTAGATAGTCATGTGGGTAGGAGTACCTAAAATAGGTAGTATGAAGAGTACTTGCTAAAGTGAAAAGGATAACCAATAGAGGACTCAACTTGGATATCAATAGTAGAGGTTTCCCATTTGGGTTTTCCTCTAACATCCATAAAGTGACAAGGGCACTTTTCAATCTACCCTAGGTGTCTGATGCAAGAGCATCCAGTGGTGTAAGGGCAATCCTATGTCACCCAAAAATATACTTAGAAATAGTTTTTTTGTACTATGTTTTCATTTCTAGATACCCATTTGGGTCAAATAAAGGTTCCAACTCTCATAGTTCCACTATTAGTTTTTTGGGTTAAATTTTTTAAGCACCTTGGGATATGTGTAAATGCCCAAAAATTAGGATTATGTAATTGAGCCATAATTATGGTGAGTTAGAGGGTGAAAATTGAAAGGATGATTATATTTGTAATTTAAAGAACTCCAGAAAAAGAATCAGATCAAAAGGCTCTATGGTTAGAAAGGTTTTGCTATTTTTTAGTTATTGGAGACCTCCTAAGAGCACTTCAAAATCAGATTTGAGGCACTAAATAGCCTCATATGGGCCTAAAAAATGGGGGATGAGAAAATCTCTCCATAGGGCTATAGAGCACTATAAGAGCTTTTTGGAAATGTAAATGGTTCATCAATCAAAGTTACGGTTCAAAAGTTATGGCTCTCGAAAGTTTGACTATTGTTTTTGGATTCTTCTAATTTTGCACCGACTTCTAACATGACTTCTAGAAAATTCTATTTTGGTGGTGGATGCCACCTGGCACATTCTAAAATGTATTCCTAACCCTTATCCCTTTGGGGTCTATTTAAAAACACTTCTAGCACTGTAAAGGGCAGTTCAGAGTGGAGTTTGAGAGAAGGTATTGTGAGAAGTAATTTTCTCCAGATTCATACTATTGTAAAGCAATAGGGCATGTCTTTGAGTCTGTTTACTTTGTACTGAGTGTACTAGAAAATTTTCATAGATAATAATATTTTTCTTTTCCTATTGTGTTCATTCTAGTCTTGGGTATTGTCCCCATCACATAGACATACATACATACACTTGCACATATATATTATTATCTCTACTGATATATAACACAATTAGTGGATGTTTTCTCAGCCGATAATGTCATTGGTTCAATCCAAACAATACACACACACACACACACACATATGTATACACATACATACATACATACATACATACATACATACATACATACATACATACATACATACATATGTATATATATGGGTAGGTGCACCAAGATGTGGTGCCAAAAAGGTAACTTTTTTTTTTCTAATTTTCAATATTGCGTACATGCTATCACACATATGCGCTTTATAAAAAACTAAATTATTATAAATAGGTTGCATACTTGCAACCCATTCATGTCTCCTTTATTTTCCTACTTCCCCTCTTCACAGTGTGTACATGGATTGAAAGAATAGAAGATTTTCACCACCCACCTTGCCAATATGCCTCCTCATCATCGATGTTCGAGATCACGAGCATGTTGTATGTTACCTAACCTTATTTTTGCATTGTTTTATTTTATTTTTTATTGTTTTGTAGGTTATTTTTCAATTTTTCTTTAAATTTATTTATTTGTTTAGATTTCAATTGATTTCTTATCAAGAAATGTGAATAATGAACATACAAATCCCCAAGAAGATCAAAACCAAAAACCTCAACAAGATCCAAACCAAAACCCTCAATAGGATGAGAATCAAAACCCTTCACAACAAGAACAACAAATTCTGCAACTTGAACCAATTGCAAGACCTCCTCCTGGCACACAAGAAAACATAATAAATGAAATAGAGAGAGGCAAAAAAGAATTAGAAGCACTCATTGGTAGGTTGAAATCTTGTGGAAAAACCAATCCAATGAGAGCTCAATTGGCGTCCTCCCTTGAATCCATTAAGACCCACATTGCTTTTGTTAGTGGTTAGTTATATGTTTGGCAGGTTAAGAAGGATGAATAGAAAAGATATTATGCAAATAAATTATCATATCAAGATGTTAAAAAAAAACATATACCAAAAGGTAGGATCTATGCATTATTTAGAAAGCCTAGTGAACAAGATACTCTTAGAGAGACTACTAAAAAGTTCCCCCATCCATTGGCACATATACAATAGTATTAGAAATAATTTTTGGGATAGATGGTGGATGGTTTTTGATGCCCCTCCTTCCAATAATCATGAGGTCCCAATGTTTTTCTTAAGGAAATTGTATTGTGAGTTTTTCCTTGGGGAGATCCCCAATTATTTTGATATATTAGACTCTTAGGGTAGAGGGGGGGTCATCATTTGAGAGGTCGGGGGCATGTCTTGACCCTAATGTAGTTAGGGCACCTGTGGTCAAGCCATAGGGTGAGCATGTGACTATTCCTTCAATTGTGATGTAATATGTAGAGGCCAGCACTCTAGGGACTATTAATGCTTTGACATAGACCCTCATTCATTGCATGAGTCCATTATTTGAGGAGGATCTTATTGCATGTCATGATCACATGTACACATCATATAGATCCTTATGCACTTTTGGAAATCATGCTAGAGATAGTATAGATGATGGGCTCATCACTAATCATTTCCTGAATGAGACATTTGGCATTGACACACAAGTAAATTAAAATTATACTAAACTAATTTGATCACATTTCATATGTATAGTGAATGATTAATTAATTAGCATCTATTGACATTGTTCAAAATTCAGGGTCAGAGTGTTGGCGGCCCTAGTAGAGATCCCCTTACCCCATTTTTCATCCCATCAATGAGTCCAAAGGTATGTATCAATTTAATCATTTAAATTAATACATATGTTTATTAAGTAATCATATTAAGGATTGGAAAAAAAACTATGTATGCACATCACTTCTCTACAGGACCGTCTTCATTCACTATGGACTCAGAGCCTAGATGTGATACAAGCTTCATAGAGGTACATTTGTTTCATGTTAATTTAATTCATTTGATTATATTTGTTTCATATTTCATGTTACATGTAACGTGTATTGTATGACATGCAACTCTTGACATTTGAGACACCTCCTCATCTTCGATAGTCCGTCAATGGTGGAGTGGTTACAACTATGGCTAGTTAATAGCCATTGACTAAGGTATGAAAGAATTTTCTTGGTTTTAGTTGTTTTTTATAATAGTTAGTATCAAAATTTCTAATGTTATTTATAAGTGACTGTATTGATTGAACTATTTTAGTGTCTTGTTACACCGGATCGTCCATGAGCCTTCAAGGTGGACTTGCAAAGTGACTATTTAATGGTAGTAAGAAAATAATTTATTTTGTGTGCATATATTTGATTTCAATGAATAATAATTATTGATTGATATCTACTTTGTTTGTATCAGCTCAAGTTAGAGAAGAGCCTCAATAAGAGGATGAGTGAGTGTGTGAGGAAGACCCCATCATTGACACTGTCTCCCTCCACACAATGATCAAAAACCTCTAGAGATTTGTTTCCTTCCCCTCATAGGAAGGAGAAGATATAGTTGATAGACATACATGTATAGGCATCAGTGGACATATGTGTTTGATTTTATGTTAGTGGAAATATTCGATATACATTTGATGTGTATATGACATTTATATTTTTTATGTATGACATTTATTTGATGCATGACATTATTAGACTTATGACATTATTGGTTATCATAATATATTATGTGTTTGTTAATATACATGACATTATTGGTTATCATTTTATATTATATGTTTGTTCATGTATGACATTATTGGTTATCAAAATATATTATGAGGTTGCATGGGTACTTGTACCCATAACCTTGGTACTCATCCATGTACCCAAGTATGAGGTACTTGGTGGAGAGCATCATAGCTAAGGACCTTAATTGAGATTTTGGATTTTTTTTTCGGTTTTTTTTTGTGTATCAGCTCATTACTTATCAAGCTTAATTCAATACCTAATTAGTTTGAAACTTTGATAGAATATTGATTCAGAATAAACATTATCACTATTTAAGCATAAGTTTATCATTTCCAATATGTCATCATCATATGATTTATGATCTTGTTCATGTTTAAATTTTTCCTACTCTATTATTTGTTTATCAAGCTTAATTCAATACCCAATTAGTTTGAATTTTTGATATAATATTGATCAACAATAAAATCTATCAGTGTTAAAGCCACAAATTTATCATTTGCAATATGTCATTGTCATATGATTTATGATCTTCTTGTTCATTTTTAAAGCATGTCTTCTATGTTATGTATCTAAACATTTATCATAAATTATTATTGTAAACATATAACAAATCTGAAACTGAAAACAATATATTACATTTCCAAACTTTATCATTACTCATGAATTCATGCTTTCTATAAATATTAAAGTATAATTAAGAATAAAGTTTGACATACCCAAGTACCCTCGTCCCCTATTATAAAAAATAGTTGTACCCATACCCGTACCCATACCCATACCCTAAGTACCCTAAGTACCCCCATCCCCAAGCAACCTTGTATGTTATATGTGGATTTTGGTGTTTTCTGTACACCTATGTGGTCTATAGGATCTCTTACTACTTAGAACATCCCCTGACCTTGCCCAACCTCCTCACCAGGTTAACTGATGAAAATTTGCAGCATCACACCCTTACTCTTCTAGGAATAGTATCCCTCCAAAGGTTTTATAGGTCTACCAAGGTACCAGAGCACTCCCCAATCCAACCAATATTTACATGATGTCCTAATTGTTATTGGAACACTTGTACTATGCTTGAATGGATAAAAATAATGCGTTTGTACTCGATTTCAAGATTTTTTCACAAAAGGGCTATAAGGAGAGCCCCTAATTAGGCCTCCACCTAGATTTCTAGGGCCAGTAGATCCTTTTTCTTAGAGTTTCAACACCTATAGCCTTAATACAAATTGATACATAGGACCCATGCTCAAGGATTTTTAGGGTCTCCTGATGCGTATAGGTCGCACCAAAAAAAAATTAAAATTGAGGGTTTGGTAGGGCTTTCTTGGTTGCCTACTATCCCCACTTTTAAGACACCTTCCAGAATTCATCAAGGCTCCTCCTCCACAAGTTAAAACCTTCTCATACCCCTCTTCAATCCCTCAGTAGGGAAAGTCTTCATTCTTCAAGCTTTGTTCTCGAGAGCAATTTCTTTGCTAATAGTCCCTAGCTGAGCATTGCCTAGCTTGCCTAGGGCTTGGTCAAGGAATTCTTTGCACTCACTTTTAGGGCCCTTGCTTGCATAATATAATACATCTTTTGGAATCCCTTTGATCATTTAGGCCATGAATTTTGAAGTGCCTATTGTCATCTTCTTTAACACTACTATTGCCATAATGTTATAACTATCACATTCTCCAAAGTGAAAACCTCACTATTTTAATGTCCTATCCTTAATGCTATGAAAATTTCACTTCTTTGGACCTCTGGATTTGTTAGGTTCTTAATCATTAGATCACCATTCGACATAACAATCTAATAATATATTGATATTGTTTAGCCTCAAAATCACCATATATCACTAGTGCACTGACATGCATGCAAAAATATTTGAAAGCCTTTGTTGAATTCTTAATTCATGCTAGGTGAAACTTGTAAATTTATTCTAACAGAGTTCAACATTGAAAAAATAGGAGTAGATAATAAGTTTCCTCATACTATTAACCTACCATCACCTAAATGGCATTTGGAGCTCCTCTTCATAGCTTTAGAATTTACATTGTTCCTTCTTGGTTATCCCTTTATGAATTAACTCACAACTTTATAGCTCATTGTAGTATTTGATTGTGAGTCATCTTGCATGTATAGAACTAGTTGTTTTGTTAAAATATCCTTGAAAAATTATAATTTATTACTCCTACTATAAATAGTACTAAATGTATTCTACTCTATTAGACATGATTACTAGATTTATTAAGATTGTTGTCTCACTATGTTTTTTTTTTGTTAAATTCGCTATCATATGATCCATTAAATTTGTTCTTATATACCTCTACCATAAGGTTCTCCATATTTTTACCATATGAATTTAATCTATTTGATATAGTAGTAAACTAGATTTTAAGATTTTTTTCATTATACTTTAATCAATCATTGATCTCAATTGAACACCTCTGTTCCATTTTCACGTAACTACTACATAGGCTTCTCACATGTACTTTTCACTTGTTTGGACTGAGCACTATTGTGATGCTTAGTTAAAAGAAAAGTCAAAATTATTTTAAATATTTTCATGATCATACTTTGCCACTTGACATTCTTTGACTTATTCCATCTACATAGGAAATGATTCAACTTTCTTTAACCCTACCACAAAACCCTAGAAATGAACATGAATATTAAGTTTAATACCATGTCATTGTTTTCATGAAAATTAGCATTTTGATAAATATTTAAGAGTTTTTCTAGAGATATTGATAGTTGCACTACTACAAAGGTTTAAAAAGTTGTTCATCACACTCACTATTGTTGCCTTGAATATTTTCCTTTGTTCTCATTCCTTCATAATGCCTTTACCTTATGCATTGATTATCATTAACATTGTTTTGACAATTATAGTAGCCTTTTATTTGAAACCCTTCATGAATATCTTCTCCATTAGTCTATGACGTACATCCTAACTAATCATTACTTGGAATGTAAGACAATAACATAGTCATTCCCTATCATATTCAAAAAATATTCTCTACTTCGATATTTATTTACCATTATCTACTCTTTATTTCCATATATCATATGAGTTTCTTGGCTCTCTCTTTGGAAAACTATCCCTAATGCATTGTGTAGAGTCTATTCACTTATTGTCATTTTAAAATATACTTTCATACTTTATATATCTATTTACTTTGACTTTTTTTTCTATTGGCTCTCATGAAACTATCATACATTGGTGAGGGTCACATGTACCCACAACTATGAAAAGCACACTTCTTTAAAGGATCCAAACCATTATTCAATATAAGAAAATGAACTAAAAACATCACAGTTTACCAATCTATCATTTAGGAGCATGTTAAAGTGATTGGTATTTTTGAATGATAATGCAAGAGGTAGTGAATTTATTCTTTGCTATTCATAAATATGACATTAAATGAGATTCAAGATCCTTGAGAAACCCTCATAATGAGACAAAATAGTGATCTCTATCATTCCATTGATAGTTTTGACACAATCTTATAAACCTATGGCACATTAGAATATGTGAGATATTAAGCCTACCTCTAATAAACCCTTAAGATCATGAGTTATGACAAGGAGGAAAAGTTATGAGCCCTTTATAATCTTCTCCTTCTACACATCACAACATTTTTTCTCCATGATATTTTCAATTTGGGGTAGATAAATAAAAACTTATGAACTCTTGTAAGCCCCTTAATGACTGCTCAACAAGATGGGATGAGGTTGGAGCTAGTATTTACCTAGCCACCTAGAGCTAAAGGAATAGATAGTTTGATCCTAGGATGAAATGTGAGAGAGATTTGGCAGTTGCAAACTTTCTACTGACCAACGCTATAAGTTTTAGCATCACCTAAGATGGCATCACAAAAAGAAAATAGATTAAGATCTCTGAAGAGAGAGAGAGAGAGAGAGAGAGAGAGAGAGAGAGAGAGAGAGAGAGAGAGAGAGAGAGAGAGAGAGAGAGAGAGAGAGAGAGAGAGAGAGAGAGAGAGAGAGGTTTTTTAGGTCTCTACAATGAAGCCCTATAGGAACTAGAATTGCATCCATATCTTGCACGAGCTCAGAGATATGCCCTATCAAAGATCGTTGCCTTATGGCATTTAGTAACCCTTAGGGATGTTTTGGTTCAGCATGCCTAAGAACATTTAAGCATCCAATGAGATGGGGTGAGGTTGTGGATAGAGTTTACTTGGCCACCCAGAGCTAATAGAATAGATAGTTTTATCCCATGACAAAAGGTGAGAGAGATTTGGTAGTTGGCAACTTTGTACTGGCCAACACTACAAGTTTTAGCATCACTTGAGATGGTGTCACAAAATCAAAATGGAGTAAAATCTCCAAAAAATGAGAGAGGTTATTGTAGGTCTCCACAACATGGTCATGTAGGATCTAGAATTGCATCCATACCTTGCACAATCTTTGAGATATGCCCTATCAAAGATCGCTACCTTATGGCATTTAGTGACCCTTAGGGATGTTTTGGTTCAACATGCCTGAGAATGTTTGAGCACTCAACGGGATGGGATGAGGTTGGGGATAGGGTTTACCCAACCACTGAAAGCTAATAGAATAGATAGTTTGATCCCACAATGAAAGGTGAGAGAGATTTCGCAGTTGGCAACTTTGTACTGGCCAACACTACAAGTTTCAACATCACCCAAGATGGCATCACAAAATCAAAATAGAATAAGATCTCAAAAAAGTGAATGAGGTTATTGTAGGTCCTATAGGAATTATAATCACATCCATACCTTGCAGGAGCTCCAAGATATGCCCCATCAAAGATTGTTTCCCTATGGTACTTAGTGAGCCTTAGGGACGTTTCAATTTGGCATGCTCAAGAATGTTTGAGCACTCAACATAATAGGATGAGGTTGGGGATAGGGTTTACCTAGCCACTTGGAGCTAACAGAATAGATAGTTCAATCCTGTGATGAAAACTGAGAGAGATTTGGTAGTTGGCAACTTTGTGTTGGCCAACACTACAAGTTTCAACATCACCCAAGATGGCATCACAAAATCAAAACAGAGTAAAATCTCCAAAAAGTGAGAGAGGTTATTGTAGGTCTCTACAAAATGGTATTATAGGAACTAGAATTGCATCCATATCTTGCATAAGCTCTTAGATATTCCTTGTCAAAGATCACTGCCCTATGGCATTTAGTAATCCTTAGGGACATTTTAGTTCGGCGTGCCCGAGAATGTTCAAGTGCTCAATGGGATGGGACGAGGTTGGGGATAGGGTTTACCTGCCCACTTAGAGATAATGGAATAGAAAATTCAATACCATGACCCTTTTTCCACTAAGTTACAAATTTGAGAAATTGTTACAACTTTCAACAATGCAACTTTGCACAAAAAGTGCACTTTTTACATTTTTCAGCAGACTCCAATTCTATGACTTAGAAAAGATTCAGCAATAGTAAAATAACTTATTTCCAAATTTTCATCCCTTCACCAATTCCCAAACTCATGAAACTTGGAAAAGGTTAGGAAATAGTTAAATAACTTCTTTCCAAATGCTCAGCCCTTCACCAATTCCCAAACTCCTGCAGAGTTGTTAGCTTTTTTGCAATTTTTGACATCTTAACTCTTAGACGCCTAAAAATTAACCTAATGACCCTAAGGACTTTTATAACCTTCTAAGAAAAATAAAAATCTTTTTTTCTTCGTAAAATCACTTATATTGCTTATTTTTATGCCTAAAAAGTGGCTCATAGTGTAATAGCAGAGACTTGGTCCAAAACAACCATACTTCATCTTTTGGTGTGTTATAGAGGAGAGAAATGGGTATCCTAATCTTCAACTTATTTTCTTTATGTTATAGAAAAATATGGAAAAAAATGCAAGAGGATAGCATTTTATGCAAGAGGACAACATTTTACGCATTTTTTCTCTTTTTACATCATTGCTTTGAAAAAGTGGAAATATTACTAACCTAGTTTAAAAATAGATATGATATGAATTAGTAGCTAAATATTTGATTTCATATTAATTAGATATGATGTTTACTAATTTTTGAAGATTGTGTTTGTATTGGAATTATCATTGTTTCCATAGTTAGTGTTTTTCATGAGTTAGAGTATAATAATCTCTCTTTTCTTATGATTGAGTTCAATATTTTAGTGTTATTGTTGATTAGTGTTGAAAATGATTTGAGATTTGAGTTAGTGATGATATTAAAGCTCTAAATGGTATTCAAGCTTCTTGTTAGTGTTCTTAGATCATGTTAATGGTTTAGATTGATTGAGGAGACCAAATTTTTATTTATTTGATGATTTTTGGTGTGTATTTATTTAAGGTCTAACTGATTTGATGAAGCAATAAGTTGTGATTCTTGGTGCTACTTTGGTGATACCATTCCATGCTTTTAGTTATTCATTTGGTTCCTATCCAAGTCTTGGATGACTTCATTTGGATAACATTACTGATTAGACATAATATTTATTTATTTTATTGTAATAGGCATTAGCCAAACTTGTTGATGTTTAATCTTTGTAACATGTATAAATGAGATAACATTTCTATAATTGAGAGTATGTTAAGTATGCAAAGGATGTGCAAAGTAAATATATCGTATGCATTTTATGAATAAGTAGATGTTGTGCTTCATTGGATTTGTCTTGGTATTTGAGATGTTTATCTTTTTGGTTGTAATGGACATTATGTCCACTCTCTTGTAATCAAGATTATATCAGTGATCCCAACTAAAGGAAAAATGTAAGATTTATTGTAAGAAATCTGCTCTACATAGTGTATCCATAAATTGGGTCATATGCCTCTAGATGTAAGTGGATTGATTTGTTTCTCTCTTTCTTTTAATTAGGAGTACTTTTTCATAGTACAAATATCTTGTGGTTTTGGTTCCCACTAGCTTTTCCCTAATAGGTTTTCTCAAGAACATATATGATGTTATGTGTTATGTATTATGTATTATGTGTTACAAATCTTATATTATTATTTATCTTTTAGATAATTGATTTATTTAAGAGGTTGGGATTATTATATTTGGCATGCAACTGAATCACCCCCTCCTTAAGATGTGCTTGTCTCTTCCTAGGCCTAAAAATTGGTATTATAGCCAAGTCCTTTTAAATATGCTTGATCACTTAACATGATATTTGACATGGAAAGTTTACAAAATTATGGTCCTAAGTTTGATGGAACCAAAAACTTGGTTTGGAAGAATGGTATGACTACTTATATGATATGTATGGGAGATGAATATTGGGATATTAGTCTAAAGCCTTATGATATACCAAATGATCTATCAAATGCTACTAAATGATGCAGGAGCATCCAGAGGTATAAGGGCAATCCTATGTCACCCAAAAAAATGTACTTAGACTTAGTTTCTGTTTTATGTCTTTACATTTTTGGATACCCATTTGGCTCAAATAAAGGTTCCAACTCTCATAGTTCAACTATCAATGCATTTGAAAATCCTAAAAAAATAGGAGCATGCAATTTGACCATCTTTTTGGTGACCTAGAAGGTGTGACTTAGCCAGAAGGATGTAATTGAGATTTAGAGCATTCCAAAAAAAGAATCAGGTCAAAAGGCCCCACGGTTTGAAAGTTATTGCAGTTTTTCGAGTTTTGGAGACCTCCTAAGAATGCTTCGAAGTCAGGTTTGGGGCATTAAATGACCTCGAAAAGGGTCAAAAAATGGGGGATGAGCAAATCTGGTCCATAGGGCTATAGAGCGCTTCGAGAGCTTTTCGAAAATGTAAACGGTTTGTCAATTGGAGTTACGGTTCAAAAGTTATGCCTCCTGGAAGTTCGGCTACTGTTTCTGGATTCTTCTAGAATTGCACCGACTTCTAACGCAACTTCCAGAACCTTCTATTTTGTTGGTGGATGCCTACTAGCACTTTCTAGAATGTACTCCTAGTCCTTAACCCTCTGGGGTCTATTTAAGGAGATTCTAGCATTGTAAAAGGCAGTTCGGATTGGAGCTTGAGAGGAGGTGCTAAAAGGAGAAATATTCTCCAGATTTATGCTATTGTAAGCCCGTAGGGCATGTTTTGAAGTTTATTTTCTCTGCACTATTTGTACTAGCATATTTTCTCAGTTAATATAAATTCCTCTTTCTATTGTGTCCATTCTGTTGTTGGGTTGTGTACCCATCAAGTGGTATCAGAGCGAGTTTTCCTGAGTGTGTAGACAGAGCGCCGACTGTGAGGTAGTTTGCACCAGGACTGTGTGGTTGTGGGTTCGAGTTAGAAGATGCCTCCACGAAGAGAGCATGGCGGAAGGGCCAGAGCTATTGATCTTGAGGAGGTTAGAGCCCTCCAGAGATAGGTACAAGCATTGCAAGAGGAGCTTCGTAGAGGAGCAAATATTGCTGCAGATGATAATAGTGAGGATGACAATGAAGAGGAAGTAATGGAAGTTGACGGGGAAGTTCTGAATCTTATAGAGGAAAGGCTTTTTAGGGCCATTAATAGGTTTGGGGAAAGACCTACAATTGAAGTGGGTATATTTTCGGGAAATTTGAAACCAGATGAGTTGATCGATTGGATCAATGAACTGGAAGAATACTTTGAGTATGAGGATATAAGGGACCCAGATAGGGTTAAGTTTGCAAAGGCCAAACTGAAAGGCCATGCCAAAATCTGGTGGCAAGAGGTTCAACTGGAAAGACTTAGAAGAGGAAAGGAGAAGATCACAAGATGGGATCGCATGGTGGACAAATTGAAGAAGCAGTTCATTCCTATGGACTACGAGCTTGATCTGTTTAAGAAGATGCATGGGTTAAAGCAAGCAGGAAGATCAGTCCAAGAATATACAGAGGAGTTTTACTGACTCCTGATTAGAGTGGGGCATGCAGAAGCAAATAAGGAGAAGGTTGCTCGTTATATTAGTGGGTTACGACCTAGCATCCAGGAGGAATTAAGTCCAGTAAGAATGACCAGCGTTGAAGAAGCATACCAGTTTGCCCTACGAGTTGAAGAGAAGCTGAGTAAAAGGTTTGAAGGAAGACAAAGAGGGCGCGGTCAAGGAGGAAGGGGAAGCGGTAGATCATCTCGAGGCCGCAATGAAACTCAAAAGAAAAATGAAGATGAGGGTACTAGCAAGAACCAGAGGAATTAGGGTTTCAACCGCTCCCGTGATCAAGACTTTGGAAATCAAAGAGGAAGAGGTACAGGACGTGGACAAGGAAGAGGAGGCTTCCGTGGTACCTGTTTCCATTACAATGAAGAAGGTCATCGTGCCTTTGAATGTCCTCAATGATAAGGAAGGACAGATAGGAGAGCTGAGGGCCAAGCTAGGGTTGCTCATGTGGATGAGGATGCACAATCATCATATTCAGAGGATGCGGAAAGAGGAGAGACCTTGGTAAATGAAAGAGTTCTACTAAGTGGTGAGAATGAACCAGGACAACGGAGGAGTTTGTTCCATACCAGATGCAAGTGTGAGGATAAATGTTGTGATGTGATCATTGATGGTCGTAGCACTGATAACTTAGTATCAGAAGAGATGGTCTCTAAGCTGAAGCTCAAGAGGGAGAAACATCCCCAGCCCTATCGAATTTCTTGGGTAAAAGATGATCATAAGGTCCTAGTAAGTGAACAATGTTTAGTAAAATTCAAAATTGGGAGTTACCATGATGAAGTTCTGTGTGATGTTATTTCGATGGATGTTTGCCATCTATTGTTGGGTAGACCATGGCAGTTTGATAGACATGCAATACATGATGGACATGCAAACACATACTCTCTGACAAAGGATGGAGTTCGCCACAAATTGAAGCCCATGAAAAAGGAAGGTGAAAAGGTATGTAGCAGTGCTAGGATTTGTCTTGTTGATGGAAGGAAGTTTTTAGATGGCATGAAACATCAGTGCATGTGCTATGCTTTGATTCCTAGGAAAGATAAAGAAGGTATTAGTGAAATACCATTTGAAGTTTCAGATTTACTAGGGGAATTTGGAGATATTATCTCTGATAATGTTCTAGATGGATTGCCACCAGTAAGGAAAATCAGTCATCAGATAGATCTTATTCCAGGAGCTAGTTTGCCTAACAAGGCTGCTCATAGGATGACTCCTACTGAAACAGAGGAGCTAAATAGACTGGTTCAGGAGCTGTTGAGGAAGGGCTTGATTCGAGAGAGCCTGAGTCCATGTGCAGTACCTGCAGTACTTGCACCAAAGAAGGATGGAGAGTGGAGGATGTGTATAGATTCTCGAGCTATAAATAGGATAACCATCAAGTACCAATTTCCTTTACCAAGGATGGATGATCTTATGGACTGCTTGAGTGGAGCTTAGTACTTCACAAAGATAGATCTGAAGAGTGGCTATCATCAGATACGGATTCGAGAAGGAGATGAGTGGAAAACAGCCTTCAAGACCAAGGAGGGTCTTTATGAGTGGTTAGTCATGCCCTTTGGATTGACGAACGCCCCAAGCACCTTCATGCGGCTCATGAATGAGGTACTTAAGAAGTTCTTGGGAAAATTTGTTATTGTCTATTTGGATGATATTTTAATTTTCAGCAAGACTTTGGAAGAACATTTACTGCATATTAGTAGTGTCTTTGAAAGGCTAAGGGAAGAGAAACTGTTAATTAATCTAAAGAAGTGTGTCTTTGCACAAAGGGAGTTAGTCTATTTGGGATTTTTTATATCACCTGAAGGTCTCAAAATGGATCCAGAGAAGGTAAAAGCCATCTTGGAATGGCCTACTCCAAGGTCTGCTACTGAGGTAAGATCATTTCATGGTCTGGTTAGTTTTTACAGGAAGTTTATTAAGAATTTCAGTGGCATATGTGCACCTCTAACTGATACAATAAGAGGGGATAGCAAAGAGTTCAAATGGACTGCAGCAGCTGCGAGAAGTCTTGAATTGCTAAAGAAGAAGGTGACTGAACAGCCTGTGTTGGCACTTCAATATTTTAGAAAAGTATTCCAGGTGGATTGTGATGCTAGTGGCAGCGCTATTTGGGCTGTATTATGCCAAGAAGGTAAGCCTATTGCATATTTCAGTGAAAAATTGAATGATGCAAAGAAGAAGTATTCTGTTTATGATCAAGAGTTCTATCCAATACTTCAGGCCTTAAAGAAATGGAGGCATTATTTATTGCCAAAGGAATTTGTTTTTTATATTGATCATCAGGCATTACAGTACCTAAATAGCCAAGGTAAATTGAAACAGAGGCATATGAAGTGGGTAGAATTCTTGCAGAGTTATACATTTGTGTTGAAGCATAGAAGTGGAAAATCTAACAGGGTTGCAGATGCATTAAGTAGGAGACAGTTGTTGCTTACAACAATGCAGGTTGAAGTAGTTGGGTTTGATGAACTCAAGAATTTGTACCCCGAGGATCCTGATTTTGCTGAAGCATGGAAAGCTTGTAAAGAACATGTGGCTATAGATAGAACCAAGTGGTTAGACTATTTGATTCAAGATGGCATGTTGTTCAAAGGTAGTCAATTGTGCATTCCAAGGAGTTCCATGAGGGAAAATCTGATTAAGGAGAAACACAGTGGAGGGATGGCAGGACATTTTGGTCAGGATAAGACCATTGCCATTCTTAGAGAACATTATTTTTGGCCTCAAATTACACAGGATGTGAAGAAGTTTTTACAGAGTTGCCAGGTTTGTCAAGTTGCCAAGGGGTTTAGTCAAAATACTGGCCTATATCAGCCATTGCCTGTTCCATCAAGACCATGGGAGGACATAAGTATGGATTTTGTTCTTGGATTGCCAAGGACACAAAGGGGTAATGACTCAGTATTTGTGGTGGTTGATAGGTTCTCCAAAATGGCACATTTCATTCCATGCCACAAAACTCATGATGCTATCCATATTGCAGACTTGTTTTTCAAAGAGGTGGGAAGACTACATGGTCTTCCAAGGAGTATAGTTTCTGACTGAGATACTAAATTTGTGGGGTATTTCTGGAGGACATTGTGGAAGAAGTTGAGAACAGACTTGAAATTCAGTTCCACGCATCACCCACAAACTGATGGCCAAACAGAAGTGGTAAATAGAAGTCTGGCAATTTGCTGAGATGTTTAGTTGGAGATAAGCCCAAGGGATGGGATTTGATTCTACCACAGGCAGAGTTTGCTTATAATAACTCTGTAAATAGGAGTACTGGAAAATCACCATTTCAAATTGTATATGGAAATAGCCCAAGGAATGCACTAGAATTGAGGAAGATAGAACAAGGGGAGAGAACAAGTGCTGAAGCTAAGGAATTTGCTGAACACATCAAGCATCTACATGAGGAGGTTCAAGCACACATTATCAAGATGAATCAAGAGTATAAAGCTAGGGCTGATCAAAGGAGAAGACATAAGGAATTCCAAGTAGGGGATCTTGTCATGGTGCACTTACGAAAAGAAAGATTTCCAGTTGGTACTTACAACAAGCTGAAAATGAAGAAATTTGGCCCCTGCAAAATTTTGAAGAAATATAACTTAGGAAATGCATATGAGGTGGAGCTGCCAGATGGTATTCACATTTCTCCCATTTTCAACATTGCAGATTTAACAGAGTATCATGATGATGGTGCAGATGAGGAGCTAGTTTTAGAGCCATGTCCAATTCCTGCTTCTAAGAAGGAGGAAATAGAAGACATTCTAGATCATCGTGTGGGTAGGAGTACCAGAAATAGGCAGTATGAAGAGTATTTGGTCAAATGGAAAGGACAGCCAATCGAGGACTCAACTTGGATTTCAGCATCTGAGGTTTCCCATTTGGGATTTCCTCTACCATCCATAAAGTGACAGGGTCACTTTTCAATCTACCCTGGGTGTCTGATGCAGGAGCATCCAGAGGTATAAGGGCAATCTTGTGTCACCCAAAAAAATGTACTTAGACTTAGTTTTTGTTTTATGTCTTTACATTTTTGGATACCCATTTGGCTCAAATAAAGGTTCCAACTCTCATAGTTCAACTATCAATGCATTTGAAAATCCTGAAAAAATAGGAGCATGCAATTTGACCATCTTTTTGGTGACCTAGAAGGTGTGACTTGGCCAGAAGGATGTAATTGAGATTTAGAGCATTCCAGAAAAAGAATCGGGTCAAAAGGCCCCACGGTTTGAAAGTTATTACAGTTTTTCAAGTTTTGGAGACCTCCTAAGAATGCTTCGAAGTTAGGTTTGGGGCATTAAATGACCTCGAAAAGGGTCAAAAAATAGGGGACGAGCAAAGCTGGTCCATAGAGCTATAGAGAACTTTGAGAGCTTTTCGAAAATGTAAACGGTTCGTCAATCAGAGTTACGGTTCAAAAGTTATGCCTCCCGGAAGTTCGGCTACCGTTTCTGGATTCTTCTAGAATTGCACCGACTTCTAACACAGCTTCCGGAACCTTCTATTTTGTTGGTGGATGCCTACTAGCACTTTCTAGAATGTACTCCTAGTCCTTAACCCTCTGGGGTCTATTTAAGGAGATTCTGGCATTGTAAAAGGCAGTTCGGATTGGAGCTTGAGAGGAGGTGCTAAAAGGAGAAATATTCTCCAGATTTATGCTATTGTAAGCCTGTAGGGCATGTTTTGAAATTTATTTTCTCTGCACTGTTTGTACTAGCATATTTTCTCAGTTAATATAAATTCCTCTTTCTATTGTGTCCATTCTATTGTTGGGTTGTGTACCCATCACTAAAAATCAAATGAAGCAACTCATGAAAAAACAAGATAGAAAGGTAATATTTGATTAGTGCCTTGTCTGATATAGAGTATTCTCACATCTATGGATCAATGATAACCCATGAGGCATGGAAAAAGATAGAAACTATTTTTAAAGGTGATTGGTATGTTAAGCAATCTGAGTTGTAGGCTCTTTAAGGGAAGTATGAAGATATAAGGGTGAGTGAAAGTGAACTATTTCACCATTTATGTAGAGAAGTGAACGATATAAATTGTTCAATTATAAGTAGAGATGGCACCTTAAGTGATGATGAATTCATAAGTAAAATTATGAGATATTTTCCTACATGTTACAATGAAAATATCATATTTATTTAGAAATTAAGAACTATAAAAAAAGTTTCAACAGAAGCTTAAGCTGGAAGACTTTTTTTCTATGAGATGACTACTCATATTAATGAGCTACCAAATATTGAAACTACACTCAAATCCAATATTTATAAGAATAAGGAAGAACTTTTGAAAGATAGTAGCTATGCTAAGTGTAAGAATTTTCTCAAGGCAAAAAATGAAAATGACAAGATCTAGTAGCTCAATCGATAACACAAATGAGAAAGGACTAGATTCAATTATTATCAATAATAAAAATTTGTATGGATGCAATACACATAGTTCTTTCTGAATATATAGGTTATGATTGATAACTAGGAGTGTTGCTAGTGATAACCTATCAACTAGACAAGGTGTAATCACATGTCACCTAAAGGTGGAACATCATCCATTATACAACAAAGTATAGGGTATGTGCAGGACCACGGTGTGCCAAAAAGTGGCGATGTGAAAAAAAAAGAGTTTGAAGATGCCTAAAAGCACTTCAAAATCCACTCTGACTTTTTTTTACCTATCCAGGAACCAAACCTGGAAGGTTAAGCCAAGCCTTATCGGATATCCGATAATATTGGATATCTGATTTTAAACCAAATATCCAACATGTTATTATACCGCTATTATTATCATTATTTCATATTATTATAATTATTATTATTATTATCATATAATAGTATGATATATTATTTAATATTATTATTATTATTTAATATTAATATTTACTTCATGACATTATTATTATTTAATATAATATTATTATTATAATTATTATTATACTATAATATAATATTGTTATTATGATTATATTATAATCGTATAATATTATACTATAATAATAATATTATAATGTATTATATTATAATAACATATTATATTATAATAATATAATACAATATTTAATATATTATTATATATAGTAATGTAATATAATATATATATATATAAGATATAATATAATAATAAAAAGTAATATCTTATAATATAATATATAATAAAAAGGTATAATATATTATAAATTATAATAATATAATATAATAATAATATTATTATATAATATAATATTTTATATTATAATAGATAGTAAATTAATATAATATATATAATATATAATATAAAAATATATAAAATGTAATATAATGTAATATATATTATATATTATATGTTATATTATATATATTGTACTCATAATATGTTATTGTTCCATATCGGATATCCGATGTTATATCGGATATCCGATGTTATATCGGATATCCAATATAGTATCGGATATCTGATACCTGCACATTGCATTAAATAAAATCACAGACCTACGGGCCCTCATTTTATGCGAATTTGGGGCTAGTATTGACATAGTCGATCGGATATTAGATACGAGATCGGATATCAGATATTAGGTATATTTTTTTTCCCCCCAACTCATTTTTAACCTAAATTTAATAGATTTTAACATGATTTTGTTTGTTTTAGTTGAATCTAGGGTTTTTTTGACAAAAATGGTTAAAATTTAGATTTTTTTTTTAATATATATTACGTTTTGCAATTCAATAGGAATGGCTGATAAAAATGATGACACTGAGGTAGGGAATAATATTCCTCGTAACCCACCACCAAACGATCTAGTATCCCCACAAAACCCTCCAGAAAATGATCCTCTACCTCCTCAAAACCCTCCTCGAATCGAGGATTTGATAAATGAAAATCTCACCGAGTTGAGAGGTTTGCATAGAACATATAATAATGTACCTGCACTAGCTCCTATGTTATCCACGTTAAACACCATAGTGGATAACATTGAAACCCTTACGAACCAACAAAATGTTGCTCTTCGTTGGTGTGATGAAATGCACCATATGTTTGATGATGGTTTGGATTATGATGAGGTCGTGGCCCTCAACATAACCAAAGATGATTTGGCTAGCCTTTTTGCTAACCCAAAAATAAGTATACCAGTTGACCCAAAAAAAACCAAACTATCAATTAAATGGTGCACAAATGATGCCATACGTGCAAATTTTTGGGATCGTTGGTGGATGGTCTTTGATATCCCTCCGCATGGCAATTTAGACATACCATTTTATTTCCTTAGAAAATTATATGCAGAATTTGTGTTGAAACTTAAAGTGAACTATTGGAGCATGAAGCCCAACATGGGCTTAGGACTAGGAGCTCCTCAGGATAGACCCTCTTCCCAGCAGAAGAAACTTGGCACTTTTGTCCCCCCCTGATATATCCCCCCCTCCTCAAGTACAGCATCTAGATATTATGGCACAGGCTAGCTCTCAGACCATCAAAGCCATTCATAGGTTGAGTAGCCTAATGATATCTCAGGCTAGGTTAGTCCTGCCTCCTCATGTTGATGATGTTGGTGCTAGTTCATCATCGGCTACCTCATCACACGTTTGTGTGCCTCACACTTGCATTACATGCAAGAATATTTGTCTGGGTCCCATAGGTGATCTTCATGAGTATCATTTTGTATTAGACAAGGATACACTAGATGCACGTGCAGAGGCTACAGACCCCGATGCGAGAGAGGAGGAGAATGCAGAGGCATGGACTCCTTCGATGTCAGTACATGTATACATTTTTTTGTTATGACATATGTGATTTAAAGTTAATTTTTATAATACAGTAATTTTAATTTTTAAGCCATACTGACTTTTACATGTATGTGATCTTCATTCATGTTTAGTTGATGATCGAGGAGGAGCTCAGATAGATAGATGATGCTACACTCTCGGCCATTTCATTTGGCCTTGAGACATCTATGGTACATTATATTGTGTTCACATTTTTTTTTAATTTGATATTGTAGCATATATGGTTGCTAATCTTTCTTTTATCTTGCAGATATCACTTGCCCTGAGGAGACAAAGTGAGGGGGGTGAGCCAGCATGCATTGACAGAGGAAAGGTAATTAGATGTTTTCTAATTGATTAAATATCGATGCATTCTTGTAAAATGTTTGTGGTAATCTCATTTAATTACATTCTTTATTGTATATAGGGTGTAGCTACTGGCGATGTGCCTGTACAGATTCGGCGTCCTAGATCATCAGGGATTTCCATTCACACAGAGAGCCCCATTGTATGTATAAGTATCATTTATTTTTTTATTTTTCTTATTGATGCAGAGGAAAGTATGATTGTTGTTTCGTACAATTTTTGTGATTTTTTCCATACCAATAATGATTCATGTCTTGCATATGTTCATTACAACTTAAATAGGCTTATATGCACCTGTCCAACCGACCAAGTTGGTTACAAAGGTTTATTTAATCAAAAAAATAACAAATTACTACTTTCCCTTCAAAACTAACATGACCGTTTGAATTTGAAATTCAAATTTCAAACTATAGTTTTTATGCATTCCCTAACTTTTTAAACTATTCCATTGACTCAAAATTGGTCATATGGATTTATTAAATGCAACTAAGTATGAAACTATCCTAAGACTACCCTATATGGCTCTTTTGGCCAATTTAGATCATGTTGCCCTTAGGTCCTTACTAGGACTTTTATGACTTTTGTCTTTCAAAGTACATTGTTTATTACATAATTCTTTTATTGGTTTTAATATATCTCAATTAACAATCAATGATGTCTTTGATCCTCTATCTTCATCTGGTACCAAGGCTCTCTTAGATGATTTAATAGGTGCCCCTGTACCAAACACCCCACCTTCAAAGAAACTCTTGTCCCAAGAGTTAAAGGGTATTATCTTCTTTCCTCCCATCCTTCTAGAGGGATGTTTGCAACTTTGCACCTGCAATGTATTACCCTACACACCTGCATACAAATCATTAGAAACAAAAAGCATTGAATCCTTGTTACCAGTCATGGTAACCTTACTGCCCACTGATTGTGAACAGTCATGTTTTATCCTTGACAAAGGTTGAATAACTTGTTGTCTGAGGTCATGCTGACCCTATCTCTTATCCTCCATGGATATGTTCACTTCTTTGTTCACTCTCATCACCAAAGGACACCATAATATTCCTATCATCACTCCTTTTGTTGTCACTGTCTGCTTGTAAGTATAATTTTGAGTCTTGTCTTGAACAATCTCATCCTTCATAACCAAAAGAGATGGCTTCAGTGGCAGATCTGTCATATCATGTTTACTCTCCCTCTGCTCCTGCAAGTCCACAAACTCTTTCTTTCCAAAAAAAATAACTCTTTCCTCATCATGACCAGTCAAAGGATTTAGCTTAAACTTCAAACCATCTTTGTGTACTATATAAACATTTGATGAGCCAAAATGAATAGTGTTCCTTGAGGCTTGCCAAGGCCTTCCAAGGATTACATGGTAGCATGTCATTAGAATGTGATTACACATAGCTTGATCTTTTATATTCTCCTATAGAGAAATCCACTATTGCTTGCTCCCTTACAACAATATTTTGTGCATCACTGACCCAAAATTCCCTATATGGTCTATCAATAGGATACTTCTTCAACCCTAGTTTATTTACCATTTCATAAGACACTAAATCATCAAAGGAACCAGAGTCTATTATCATCTTACAAATCCTACCATGGCTCATGCAATTTGTCCTAAAAATGGATGGTCTAGTCTCCTTTTGCTGCTGCATTTGTGGTCCTCTTCTCACCATCAAAGATTCTCCTTCAAGTTCAGGGTCTTCATTATCGTACTTCTTTTCTTCCTCTTCTCCTTGGGTCAAGGTGACTCTCCTCTCCTCCTTCCTGAAATCCACACCTTTCTTAGGGCACTTGTAGGGTTGATTTCCTACTCCTCCACATGTGAAGCATTTACCTATGAAAACACTATTACCTCTTCCACTTCCAAATCTTCCTCCCTTGAAACTTCCTCTTGTCTCAGATGTAATCTCTTTTCCTTTATCTTTTTCATGATTTTTTGAAGTGTCAAACTGACTTCTTACACCTCTTCCTCTCATTGTTCCACCTCCTCTCTGATTTTCTTGCCTCTCATTCTTTCGTTTCAACTTCTCCTCTGCTCGAATTGCCAACTGAAAATATTCTCCAATTGTCCTTGGTACATTCAATCCCATTTCATCTTGAATATTGTACTTGAGTCGATTAATGTATCTAGCCACCTTCTCATCTTCATCTTCTAGTCCTCCCCTAATACTCAGGGTATGGAATTTCTCAGTATAGGATATGACATCCATATCCCTCTATTTCAAATTGTTCCTTCTTATCTTTAAATTTGGATTGCTACATCAGATGGCAAGAATTGATTTCTCACCATGGTCTTCATTCTCTCCCAATTTGAAATCTTATTCAATCCCCTTTTGATGCAGAGTCTATAGCAACTACCTTCCACAAGCCAATAAATGGTTGTCACAATCCAACTTAGGATTCTAGGACTTCTCACAAGTCCTCTTACCCACTTTGGGTATACTCAACCTCCAAGCCAAACAAGGCAATCCCACTTCAAAAGCCTCACCAACTGTCACCAGAAATGGAGACAATCATGGACATACTATTCCAACCCAAACTCATCAATTTTTTTGGTTCCACCAAACTCCCAACACACCTTTGCACTTCTAGGCCTACAAACCTTGTAGCCTTCCAATTAGCTTCTTTGCACTTTTCTCCCAGTATCCCTTAACAGCATAGGGACTTATCGATAGGTCTAAACACTCTTCTTTGCACCTACTAAGAATCCAAAAGCTTTTGGGCTTATCTTTATCTAGCACCCTCCAAACTGCTTCTTGGTACCTAGGCCTAGTTGATCAAGTTAGGCTAGGGCTTCAAGGAAGAATGGGCAAGGTAGGTTCCCAAGACCCAAAACACTTAAGGCAATCTCCAACATAGACAATGCATCAAACTCTAGCACTCAAACTGATCAAAAGTTCCTGCGACCATGATCGTCACCAACTACCTTGCTAAAAATGGTCAAGCACATGGGCTTGCTTGACCTAGGGCTGACTTGGAAAAATAGTTTCCCTTCTCTCTAGGCCTCCAACCTCTGGCATTATGTTGCCTAGTCTCCTAACTTGCATATCCCTTAGTTTTAGAGAGTGCCACTGGTGGGAATGCAAGTTAGGGATGCATTTGTGGAAGGGTCTAGGAAACAAGGCTTTTTAGACCACCATCTACTAAAATACAAATAACTTTTAAACCCCAACTCCATTTTGAGTCAAACCAAAACCAAAATTTTCCTAACTCACCCTTGAAACTATTTCATACATTTAGCAATCAGAAAAGTTCTATACAGATCTATACTAGCGTAACAGCCGAGCGATTACCAGTAAATTTCTAGAAATTTGAAGTTTTTATTATTTTTTCTCCAAACCACCGTACACTCTGATCTCCCCCTTTCAACTAAGATCACATATGACATATATAAAGGTCTACATGACTGTTGGAACAACCATATAGGCATTCCTAACCATAAAACAAACAAACAACCACTTTTTGCTAATATTGTTTAGACTCTAAATACCCTATTCTAAGGCCTTTTGGTCCCATGGAGTCCCTTGGTTTATAACCACACCAAAATGCTTGTGGGCCTTACATGTGCCTTTACTAAAAAACATAGACCAAATTGTAAAATATGGACCAAACCTTTATTCCAACTTCCTAATTTACTTGAATCCTCGCTTTCATGGAGTGGCAAGGTGTCCGGCAACATAGATACTTATTCCCCCCTACCACATAGGTTAGGTGCCCTGCACCACCTTTCCTCTCTCTCATTCTGAACACTAGTCCACCCAAGTGAGTGTTGTTCCTCTCAGTCTTGCTATTGCTACTTTTACCTTCTTATCTACCTCTATGTCTTCAAGATCAAAGTAGTTCTCAAGGGCCTCTATCCACCCTAGCACTTCTTCACTATCCATTTTACCTTGGTATATTGGAAACTGAATATGGTTCTTCCCACCATTACCTTGTACTGCCTTAATGATTCTCATAAATCTCCTTTCTTTAGGATCATCTATTGTCTCATGCTCTTGCCTTCCATTACGAACCTCTTCTTCTTCATGGTTCTCTCCATGACTTCTTCCTCTAACCTCTTCTCCTCTAGGTTCTTGCCTTTTCTTTTCTAAGGATTCTATCCTTGCAATAAGCTTCAGCCTCTCTCTTCTCATCTTTCTTTCTTCCCTCACTCTAGATGCTTCAAGTTCTCTCCTCTCTCTTTTCTCTCTTGCCAACTCTTCTCTCAATTCTTCAAGTTCTCTAGCCATTTGATTTTTAGGAGGCATTTTCACAACAATTTTTCTTCCTTCCCAAGGGAAAACTCACCGATTCTCTTTCTTTCCTCACCAAGAAATCTCTAGACACCACTTATGTACCTTTCAACTCTAGGACACACAAGGAGGAATTAGACACACCAAGGCTTCAACAAAGGGACCAACACACTAAGGATGACAAAGACTCCTATGATGATGAAACCTACAACTTATCTACTCCCAAAAGACATTGTTGATGCTCTGATACCATTTTATGTAGAGGATGGAGGATCTAACCACAAACTTGCAAATTCAAGCACAATATGGACCCAACCCCTATGTTTCAATGGTGTTCCCAAATGCACACAATGCCACCAAAGACTCCAAACTTGGATTTACATTCACCAAGTGTTCCCTCCATGTCTACACACATTAAAAAACTTCAACCAACATTTTTCTAAGGTTTCAAAACCCACAAATCTTTAGTAGATACAAAAGAGACCAGTTTTGCCCTTTACTAGGCTATTCTCTTCTTTGGATCAGTAGACCTTGTTTTCTTAATTTTTCTCCCAAACTTTTGAAAAAACCAAGAAAATAAACTAGATTTTTAGATACCCTTTTTTGATTTTTATAACATATCCAAAAATCAGATATCACTCCTTTGGAAAGATTGTACGGAACAGGGCAATTTGTCTCAAAATTAGGCCTAATTAGACCACTTTTACAAAGCAAATACCCTTCAAACTTGCAATCTGACATAATCCTTTTTCATAGTCTCTATTAATGATCTAAATCAAATAATTTTCAAGATTATAGGTCTTGGTCACACATCTAAACACCAAAACTTCAAAACCCTCCTTAAAATGGCTTAAAAACCAAGGCCTGCTTGTTCAAGCCCCAAAACTCAATTCTAGAACGTTTTGACTTGTCTAATGACAAGATATGATCATGAAAACCTACATGAACCTATCAAATGACTCATCTACCATATGAAATCCTAAAATCCTATCTCATGCCCAATTACAACCTTTTTCCACATATGAGTCCAACATTTTAACTTTGTATGCTTCCATGAGCCATAATTGGTGCAAGGATTGCCCAATTGACTTCAAGAGATGTTTCATGACCTCTATAATGCCTTGGATCTTCAATTTTCCCCTAATGAGCATGGGATTCTCCTACATCACTTATCTTCATAAATAAATTCAAAACTAATTTTCGTGATATTAACAAATACTATTTTGTATCTCATAGGAGACTCCTAGTGCACATGAGGTCTAACGGGATAGTTATGTAGATTTGATGATGTAGCCACTCACTCCTGAGGAGGAGCCTACAATAGTAAGTTGTAGTTTGAATTCATGATTAAATATGTTATAAATTTAGCATGCTATGAATTATAATGTTATAGTTTAAATTGTAGATTCATCTAACAAAGGTATTTGAACATATACAGCCCACAATCAGAGAGGTACCAGCATTGCCGAGGGCATATGAGAGGACTCTTGACCAGTGCAGGAGGTTGACAAGAGAGGTATTTATTATGAAATTTTGATAGTATTAATCTCCATTACGGAAAATATCATTATGCATTTGAGTAATTCAATGTTAGATACGTAGAATCATATAAATTTAGTAGTCTAACTTTGGGTTTTCCTTTTTTTTTATGTAGGAGGCATCCAATCCACCTAGTGCAGTGAAGAGGCTGCATTTTGATCATCCACCAGCACCCTAGGATAGTATAGTTTTCGTAGGATGCATCATGAGACATTTTGAGATGGCATATGCCACATTGTATATAGAAACATTGATATTATACACATTCTGATGGCAGGATCAGCCACATTTTATATATGGATCTATGTATTTTGATATATATTTGAGTACTTTGTCTATGGATACATGATCTTTGATATATATTTGTGTAAAATTTTGTCTATGGATACATTTATTTTGATATATTTTTGTCATTTACATGCACAATGATATACATATTAATTTAGTATCTAGTATTGTTGAATTTATCGTGGATCATGTGTCATGCCCTAAATTTTACTAGTAAAAACACAACAATTTTTATTTTTTTTTGTAGCTTATGAAGTCGCATAAGAAATTACATATTGTAAAAGAAGGTTATCATTGAATAGGAGTTCAAGACTCATGTGGATAGTGTGAAGGTGTTAACATTTTAGTCATAGGTGGTTTTCAAATAGATTGGATGATAGTCTAGTTCAATTTAGCGTCACGAGTCAAACGATCAAGTTCAAGATGCAACAATTAGTGAGGTAATTCATATCCTAACAAGCCTCTGATACTAATATTCTATTAGGGTCAATCGGTTGTATCATATGGACTAGGTCGTGATTCTAGCATGTAAGGGAAGGGGATCAGAATTACTTATTATCCTCATTACCAATGTACACACATTCATTAATCATTACAATATATATTAATGTGACAATTACTACATGGTGTAGAAGTGTAGTATATCTTAATCGATTAAACACACGTATCTAGAGAATTTAGATTTAGTACTCATCACATGAGCACCCTTAGTCAAATAAGAAAATGTGCACTTATCTACCACACTATATTAGATCTAACCATTGGAAATTAGAAAAGATATGCCCCAAAGGTAGCTTCGAAGTATACATGATGGAGAAGGGGCCACTTGCATTGATAGTATCCATCATTCAACACATTAGTTACACAACTTATGGAATAAACAATTTGTTTTATGTGCCAAACGTGTATCATGTGCTTGCATCCATATCTTACTGGTTACAGGTCCTCTCAAAGATTGGACCAATACTAAGTCATTTTCTCCCTCTTTACTCTATTTAGTCATCCTTATGCATTCTATCAACATTTCTTCCTCACCAAACTAGCACTCACTAGAGTTTTCTAAACACAAAAATTACTATTTAAATACATAAATTAAACTCACTCTAACAAAAGACAATTACTAACTATCTAGCTCATCAACTACTAACTAATCTAGCTACATTGCCATTCTTTTACATTTACTATTTTAATTACTATAATTACTATACTATTACATTTACTTTTTACATTATTAGATCTAACTATTCACCATAAGCTCACTTTCTCACTATCAATATTATTATTATCAAAGCATGTTAAGATTCAAAGTATTTTCATAGTACGAATTAGTAAGCACATAAAATGAGGAACTCTTAGTAAGTCTAAGGGCCAATTCAAAGTACTTAACTCAATAATAATTCAAAGATTGTAATGTGTACCATTTTGTCACTTAGGAAATATATTAGTCTAGGACACTCATTAGTCTCTATATGCTATTATTATTTTTATTTTTATTGGATAGCAGTCTAGAATCTGGGAATATTCTTTAATATTTTATTGCTCTGTATTAATAAAGAGATTTATTTGCCTTTACCATACATTTTCTAGAGAGGAAAATGCATGCCTACAACAATGTATCTCATAGATTTTATTATGTCTTCTCTTACAACAAACTTCATTTTGTTATATCATGAAATTCATTTGATGATTTCCTTGCTTAGAATTGTATTAAGCTTTGTAATTAAAATCAATGTTATCCATGCATGTGATATGAACATAAAATTTTCCTTCCAAATTATTGAGTGCACAACAAGATTGTAAGCAATCTACTAAGTTTTAAATTTATACAATCAATGGTATCACATAACATCTATGGATTGTTATTATCAACTAGTCATTTACAATACCACAAGGAGAAAACTTTCTTTCACATTTTCAAATGATAATAATGATGTCAAAGCAAATTTGTGACTCGTACCAATGCTTTCATAACAATATAAACTCCAAATGAAACATGCATATACAACCTTATCAATTATTTCTTCTACAGGTACATTAGGTAACAATGATACAATCTCCTTCCATCACAATGGGGCAACATAAGGGACCATGGGTGCAATGATACAATATCCTTCCATTGCTCCCTTGGACACAAATCTGCATATGCAACACAACAAAATAACAAGGACCATGGGTGCTCTCCACCCAACCATAGGCCTCAAAGAGACCACCCCCGCACTAGGGAACAAGGCTCAAACTGGGATGCACATGCAATCTTTATTTGCATAAGCATTACATTTCAAACTTGAAAAATTTCCCCCCAAGGCTATTTCACAATGGTTTCACAGATGGAACCATAAACATAGGGTGAAGGTGTGTTCTAAAATGGAGACTTGTCATACCAAACCATATTTGCAATAAACAATTTTCATGCCCTCTCGGGGCTATCATAATTCAGCAAATTTCATGCCCTCTCGGGGCTATCATAAATCAACCATTTAATGCCCTCTCGGGGCCTCCACATTTCCTCCTCCAAACCCACTACCATCAACTGTAACTCCTCAAACTTCCTTTCTACACCATACTTTCCTTATCACCCCCAGCAAGATATGAAATGTTATGGCATACAATGGAGCCCATACTCCAAGGTTCTTAATACATTTTTTGAACCCAACTTAAGCCCTTCACCCTAGACTTCTCTTCCCTTCCCACAATGGTGAGTGTAAGTCCCATGCCCATAACAATACTCAAGCACAAAACAAGAAAACAAAACCAAGTAGAAATAAAACAAGAAATTTTCAAGAGCACATCACATTTTCACAACACAATATCAACACCCATAATACAACAAGGAAATAGATAAAATCCAAACCTCATACTCACAATACTCCACACAATACAACAAGATGCACAATGGTGTCACACTAATCTACATGGAATGAACACCATTCAAGCACTCACATGAATGCTACTCCACAATGCAATGCAATGCATACTCCATTGATAAACTCCACACTTGAATATTTGCTTAACCATGCTAAAAGAAAGAAATGGAAAAGAAGCAATTTTGAGATACCAACCTTGGTCCAAGCTAGGGTAAGGATAGTTGTAGTAGAGCTCCTCTAATCTCCCTCCAAAACCTAACTGTCTCTAAAATTAGAGAGTGGGAAAACACCCCACTAGTTTGGCCAAGACCCTCTAATAAAGCCTTCCCACTAACTTATTTTAGAAAAAACACTAAGCCACTCCATCCTTACAAACTTATCTCCTCTAACTATTCATTGATAGCCCTCACAAGCTTTGAGTTATGACCCTCGAAGGATCGACCTCAAAATGCACTTAGAGCACCTTGGAGACTCCTTGGTACGGGGTGGCCACAAATGATGGATGGTCTTCATGGACAGAACAAGGGTGTGACTAGGGTTCACCTGCCCATCTAGAGCTAATGGAACTGACGATTCGATGCCAAGATCAGCGTTTTCAAAGTTATGTTTTGGTGCACCTATGAACTAAGGCACACTGTGAGTTTTGGCATCGAGCGAGATTGTTGTGCTGAATCCAAATGAAATGTGATCTCTCAAAAATGAGATAGGTTATTTTAGGCCTTAGTATCACCATCCTATATCATTTGACAGTTCATTGATAGCCCTCACGAGCTCTGAGTTATGACCCTCAAAAAATTGACCTCAAAATGCACTTAGAGCACCTTGGAGACTCCTCGGTACAAAGTGGCCGCAAATGATGGATGGTCTTCGTGGCTGAAACAAGGGTGTGACTAGGGTTCACCATCCCATTTGGAGCTAATGGTACTGACGATTCGATGCCAAGATTAGCGGTTTCAAAGTTACACTGTGGTGTAGCTATGAACTGAGGCACACTGCGAGTTTTGGCATCAAGAGAGATCGTTGTGCTGAATCCAAACAGAATGTGATCTCTCAAAAATGAGATAGGTTATTTTAGGCCTCAGTATCACTGTCCTATAGCATTTGATAGTTCATCGATAGCCCCCACGAGCTATGAGTTATGACCCTCGAAATATCAACCTCAAAATGCACTTAGAGCACCTTGGAGACTCCTCAGCATGGGGTGGTCACAAATGATGTATGGTATCCATGGCTAGAACAAGGGTGTGACTAGGGTTCACCCGCCCATCTAGAGCTAATGGTACTAATGATTCAATGCCAAGATTAGCAGTTTCAAAGTTACATTGTAGTGCACCTATGAACTAAGGCACACTGCGAGTTTTGGCATCGAGCGAGATCGTTGTGCCGAATCTAAATGAAATGTGATCTCTCAAAAATGAGATAGGTTATTTTAGGCCTCAACATCAATGTCCTGTAGCATTTGATAGTTTATTAATAGCCCTCACGAGCTCCGAGTTATGACCCTCAGAAGATCGAGCTCAAAACGCACTTAGAGAACCTTGGGGACTCCTCGGTACAAGGTGGCCACAGATGATAGATGGTCTACGTGGTTGGAACAAGGGTGTCACTATGGTTCACCCACCCACTCGAAGCTAATGGCACTGACTTGTAGCCATTAGGAGTTAGATTTTGAAAAGTTGTCAAGAGAGGTTGACCCCTTTGACTTGTATCATGAAAGGTTGCTTTGTGCCTTGCTTGATTGTTTGAAGACTACTAAATGTGTCACTATCTTTCTTGGAAAAAAAATTGCTTTTGAACATCAAGCTTGCAATATTATCAATTATTGTCAAACTTTTTCAATCAAGTCAAAATGTCAAATGCAAATATTTGTTTGCATTTTTTGCTAAGGGGAGTTTCATAAATTGACTTTGATTTTCTATTTCTCTAGTGCTTGAACATGCTTAAAATGGCTTTTTGATCTTAGAGCTATTGGTATTTTCTAACTTCATGGTCTATGATATGCATACTAATAATTTCTTTCACTAAATGGTTACCTTAATCTATTGACTACACTTAAATTTGTTCACTTGTCATCTCTCTTTCTTTATGTTCAATACAAAGAGCTAGAAGAGACAAATAATCTTTCTTACCTTCATCTCTCTAAGCACATGATAGAAATCAATTCTAAACTTGAGAAAAGGTTAGAGGAGAATATTTCATTCTTAAATTAATCTCCCTTAAGACCTTTACATACACACGGGGCATTCTTAAATTAATCTCCATGGAAGAAAATTTCATAAAACTAAAGATTCCATAGTGTTGAAACATAAAATCCAAGATCTCATTTATGATGGGATTGTTGATACCTCTAATGACTCATGTGTCACAAGATCATGCTGATGAACCTATGTCAAGTGATAATTTCCTTGACACCTTCACTTCTTATAACACTAATGAATCTCCTAAAGTGTCAAAGCTTTCAAAAATGCCTCCACCAAACAAAGAACCTAATTCTTTCCATATAGACCATGTGTACCCTCAAGGGCTACAACTAAAAGAAAATCAAGCTAACCATGCGTACCCTATTTTACTTTCTCATCCACTCATACCCTTCATATCCAACTTCATATCATGTCATTATGCATGTGCTATCTTGCTTATTGGCTTTAATTGCTTATCCTACATGCTATCTTCTTTCATGGCTTATCCCAAATGTGCTTCATACAACTTTTCAATATGAAAGTCTTTCAAAATATTATACAATATTATGACTCTTTATGCTTTCAAATGCTATGATTGGTTGCAAAATGGAAGAAATCAAGTATTCTAATTTTTCATCCATACTTTCTAGATTTTTCTTATTTGATTAGTTTGATAAAAATAGTTTTAATTAGTAACTTATTGTATTAAACAAGATAATCATCAATTCATTAAATCATTATGAAGAAAATAACATAAGAAGTATATTGAAATGTCCCTTTCCTAATTTTATATGATATTTCAAGCCTCTAATCAGATCTTTAAGATCAAACAACCAATATTTCAAAGATCCACCAATTTCTCAATAAACCCCCAATCAGGTATGCAGAAAATAGTGCCAAAAACTTCACAGCTTCACATATTATTAATAAATCTGAAAGTGGACTTTTTTTATAGAAATTTCAACAGCATAACAGCCTAAAAAATGACATTTCTAGATCTATATAACATTTACACAATGGCTCCCAAATGGAGGGCAAAAACAATGCTCATCGAGCTCCCGAAAATAACACAAAATAGCTGAAAACACCACAAAAGCACTGATAATCTATCATAGAAGTATAATCATAACCAAATAAATATATTTAGCTCTATTTTAAAATCTAAATGTCTGATATACAGCATAAACCCAAACTGATATGAAATACTCAACCAAAAACACCAAACTCTTACAAAAAACACACCCAAAAACTCACAAATCTGCATTGTTCAGCACAAAGGAAAACTCTGTATGAGCATGCGCATGGAATGGATTCAAAATCCCATCCTTAGCCTTCTTAGAAACCTAAAAACTCTCATTCTTGGGTCTCCTTCTCCACAGGTTTGGCAGCCTCTGAAGAACAACAAAGAAATGAGCAAAAATAAAGTTCTGAAAATGAGCCCAAAATGCCTCCAAACCTCTTAAAAGAGGGCATAACCCTAACTCACATCCAAGAGGGGTTAATAAAACATATTTTAATAATAATTTTCATTTATTAGTCCATTAGCTTCCAAATATTATCCCTTTTTTCTGAAACTTCACCTTTTTGGGCCTGCCTGCCTTAGTAAAGATTATTATTTTTAATTATTTGAAAAGGGGACATGACAAGTCCTCCCCTTCCAAATATTGCTTGTCCTCAAGCAATGGCTGAACAATAAACCAATCAATCCACCTGGATCCCAAATGTAGTCATGAACTATACTATTGTCAATTAACACAAGCTCCTGCAATATCCTCTGCAATATAACCAAGAGGAATCCATAATAAAACTAACAATTATTGCTCAACCAAACTCCAAAGTCACAACTTTCACAGTCAGAAACCCATGAGACACAAACTCTTAGAATATCAAAACCCAAGTAAAGTGGACAAATCAAACTGCCAACACAGTAAATACCATCAACGCATCCCACTAGCCTATACAGAATGTACAATCCAACTCTACAACAATGGTGAATGCTCCCGAATGAAACTGTACCAAGTATGGAGAATCCACACACTATACAACTCCTGCAGTCAACACAACTCTACAGATCACCAACCACTATCTCATAACCATAACTCCCATGCACCCCATGAACAAGTGATACAACCCACTGTGACTTATCACCAGCTAAATTAGGAGATATCATAGCCAAAGGAGTAGAATCAATAACAACACCCGCTGAAGCATCACTCCAAAACTCCTACTCTAAGTCATGTATTATCAAGCTGTCAACTACAGAACCTTTCACCATGTCATGCCCATCATGACTCTCATCCTAAGGTGTCAAACTATCCCATAATTAATGATAAGTACTAGGAACCAAAGTACATCTCTGTATCATCATCTCATCAACATGGTCATCAAAGGTAAATTGATTAGCATACCTCACAATGTAATTCCGATAGAATGCGCCAATCTCACTCACTGGCTCAGACTACAATCCAGATGTAACTAACTGCAATTTATCACTAACCAAGTTGGAACTGACTACTACCTCTGAAGACATCACCAAGGGAGTAGTATTACTAGCAGGAACCATGCCAACTATCAGCTCACCAACATCACACATGATCTTTGATAAAACATCTCTAGTCTATGTGCCATTAGTACTAGAGGTCACCATCATGTCAGGCATACCACAACAATCTGCTGCAACACCCAACTCAACTGAACCTAACTCTAGTGGGGATGAACCTGATATGCCAATTTTAGTATTAAGGATAGATGCATCCCCATCTCCACTATCTTTGACAATGTCGACCATGGACATCCTCGGATCACCAGACACCACAGCTTGTGACTGTACAGAATCTAGTAAATACTGTAGTTGCTCTAACTCCATGGTCACCTTAGCCAAATGAAACTGTGACTCCTTGAAAGCCAACTATGTACTCTCAAGAATCTCAGAAGTCATCTCAAGTTGCTAAGTAAGCTCACTCACCTCATCTTCGTTAGCCAACAATGCATTGTATGTTGTACTGTCCCCCTCCATAAGATAATCTCTATTGGCTACCAATTGCATATAATCTTGTCTCAGAATCCAAATAGCCTCCCATAAAGAGTGGAACTCTGTCAAGGAAAGATAACTGCCTCCTTGCTCATCACTAGTAGGAGAACCCCATCCACAAACTGCTAACAATTGACAAGCAGCATTGAAATGTTGGCAAGTGATAGCAATGTCTCGCTCACTAACTCTCAACTGACTAGACACATGATGGCACTGGCTAGACTGTATCCTACAAACCTCCTCTGATGCACTATCTAAAGGAGCATCCTCAAGGTTGCTAGTCTCTAGAGTATTACCATCCATATCATGTGAATCAACTCCAAAGCTCATATCAACATATGGAGTATCAAAAACTATAGCATTGCTACCCAACTCCTCTATACCAAAAGAAACCACCAAGGAAACTAAGTCTTCAAAACTGCCCACTGCATCCTCTTGGATGTCATCAATGCTAATATGATCCTAAGACTCATCTGTACACACTGCCAAATATGAAAGATCATCAACACATTCTAGCAAAAATGGTCGACTGGATATATGAACAAAGCCCAACACTGGTGTATAAAAACTAATACCAACATCGGATAAGCTCCTGGCACAAGAAAAGACAACACCATGTAATCTGCTAATCAAATCCATGATAGCACCCAAACAATAGCTCTACCAAAAAGTGTTAAAGATTTCCAGTCAACTGAATCCCAAATGCCAATATAACAATCTCGAGTCCATATTGTAAACTATAATCAACTGGTAATTCAAGCAAACTCCTCACCTGAGTAATATGACCAATACCAACTAACTCCACATACCTCTCTGACATTGTCCCTGTATCCTAGATGTGATGCAAGATGAACTCGCAACATTATCAATGACCACATATGATCTACCGTTCACAGAAAGCCGAGTATCAGGAGTGCAAGATGAAACTAAACTCAACTCCATGCCATGCTTATCCCCATGTCTCTCCCAGTCTTGTAATGCCAATGGAGTATTCACTAAAGAAGCTCGAGTGTCCTCAAGCTCGTGAGAAAGCCTCTCAACTTCCTCCTCCTTCCTCCTCAAGGCATCTAAATAGTCTTTGAAAAGGCTAAGACGATGGTCATGATCTGATAGAAGATGTAAATAACTCAACTTCATTGTTCCCATTCCTTCCATAATCACATGTACATCAACACAAGAAGACTTTGCCTGAACTCCCTTATGTATACCCTGTAACTGAATCATTTTAATGTGATCCTCTATCATATCTTGCATCCTATCATGATGAGATAATGAAGTCACAATACTATCTTTGTTCACCTTCAGCTAGCTGGACAAATCATGTGAAGTACTACCTACCTCAACCTCATGTCACGAAGCATCTAACTGTGCCTGGTACTATTTCTCAACAAAGCCATGAATGCTCAATATCTGCTCATCTCTACCAGGTATCTCACCATCATGCACAACAAAATCCTCATAATCATCATCAAAACCCACTACCTCCTATGGTAGAGTAAAATCTGAGACCTCTTCCTGGCTATAAGCTAGTTTCTCAAACTCCTCATGCAAGTTCTTGGTAATCGTGTCATCTGCCGTATGAGAAAATTTGCCAAATAGAAATCCAGTAAACTTACCCACCTTAGCTAGGTCAGAGAACATGTCATTCATCATACAGTGGTGCTCAACCAACTGTTCAAACATGTCATGGCTTATTTTCTTAAGTTTATCTCGAATGTCTAAATAACCATCCTTCTTACTGTTCTGACTCTGGATATCAATTGTCCAAGATCGTGTCCTCTGAGACTCTATACTATGCCTGTCCATTCTGGATAAAGTAGAGTGTAACCCTAATAGGTTATAACTTCTTCAAACACCAAGAACTAACATTCAAATGATTAGAAGTAGCATGCAATCATAGATTTTGACATGCAGCTGATTAGAAGCAACATGCAACCACCAAATTCACCAAGAACTAACATGCAAATGATTAGAAGTAGCATGCAACCATAGATTTTGACATGCAGCTAATTAGAAGCAAAATGAAACCACAAAATTCACCAAGAACTAACATGCAAATGATTAGAAGTAGCATACAACCATAAATTTTGACATGCAGCTGATTAGAAGCAACATGCAACCATAAATTATGACATGCAAGATTTGGGTAGTTGTCAAAACTGACATGCAAACTTCTACAAACCCTAAGGCTAGCAAGATCATAGCTCTGATACCACTAAAATGTCTCTTTCTTAATTTTATATGATATTTCAAGCCTCTAATCAGATCTTTAAGATCAAACAACCAATACTTCAAAGATCCACCAATTTCTCAATAAACTCCAAATCGGGTATGTAGGAAATAGTGATAAAAACTTCATAGCTTCACATATTATTAATAAATCTGAAAGTGGACTTTTTTTATAGAAATTTCAGCAGCATAAAAGCCTAAAAAATGACATTTCTAGATCTATATAACATTTACACAATGGCTCCCAAATGGAGGGCAAAAACAATGCTCATCGAGCTCCCGAAAACAACACAAAATAGCCGAAAACACCACAAAAGCACTGATAATCTATCATAGAAGTATAATCATGACCAAATGAATATATTCAGCTCTATTTTAACATTTAAATATTTGATATACAGTAGCAACCCAAACTGATATGAAATACTCAACCAAAAACACCAAACTCTTACAAAAAACACACCCAAAAACTCACAAATCTGCACTGTTCAACACAAAGGCAAACTTTGTATGAGCATGCACATGGAATGACTTCAAACTCCCATCCTTATCCTTCTTGGAAACTTGCAAACTCCTATTCTTGGGTCTCCTTCTCCACAGGTTTGGCAGCCTCTGAAGAACAACAAAAAAATGAGCAAAAATCAAGTTCTAGAAATGAGCCCAAAATGCCTCCAAACCCCTTAAAAGAGGGCATAATCCTAACTCACGTCCAAGAGGGGTTAATAAAACATATTTTAATAATAATTTTCATTTATTAGTCCATTAGCTTCCAAAGATTATCCCTTTTTTCTGAAACTTCACCTTTTTGGGCATGCCTGCCTTAGTAAAGATTATTATTTTTAATTATTTGAAAAGGGGACATGACATATATATACCTAGTCGAGTATTTCATTTGAGTCCTCTCTTTATTTTAGGATCTCCAAGAGGGCTTCATGATCAGCATTAGCAATAGTAAAAAGTTCTTTTACTTTTGGTCTTCCTTGATGCTTCAATAACTTTACATTTGTTGCTATAAAAAGATACGAATATATGAGAATTAATTTGTACTTCTGATAGTCTTTGAATGTAGGAATTATGTTCCTTCTAAGAATATATGTCTGCAACCATGTTCCAGCAACAACCACTAAACCAGTAGGATATGTGAATCCATCATCATCCGTGATCGGTTGTGCAAGCTTTTGTTTGCCTATTACACAACGTGCTAACCAATAATCGAATTTCTCATCATTCCCCTGTGGTGCAACCAATGGAAAGACATGTCGTGGCTGAAGTAGATCTGATAGATGGTTATGCTCAAGTGAACTTTCCATGTCATCATTTTTGATAGAGGGTATGATAGACAATGGAGTAAGATAATGTGGAGCCCATGTGTCCACCCACTCACTTGACTCACAGTGATCCCAATCACACTGAAAACAAGTACGACAAAAACAAGCTAGTTGTCATGTCCAAATGGTCCATGTACTAGAATCAAAGCTCCAAAATGAATGCATTTTTAATGAGTCTCTCACTGTAGTAGAATCTAATCTATCACCTGTGGACGCTTCCTCAACCAACCAAAAGAACCTGTGTACCACTAAATCAAGAGTCCCCCCTTGTGATAATGCTAAACTACACCAATCAACAATGCTATGAGCATCAAGAAGCTCTGTTGTTGAAAGCTTTAGTTACTCCTTAACTAGAGCTCTCTTCACACATGCCCCTACTCCATCATGTTCCCCTTTTCCATGGCCAAACTCAAAAAAACTCAAAATATGAGGCACCCCTCTCTCTACATGCATCCTACACAACCAATAAAACATGCGAGCATTCTTGAATTGACCTGTACAGTTATCTGACCAAATGATATGTCTATCTATAGCAATTGCATGCTCATGTAAGAAATCAAAAAAATTCTCAAAAAAATGTTGCACAAACTCATGAGAGTGAGATCTATCATCACTCATATAAAAATGATACTCTCTAATAATCTTTCGATTATCTTCCGCACTATCAAGGGCATGTCTATATGTTATGTGAACAAAAATTGCAATTTGAATAGAGTTGTAATACTGAGATTGTGTCTCATTTTGAGGTTGCAATGTGTAGTTCTCAGCAAAATCAACAACTAATATAATATTGTCAATGGGAAAAGTCTCCTTACACGTTCTAAATTGTTGATCCAACCATTGAGCCCTGTGACTATGTCTTGCATACTTGTAAAAAAGATTTGCCTTCAAATCTGAAATAAAATTAGCCACACTGATATCTTTTCCAACCAATTCACATCTAGAGCTCTCACTCCCACTCTTCAATGTGTATTTCACCATTTCATATACCTATTTTTTCAATATTTTCTTTCCAAGATCTTGTTCGCACCCCTCATGGAAACATGTGTCAAACTTCGATAAGCCACCACATTCTGAACACTTCTCATTTAAGAAAGCATTTCTATAAAAGGAACAACCATCAACTCTATGACATAAGAGTTGATCTAGCAAGTCTCTTGATGATTTTGGAAGCCCACTAGCCCTACAATCCTCCAACATTTCTTTACTATGCAAAGTAGAATGGATGGAGCGTAATAGTTCATGGTGCATAGAAAACTCAACATGATATTTGCAACATGTATTTCAAATTTTCAGTGGCACACAATAAAATGGCTTGAAAGATTAAAAATCCCTTTGTGATATATGAAGACTTGGATGACTCTCTCTAAATTGTTTGAACAACATAGTTTGACTTACCTCTTAATAGTGTTTAGGATGTGGTGTGCGGTCTCTGATGCCAATTCTCAACTTTAAGATGTCTTTAGCATTGGGTGATACTCATGAGTTAGAGTGCTAAAATTATGTAATTTATTCCTTCACATCGTTGGATAGCTTCTTATCAAAACGTGGAAGTCTCCCACCAAATGCCCATGTTTCATTTTGAAGAGGATCATCAATTTTTTCTCATCAACTAAGTGCTCTTCTCAAAATAGTACGATTTAGATTCAAATCAATACAAGTTTGTCTCATATATCTACCCTTTCTCAAATGATGACTTACCAAAAAGGTTGTAATGACCCTTCGAGCAGCTCTATTATCCTTCTCTCTGCTATTTTTCTCAATGCTATTGAGAGCACTGAAAAGATTCTTCGCAATAATGGCATTTCTTTCCAACTTTTTATTGACACGAATCTTCAATTTGGAAAGCATAGGTCTCATCTTTTGCATCTTTAATAAGTGCATGAAAAGCTAACATTTCTCTACCACTGTCTTGTTGCCTAAAAACATCTGATATAGTCTTGAAGCCCATAACCGAATGGTTCTTTCTGATTTTTTTCCTTCGAAACTAGTAATAATCATTTCATCAATTTCAATTATCCATTTTGGTGTTTTAGAACCTTCATGTCGATTATAATTAGGAGATATGTAAGGTTCTTGTGCATTAGGTTCCTATGCATTGTCATCTTTGACATGGTCAGTTATGCAATTTGGATTATGACTTGGTGGCATTTCTTCTTGAAAATTTTTGTTCTCCAAATTTTCAATTTTGGCATTATCATTTTCAATAAGTACATTTTCATTCCCCAACTGTACATATTCATTATCTGATTCTATGATTTCACCTTCTATTAATTCATCGTCAACTTGACTGATATTTAGCATACCTTTTCTTTTTCTTCGGTGTTCCATTTTGTCCCTTTCTCTATATGTCGCAATGTCTTCATTGGATATCTTCCTTTTGTGTTTATCCTTTCGATGACTGGTGCTCCCCATTCAAATGACAAATTCGAACACCTAAGGTTATGTTTTCAAATTTTTTTTGATTAGTTGGGCACCAAAATGCGACTTTTCTCAAAACCTGTGAAAAAAGAATTGAAAAAGTGATGTTGTCGGGTCTGCAGGGATACGGAATTATTGAGAATTGGTGCCAGTAAAATCGGATATCCAATTTACTATCAGATATCTGATCATAGATCGGATATCCGATATTGCAAAGTGAATTTTTGGAGGGAAAACTTGCTATAATTTCCCTCCTTTTCCATAATTATATTAATATTATCAAAATCAAAACTTGCTACAATTTCTCGACTTTGGTTTATTACTAAGCTAGTAGTATAGTAATATTAATATATAATACTATTAATAGTATAATAGTATTAATATAAAGTATCAATAGTATTAATATATAATAGTATTAATATATAGTAATATTAATATATAGTATTAATATAGCTATAGTATCAATATTATTATACCCATAATAGTATTAGTATTATTACTATAGATATAATAGTGTAAATATTTAGTGTTTATTTATATTATTATTATTATGCTACAATATAGTATTAATATATATATTATTATTATAGCTATAATAGTATTATTATTATTACTATATATATGATCATATTAATATTTAATGTTTATTAATATTATTATTATTATCATAAAATAGTGTGTGTGTGTGTATATATATATATATATATATATATATATATATATATATATATATATATATATATATATATATATATATATATATATATATATATATATATATATATATATATATATATCCTTTCATTTTTTAACCCATATACATACGAACGATTCAAATATGTCCCTATGGGTCCTAGGACCCCTAGGGACATATGCTATCATTTAATGGGTCAAAGAAGGTCATAGGGCATCCTATGACCCTCTTTGCCCTATGACCCACTTTGACCAATATGAACGATTCGAATATGTCCTTAAGGGTCCCAGGACCCTTAGGGACATATGTCGTCATTTAATGGGTCAAAGGGGGCCATAGGTCACCCTATGAACCCCTTTGACCCATATGAATGATTCGAATATGTCCCTAGGGTTCCTAGGACAGCTATGGACATATGTCATTGTTTAATGGGTCAAAGGGTGTCATAGGTCACCCTATGGCCCCATTTGACCCATGTGAATGATTTGATTATGTCCCTAGGGGCTATAGGACCCCTGGGGACATATGTTGTCATTTAATGGGTCAAAGGGTGTGATAGGTCACCTTATGACCCATTTCGTTTCATTCAATTTCGATCAAAATAACATTGTCAGACGGCTACCCGAAGTCTGAGTATCACTAAAACTCTCTATAAACACATCTTTGGGGTTGACCGGGCAGGCTTGGTAAATACCAAGCCTGATCGGATATCCGATTCAAAATCGGATATCCGATTTGACATCGGATATCCGATATGGCTCGGTAGTCAAATTCCAAAAATCTTCAAATTTTGGAAGAAAATTTGATTTAAACGTTCTAATTTTTTATTTTTAAATTATTTCACTTATATTAATATGTAAAGGCATATTTTAATATATTATATATATATATATATATAATAACGTAATGTAAACATACAAGATATAATCTAGTAATATATAATAATATCTTATGTTAATCTTATTACAATCTATAAATATAATATATATTATTATTATTTTTACTAAATATAATAACGTAATTTATATATATATAAAATACGTATTATATATTATTATATTAATATGTATGTTATTAATATATACAATAACGTAATATTTTCATTAAATGTAATATGTATTATATAAATATGTTTGTTATTAATATATTTATATAATAACGTAATATTTTCATTAAATATAATAATGTAATATGTCTATGTCTATATATATATATATATATATATATATATATATATATATATATATCTAATTATATTGATATGTATATTATTAATATATAAGAGTCAAAGGGGGTCATAGGGTGACCTATAACCCTCTTTGACCCATTAAACGATGATATATGTCTCTAGGGGTCCTAGGACCCCTAGGGACATATTCGAATCGTTCATATGGGTCAAAGGGGGTCATAGGGTAACCTATGACCCCCTTTGACTCATTAAACGACGACATATGTCATCATTTTTGATAGAGGGTATGATAGACAATGGAGTAAGATAATGTGGAGCCCATGTGTCCACCCACTCACTTGACTCACAGTGATCCTAATCACACTGAAAACAAGTACGACAAAAAAAAGCTAGTTGTTGTGTCCAAATGGTCCATGTACTAGAATTAGAGCTCCGAAATGAATGCATTTTTGATGAGTTTGTCACTATAGCACAATCTGATCTATCACCTATGGACCCTTCCTCAACCAACCAAAAGAACCTACGTACCACTGAATTAAGAGTCCCCCCCTGTGATAATGCTAAACTACACCAATCAACAATGCTACGAGCATCAAGAAGCTCTGTTGTTGAAATCTTCAGTTGCTCCTTAACTAGAGCTCTCTTCACACATGGCCCTGCTCCATCATGTTCCCCTTTTCCATGGCCGGACTCAAAAAAAATCCTAATAAGAGGCACCCCTCTCTCTACGTGCATCCTACACCCAATAAAACATGCGAGCATTCTTGAATTGACCTGTACAGTTATCTGACCAAATGATATGTCTATCCATAGAAATTTCATGCTCGTGTAAGAAATAAAAAAATTTCTCAAAACAATGTTGCACAAACTTGTGAGAGTGAGATCTATCATCACTCATATAAAAATGATACTCTCTAATAATCTTTCGATTATCTTCCGCACTATCAGGGGCATGTCTATATGTTATGTGAACAAAAATTGCAATTTGAATAGAGTTGTAATACTGAGATTGTGTCTCATTTTAAGGTTGCAATGTGTATTTCTTAGCAAAATCAACAACTGATATAATAGTGCCAATGGGAAAAGTCTCCTTACACGTTCTAAATTGTTGATCCAACCATTGAGACCTATGACTATGTCTTGCATACTTGTAAAAAAGATTTGCCTTGAAATCTGAAATAAAATTAGCCACATTGATATCTTTTCCAACCAATTCACATCTAGAGCTCTCACTCCCACTCTTCAATGTGTACTTCACCATTTCATAGACCCTTTTTTTCACTATTGTCTTTCCAAGATCTTGTTCACACCCCTCATGGAAACATGTGTCAAACTTGGATAAGCCACCACATTCTGAACACTTCTCATTTAAGCAAGCATTTTTATAAAAGGAACAACAATCAACTCTACGACATAAGAGTTGATCTAACAAGTCTCTTGATGATTTTGGAAGCCCACTAGCCCCACAATCCTCCAACATTTCTTTACTATGCAAAGTAGAATGGATGGAGCATAATAGTTCATGGTGCATAGAAAACTCAGCATGATATTTGCAACATGATGTATTTTGAATTTTGAGTGGCACACAATAAAATGGCTTCAAAGATTCAAAAGCCCTTTGTGATATATGAACACTTGGATGACTCTCTCTAAATTTTTTGAACAACATAGTTTGACTTACCTCCAAATAGTGTTTAGGATGTGGTGTGCGATCTCTGATGCCAATTCTCAACTTTAAGACATCTTTAGCATTGGGTGATACTCGTGAGTTAGAGTGCCAAAATTTTATAATTTCTTCCTTCACATCATCGGATAGCTTCTTATCAAAATGTGGAAGTCTCCCACCAAATGCCCATGTTTCATTTTGAAGAGGATCATCAATTTTCTCTCGTCGACTAAGTGCTCTTCTTAAAGTAGTACGATTTAGATTCAAATCAATACAAGTTTGTCTCATATATCTACCCTTTCTCAAATGATGACTTACCAAAGAGGTTGTAATAACCCTTCGAGCAGCTCTACTATCCTTCTCTCTGCTATTTTTCCCAATGCTATTGAGAGCACTGAAAAGATTTTTCACAATAATGGCATTTCTTTCCAACTTTTTATTGACACAAATTTTCAATTTGGAAAGCATAGGTCTCATCTTTTGCATCTTTAATAAGTGCATGAAAAGCTGACATTGCTCTACCACTGTCTTGTTGCCGAAAAACATCTGATATAGTCTTGAAGCCCATAACCGAATGGTTCTTTCTGATTTTTTTCCTTCCAAACTAGTCATAATCGTTTCATCAATTTCAATTATCCATTTTGGTGTTTTAGAACCTTCATGTCAATTATAATTAGGAGATATGTAAGGTTCTTGTGCATTAAGTTCCTGTGCATTGTCATCTTTGACATGGTCAGTTATGCAATTTGGATTATGACTTGGTGGCATTTCTTCTTCAAAATTTTCAATCTCTACATTTTCAATTTCCGCATTACCATTTTCAATAGGTACATTTTCATTCCCCAACTGTACATTTTCATTATCTGACTCTATGATTTCACCTTCTATTAATTCATCGTCAACTTGATTGATATTTAGCATACCTTGTCTTTTTTTTTCGGTGTTTCATTTTGTCCTTTTCCCTATATGCTGCAATGTCTTCATTGGATATTTTCCTTTTACGTTTATTCTTTCGACGACTACTGCTCCCCATTCAGATGACAAATTCGAACACCTAAAGTTATATTTTTGAATTCTTTTCGATTGGTTGGGCCCCAAAACACAACTTTTTACAAATCCTGTCAAAAAAGAGGTAAAAAGGTAATGTTGTTGGGTCTATAGGGATAGTCAAATATTTGAAATTGATGCCAGTATAATCGGATATCCGATAATAGATCGGATATCCGATATAGGAAGAGGACTTTTGGGGGGAAAACTTGCTAAGGTTTCCCTCCTTTTCCAAAATAATATTAATATTATGAAAATATTTGGAAGCAAACGACTTTAATTAATAACTAAGTTAATAGTATATTAGTATTAGTATAAAATATCAATAATATTAATATAAAATAGTATTAATATACCTATAGTATCAATATTATTATTATACCTATAATAGTATTACTATTATTAATATAGATATAATAGTGTAAATATATAGTGTTTATTTATATTAAGCTACAATATATAGTATTAATATATATTATTATTATAGCTATAATAGTATTATTATTATTACTATACATATAATAATATTAATATTTAGTGTTTATTTATATTATAATTATTATCCTAAAATAGTATAAATAGTATATCCTCAAATATTACGTTATATATACTAAAATATTACGTTATTATATAGATATATTAATAAAATATATATTAATATAATAATATTTATAATATATATTATATTTAATAAAAATATTACGTTGTTATATATATATTATATTATTATACATATTAATATAATAATATATAATACAAAGAGGGTCGTCATTTAATGGGTCAAAGAGGGTCATAGGTCACCCTATGACCCCCTTTGACCCATATGAATGATTGGAATATGTCCCTAGGGGTCCTAGGACCCCTAGGGACATATGTCGTCGTTTAATGGGTCAAACGGGGTCATAGGTCACCCTATGACCCCCTTTGACTCATATGAATGATTCAAATATGTCCCTAGGGGTCCTAGGACCCCTAGGGACATATGTCGTCGTTTAATGGGTCAAAGGGGGTCATAGGTCACCCTATGACCCCCTTTGACCCATATGAACGATTGGAATATGTCCCTAGGGGTCCTAGGACCCCTAGGGACATATGTCATCATTTAATGAGTCAAAAGGGGTCATAGGTCACCCTACGACCCCCTTTGACCCATATGAATGATTCAAATATGTCCCTAGGGGTCCTAGGACCCCTAGGAACATATGTCGTCGTTTAATGGGTCAAAGGGGGTCATAGGTCACCCTATGACCCCCTTTGACCCATATGAACAATTTGAATATGTTCCTAAGGTCCTAGGACCCCTAGAGACATATGTCGTCGTTTAATGGGTCAAACCTATGACCCCCTTTGACCCATATTACCCATTTGAATATGTCCCTTGGGGTCCGAGGACCCCTAGGGACATATGTCATCGTTTAATGGGTCAAAGAGGGGCATAGGTCACCCTATGACCCCCTTTGACCCATATTAGCCATTCGAATATGTCCCTAGCGGTCCTAAGACCCCTAGGGACATATGTCATCGTTTAATGGGTCAAAGGGGGTCATAGGTCACCCTACGACCCCCTTTGACTCATATGAACGATTCAAATATGTCCCTAGGGGTCCTAGGACCCCTAGGGACATATGTCGTCGTTTAATGAGTCAAAGGGGGTCATAGGTCACCCAAAAAGAGGTAAGAACCTAGTGAAGAACTGAAGAAGTCTCCCGCTAGGGAAATTGTCCCCTAAAATAGGAACAAGGAGTGATCATGAAGAAGCAGCATCACTGAAGCATGAAGAACCGTAAAACTCTGTCAAAATGCTGATCTGTAGAACCTCCATGGAAATAGAAGGCACAAACCATCAACCAAAGGAACCTCCATGGAAATAGAAGGCACGAACCATCAACCAAAGAAGCATAGAACAACAATGATGACAATTTGACTTGGTTGAAAAAGTTTGACAATAATTGATAATATTGCAAGCTTGATGTTCAAAAGCAATTTTTTTTCAGAGAAAGATAGAGACACATGGAGTAGTCTTCAAACAATCATCCATAATTTGCGGCCACCCCGTACCAAGGAGTCTCCAAGGTGCTCTAAGTGCATTTGGAGGTCGATCTTTTGAGGGTCATAACTTAGAGCTTGTGAGGGCTATGGATGAACTGCCAAATGCTATAGGATGATGATCCTGAGGCCTAAAATAACCTATCTCATTTTTGAGAGATCACATTCCGTTTGGATTCAGCACAGTGATCTCGCTCGATGCCAAAACTCGCAGTGTGCCTCAGTTCATAGGTGCACCACAGCGTAACTTTGAAACCGTTGATCTTAGCATCGAATCGTTAGTGCCATTAGCTCCAGATGGGCGAGTGAACCCTAGTCACACCCTTTTTCTGGCCATGAAGACCATCCATCATTTGCAGCCACCCCGTACCGAGGAGTCTCCAAGGTGCTCCAAGTGCATTTTGAGGTCGATCTTTCGAGGGTCATAACTCAAAGCTCGTGAGGGCTATCGATGAACTATCAAATGCTACAGGACGGTGATCTTGAGGTCTAAAATAACCTATCTCATTTTTGAGAGATCACATTCCATTTGGATTCAGCACAGCGATCTCGCTCGATGCCAAAACTCGCAGTGTGCCTCAGTTCATAGGTGCACCACAGCGTAACTTTGAAACCGTTGATCTTGGCATCGAATCGTCAGTTCCATTAGCTCTAGATGGGTGGGTGAACCTTAGTCACACCCTTGTTCTGGCCATGAAGACCATCCATCATTTGTGGCCACCCCGTACCGAGGAGCCTCCATGGTGCTCTAAGTGCATTTTGAGGTCGATCTTTTGAGGGTCATAACTCAGAGCTCGTGAGGGCTATCGATGAACTATCAAATGCTACAGGACGATGATCCTGAGGCCTAAAATAAACTATCTCATTTTCAAGAGATCACATTCCGTTTGGATTCAGCACAGCGATCTCGCTCGATGCCAAAACTCGTAGTGTGCCTCAGTTCATAGGTGCACCACTGCGTAACTTTGAAATCGCTGATCTTGGCATCGAATCGTCAGTGCCATTAGCTCCAGATGGGTGGGTGAACCCTAGTCACACCCTTGTTCTAGCCATGAAGACCATCCATCATTTGCGGCCACCCCGTACTAAGGAGTCTCCAAGGTGCTCTAAGTGCATTTTGAGGTCGATCTTTCGAGGGTCATAACTCAGAGCTCGTGAGGGCTATCGATGAACTGTCAAATGCTACGAGACGGTGATCCTGAGGCCTAAAGTAAACTATCTCATTTTTGAGAGATCACATTCTGTTTGGATTCAGCACAGCGATCTCGCTCGATGCCAAAACTCGCAGTGTGCCTCAGTTCATAGGTGCACCACAGCGTAACTTTGAAACCGCTGATCTTGGCATCGAATCGTCAGTGCCATTAGATCCAGATGGGCGGGTGAACCATAGTCACACCCTTTTTCTGGCACGAAGACCATCCATCATTTGCGGCCACCCCGTACCGAGGAGTCTCCAAGGTGCTCTAAGTGCATTTTGAGGTCGATCTTTCGAGGGTCATAACTCAGAGCTCGTGAGGGATATTGATGAACTGTCAAATGATACAGGACGGTGATCCTAAGGCCTAAAATAACCTATCTCATTTTCAAGAGATCACATTCCATTTGGATTCAGCATAGAGATCTCGCTCGATGCCAAAACTCACAGTGTGCCTCAGTTCATAGGTGCACCACAGCGTAACTTTGAAACCGCTAATCTTGGCATCAAATCATCAGTGCCATTTGCTTTGGATTGGCAGGTGAACCCTATTCACACCCTTGTTCTAGCCACGAAGACCATCCATCATTTGTGGCCACCTCGTACCGAGGAGTCTCCAAGGTGCTCTAAGTGCATTTTGAGGTCGATCTTTCGAGGGTCATAACTCAGAGCTCTGAGGGCTATCGATGAACTATCAAATGCTACAGGATGGTGATCCTGAGGCTTAAAATAACCTATCTCATTTTTGAGAGATCACATTCCGTTTGGATTCAGCATAGCGATCTCGCTCGATGCCAAAACTCGCAGTGTGCCTCAGTTCATAGGTGCACCACAGCGTAACTTTGAAACCGCTGATCTTGGCATCGAATCATCAGTGCCATTAGCTTCGAATGGGCAGGTGAACCCTATTCACACCCTTGTTTTTTCCATGAAGATCATCCATTATTTGCGGCCACCCCGTACCGAGGAGTCTCCAAGGTGCTCTAAGTGCATTTTGAGGTCAATCTTTCGAGGGTCATAACTCAGAGCTCGTGATGGCTATCGATGAACTATCAAATGCTATAGGATGGTGATCCTGAGGCCTAAAATAACCTATCTCATTTTCAAGAGATCACATTCCGTTTGGATTTAGCACAGCAATCTCGCTCGATGCCAAAACTCCCAGTGTGCCTCAGTTCATAGGTGCACCACAGTGTAACTTTGAAACTGTTGATCTTGGCATCGAATCGTCAGTGCCATTAGCTCTGGATGGGCGGGTGAACCCTAGTCACACCCTTGTTCTGGCCACAAAGACCATCCATCATTTGCGGCCACCCCGTACCGAGGAGTCTCCAAGGTGGTCTAAGTGCATTTTGAGGTTGATCTTTCGAGGGTCATAACTCAGAGCTCGTGATGGCTATTGATGAACTGTAAAATGCTACAAGATGGTGATCCTGAGGCCTAAAATAACCTATCTCATTTTTAGGAGATCGCATTCCATTTGGATTCAGCACAACGATCTCACTCGATGCCAAAACTCGCAGTGTGCCTCAGTTCATAGGTGCACCACAGCGTAACTTTGAAACCGCTGATCTTGGCATCGAATCGTCAGTGCCATTAGCTCTGGATGGGCGGTTGAACCCTAGTCACACCCTTGTTCTGGCCACAAAGACCATCCATCATTTGCGGCCACCCCGTACCGAGGAGTCTTCAAGGTGCTCTAAGTGCATTTTGAGGTTGATCCTTCGAGGGTCATAACTCAGAGCTCATGAGGGCTATCGACGAACTGTCAAATGCTACAGGACGGTGATCCTGAGGCCTAAAATAACCTATCTTAGTTTTGAGAGATCACATTCCATTTGGATTCAGTACAACGATCTCGCTCGATGCCAAAACTCGCAGTGTGCCTCAGTTCATAGGTGCACCATAGCGTAGCTTTGAAACCGCTGATCTTGGCATCAAATCGTCAGTCCCATTAGCTCCAAATGAGTGGGTGAACCCTAGTCACAGCTTTTTTCTTTCCACAAAGACCATCCATCATTTGTGGCCACCCCGTACCGAGGAGTCTTCAAGGTGCTCTAAGTGCATTTTGAGGTCGATCCTTCGAGGGTCATAACTCAGAGCTCATGAGGGCTATCGATGAACCGTTAGAGGAGACAAGTTCGTAAGGATGGAGTGGCTTAGTGTTTTTGCTAAAATAAGTTAGTGGGAAGGCTTTATTAGAGGGTCTTGGCCAAACTAGTGGGGTGTTTGCCAAAATTTCTTGTTTTATTTCTACTTGGTTTTTTTTTCTTGTTTTGTGCTTGAGTATTGTTATGGGATTGGGACTTACACACCTTCACCCTATGTTTATGGTTCCATCTATGAAGCCATTGTGAAATAGTCTTGGGGGGAAATTGTTCAAGTTTGAAATGTAATGTTTATGCATTGAAAGATTGTATGTGTATCCCAGTTTGAGCCTTGTTCCCTAGCATGGGGGTGGTCTCTTTGAGGCCTATGGTTGGGTGGAAAGCACCCATGGTCCTTGTTATTTTGTTGTGTTGCATATGCAGATTTGTGTCCAAGGGAGCAATGGAAATGGCTTGGAATGATCATCTTGCAGATTGATGTTGGATGAGAAAACTTGAAATTGTGCCCTCATTTGTGAAGGAGGATTCACCAGCTTGTTCATGTTCTCAACGATCATGTTGGACAATGTTCATGCTACTCATTATCCATATCTTTCAATGTCCATGTTCATTATGATTTTGAAAAGTCCCTTATGTTGCCCCATTGTGATGGAAGTAGATTCTATCATTGTTACCTAATGTACGTGTAGAAGAAAATATTGATAAGGTTGTATATGCATGTTTCATTTGGAGTTTATATTGTTATGAAAGCATTGGTACGAGTCACAGATTTGCTTTGACATCATTGTTATCATTTGAAAATGTGAAAGAAAGTTTTCTCCTTGTGGTATTGTAAATGACTAGTTGATAATAACAATCCATAGATGTTATGTGATACCATTGATTGTATAAATTTAAAACTTAGTAGATTGCTTACAATCTGGTTGTGCACTCAATAATTTGGTGAGGAAGCAATGTTGATAGATAATGAGGATATAGTAATATACTAATTGCCACATTAATATATATTGTAATGATTAATGAATGTGTGTACATTGGTAATGAGGATAATAAGTAATTCTGATCCCCTTCCCTTACATGCTAGAATCACGACCTAGTCCATATGATACAACTGACAGACCCTAATAGAATATTAGTATCAGAGGCTTGTTAGGATATGAATTACCTCACTAATTTATGAGTGTTGTATCTTGAACTTGCTCATTTGACTCGTGACGCTAACTTGAACTAGACTGTCATCCAATCTATTTGAAAACCACCTGTGACTAAAATGTTAACACCTTCACACTATTCACATGAGTCTTGAAGTCCTATTCAATGATAACCTTGTTTTACAATATGTAATTTCTTATGCAACTTCATAAGCTAAAAAAAAAAAAAAAAAAAATTTTGTGTTTTTACTAGTAAAATTTAGGGCATGACACATGATCCACGATAAATTGAACAATACTAGATACTAAATTAATATGTATATCATTATGCACATAAATGATAAAAATATATATCAAAATACATGTATCCATAGACAAAATTTTATAAAAATATATATCAAAGATCATGTATCCATAGACAAAGTACTCAAGTATATATATATCAAAATACATAGATCCATATACAAAATGTGGTTGATCCTGCCATCAGAATGTGTATAATATCAATGTTTCTATATACAATGTGGCATATGCCATCTCAAAATGTCTCATGATGCATCCTACAAAAACTATACTATCCTAGGGCGCTGGTGGATGATCAAAATGCAGCCTCTTCGCTGCACTAGGTGGATCGGATGCCTCCTACATAAACAAAAAAGGAAAACCCAAACTTAGACTACTAAATTTATATGATTCTACGTATCTAGCATTGAATTACTCAAATGCATAATGATATTTTTCGTATTGGAGATTAATACTATCAAAATTTCATAATAAATACCTCTCTCGTCGACCTCCTGCACCGCTCAGGAGTCCTCTCGTATGCCCTCAACAATGTTGGTACCTCTGTAATTGTGGGTTGTATATGTTCAAATACCTTTGTCAGATGAATCTACAATTTAAACTATAACATTATAATTCATAGCATGCTAAATTTATAACATATTTAATCATGAATTCAAACTACAACTTACTATTGTAGGCTCCTCCTCAGGAGTGAGTGGCCGCGTCATCAAATCTACATAACTGTCCCGTCGAACCTCATGTGCACTAGGAGTCTCCTATGAGATACAAAATAGTAGTTGTTAATATCACGAAAATTAGTTTTTAATTTATTTATGAAGATAAGTTATGCAAGAGCATCCCATGCTCATCAGGGGAACATTGAAGATCCAAGGCATTACAGAGGTCATGGAACATCTCTTGAAGTCAATTGGGCAATCCTTGCACCAATTATGGCTCATGGAAGCATACAAAGTTATAATTTTGGACTCATATGTGGAAGAAAGTTGTAATTGGGCATGAGATAGGATTTTAGGATTTTAGGATTTTTGCATCAATTAAAAAAATAAAAAATAAATGACACTTATACATATAATGGGGCTCTCTGTGCGAATGAAAATCCCTGATGATCTAGGACGCCGAATCTGTACAGGCTCATCGCCAGTAGCCACACCCTATATACAATAAATAATGTAATTAAATGAGATTACCACAAAAATTTTACAAGAATGCATCAATATTTAATCAATTAGAAAACATCTAATTACCTTTCCTTTGTCAATGCATGTTGGCTCACCCCCCGCACTTTGTCCCCCCGGGGCAGGTGGTATCTGCAAGATAAAAGAAAGATTAGCAACCATATATGCTACAATATCAAATAGAAAAAAGAAATGCAAACACAACATAATGTACCTTAGTTGTCTCAAGGCCAAATGAAATGGCCGAGAGTGTAGCATCATCTATCTGTCTGAGCTCCTCCTCGGTCATCAATTAAACATGAATGAAGATCACATACATGTAAAAGTCAGTATGGCTTAAAAATTAAAATTACTCTATTATAAAAATTAACTTTAAATCACATATGTCATAACAAAAAAATGTATACACGTACCGACACCGAAGGAGTCCATGCCTCTACATTCCCCTCCTCTCTTGCATCAGGGTCTGTAGCCTCTGCACGTGCATCTGGTGTATCCTCGTCTAATACAAAATGATACTCAGGAAGATCACCTATGGGACCTAGGCAAATATTCTTGCATGTAATGCAAGTGTGAGGCACACAAATGTGTGATGAGCTAGCCGATGATGAAATGGCACCAACATCATAAACATGAGGAGGCAAGACTGACCTAGCCTGAGATATCATTAGGCTACTCAGCCTATGAATAGCTCTGATGGTCTGAGAGCTAGCCTCTGCCATAATATCTGGATGTTGCACTCGAGGAGGGGGGGAGATATCAATGGGGGGGACAAAAGTGCCAAGTCTCTTCTGCTGGGAAGAGGGTCTATCTTAAGGAGCTCCTAGTCCTAAGCCCATGTTGGGCTTCATGCTCCAATAGTTCACTTTAAGTTTCAACACAAATTCTGCATATAATTATTTAAGGAAATAAAATGGTATGTCTAAATTGCCATGTGGAGGGATATCAAAGACCATCCACCAATGGTCCCAAAAAATTGCACGTATGGCATCATTTGTGCACCATTTAATCGATAGTTTGGTTTTTTTTGGGTCAACAGGTATACCCGTTTTTGGGTTAGCAAAAAGGCTTGCCAAATCATCTTTGGTTATGTTGAGGGCCGCGACCTCATCATAATCCAAACCATCATCAAACATCTGGTGCATTTCATCACGCCAACAAAGAGCGGAATTTTGTTGGTTTGTAAGAGTTTCAATGTTATCTACTATGGTGTTTAACGTGGATAACATATGAGCCAGTGCAGGTACATTATTGTATGTTCTATGCAAACCTCTCAACTCAATGAGATTTTCATTTATCAAATCCTTGATTCGAGGAGGGTTTTGAGGAGGTAGAGGATCATTTGGTGGACGGTTTTGTGGGGATACTGGATCATTTGGTGGTGGGTTGCGAGGAATATTATTCCCTGCCTCAGTGTCATCATTTTGATCAGCCATTCCTATTGAATTGCAAAATGTAATATATATTAAAAAAAAATCTAAATTTTAACCATTTTTGTCAAAAAAACCCTAGATTCAACTAAAACAAACAAAATCTTGTCAAAATCTACTAAATTTAGGTTAAAAATGAGTCAACGGGGGGGGGGGGGGCCGGAACATACCTGATATCTGATATCCGATTTGCTATCTAATATCCGATTTATTATCTGATATCCGATTTGACTGGCCCAAATTCGCGTGAAAATAAGGGCCGCGGGTCTGTGATTTTGTATTTAATCCATGCACAGGTATCAGATATCCGATATTATAATATATATAATATAACATATATATTACATTTTATATATTTTTATATTATATTTTATATTTATTATATTAATTTACTATATATTATAATATAAAATATTATTATTATATTATATTATTATAATTTATAATATATTATACTTTTTTATTATATATTATATTATAAGATATTACTTTTTATTATTATATTATATTATATATATATATATATATATTATATTATATATATATATATATTATATTACATTACTATATATTATATTACATTACTATATATTATAATATATGAAATATTATATTATATTATTATAATATAATATGTTATTATAATATTATTATTATAGTATAATATTATAGGGTTATAATATAATAATAATATTATTATTATATTACAGTATAATAATTATTATTATAATAATATTATTATATTATAGTATAATAATTATTATAATAATAATATTATTATAATATAATAGTATGATATATTATTTAATATTATTATTATTATTTTATATCAATAATAATAATATTAAATAATATATCATACTATTATATGATTTTAATTATTAGTCGGATATTGGATTTAAAATTGGATATCCGATATGATATCGGATATCTGATATAGGGCTCGGCTTAACCTTCTAGGTTTGGTTCCTAGATAAGTAAAAAAAAGTTAGAGTGGATTTTGAAGCGCTTTTAGGCATCTTCAAACTCTTTTTTTTTCACATCGCCACTTTTTGGCACACCATGATCCTGCACATACCCTGTCCTTAGGGGTTCTAGGACACTAGAGACATATGTTATCATTTAATGGGTCAAAGAGAGTCATAGGTCACCCTATGACCCCCTTTGACCCATATTACCCATTGGAATATGTCCCTAGGGGTCCTCGAACCCCTAGGGACATGTTTTGTCATTTAATAGGTCAAAAGGGATCATAGGTCACCCTATGACCCCCTTTGACCCATATGAACGATTCGAATATGTCTCTATGGGTCCTACGACCCCTAGGGACATATGTCACCATTTAATGGGTAAAAAGGTATCATAAGGCACCCTATGACCCCCTTTGACCCATATGAATGATTTGAATATGTCCCTAGGAGTCTTAGAACCCCTAGGGATATATGTTGGGTCAAAGGGGGTCATAGGTCACCCTATGACCCCCTTTGACCCATATGGCCCATTCGAATATGTCCCTAGGACCCCTAGGGACATATGTCATCGTTTAATGGGTCAAAAGGAGTCATAGGGTAACCTATGACCACATTTGACCCATATGGCCCATTCGAATATGTCCCTAGGACCCCTAGGGACATATGTCATCATTTAATGGGTCAAAGGGGGTCATAGGGCACCCTATGACCCCCTTTGACCCATATGAATAATTTGAATATCTCTTAAGGGTTCCCAGAACCCCCAAGGACATATATCGTTGTTTAATAGGTCAAAGGGGGTCATAGGCCACCCTATGACCCCCTTTGACCCATATGACCGATTTGAATATGTCCCTAGGGGTCCTAGGACCCCTAGGGACATATGTCACCATTTAATGGGTCAAAAGGTGTCATAGGTCACCCTATGACCCCCTTTGACCCATATGAATGATTCAAATATATCCCTAGGGGTTATAGGACCCCTAGAGACATATGTCATCATTTAATTTGTCAAAAGAGGTCATAGGTCACCCTATGACCCCCTTTGAACCATATGAACAATTCAAATATGTCCTTACTAGTGCTAGGACCCCTACAGACATACGTCATCGTTTAAAGGGTCAAAGGGGGTGATAGGGTGACCTATGACCCCCTTTGACCCATATGACCCATTCGAATATGTTCCTAGGGGTCTGAAGACCCCTAACAACATAAGTCATCGTTTAATGGGTCAAAGAGGGTCATAGGGTCCCATATTACCCATTCGAATATGTCCCTAGGGGTTCTATGACCCTAGAGACATATGCTGTCGTTTAATGGGTCAAAGAGAGTCATAGGTCACCCTATGACCCCCTTTCAAACATATTACCCATTCGAATATGTCCCTAGGGGTCTTAGAACCCCTAAGGACATATGTCATCATTTAAGGGGTCACCTATGACCCCCTTTGTCCCATATGAATGATTCAAATATGTCCCTATGGGTCCTAGAACCCCTAAGGACATATGTCATCATTTAATGGATCAAAGGGTGTCATAACGCACCCTATGACCCCCTTTAACCTATATGAACGATTCAAATATGTCCCTAGGTGTCTTAGGACCCCTAAGGACATATGTCGTTGTTTAATGGGTCAAAGCGGGTCATAGGTCACCCTATGACACCCCTTGAGCCATATGGCCCTTTTGAATATGTCCCTAGGAATCCTAGGGACATATGTCTTCATTTAATGGGTCAAAGGGGGTCATAGGGCACCCTGTGACACCCTTTGACCCATATGAATGATTTGAATATGTATTTAGGGGTCCCTAGACCCCTAAGTACATATGTCATTGTTTAATGGGTCAAAGGGGGTCAGAGGTCACCCTATGACCCCCTTTAACCCATATGAACAATTCGAATATGTCATTAGGGGTCCTAGTACCCCTTGGGACATTTGTTGTCATTTGGGGTCATACGTCACCCTATGACTCCCTTTAAACCATATGAACGATTTGAATATGTCCCTAGGGCTTATAGGACCCCTAGGGACATATGTAATCATTTAATGGGTCAGAGGGAGTCATAGGTCACCCTATGACCCCCTTTGACCCATATGAACAATTCGAACATGTCCGTAGCGGTTCTAGGACCCCTAAAAACATATGTCATCGTTTAATGAGTCAAAATGGGTCATAGGGTGACCTATGACCCCCTTTGACCCATATGACGCATTCGAATATGTTCCTAGGGGTCCGAAGACCCCTAGCAACATATATTGCCATTTAATAGGTCAAAGAGGGCCATAGGTTACCCTATGACCCCCTTTGACCCATATTAGCCATTCGAATATGTCCATAAGGGTTCTAGGACCCCTAGAGACATATGTTGTCATTTAATGGGACAAAGAGAGTCATAGGTCACCCTATGACCCCTTTTGTCCCATATCACCCATTCAAATATGTCCCTAGGGGTCCTAGAACCCCTAGGGACATATGTCATCATTTAATGGGTCAAAGGGGGTCATAGGTCACCCTATGACCCCCTTTGACCCATATGAACGATTCAAATATGTCCCTATGGGTCTTAGGAACCCTGGAGACATTATTCGTAGTTTAACGGGTCAAAGGGTGTCATAAGGCACCCTATGACCCCCTTTGACCCATGTGGCCCATTCTTATATGTCCCTAAGACCTTTAGGGACATATGTTACTGTTTAATGGGTCAATGGGGATCATATGGCACCCTATGACCCCCTTTGACCCATATGAACGATTCAAATATGTCCTTAGGGGTCCCAAGACCCCTAAAGACATATGTCATTGTTTAATGGGTCAAAGGGGGTCATAGGTCACCCTATGAACCCCTTTGACCCATATGAATGATTTGAATATGTCCCTAGGGGTCCTAGGACCCCAAGGTACATATGTCATCATTTAATGGGTCAAAGGGTGTCATAGGTCACCCTATGACTCCCTTTGACCCATATGAACGATTAGAATATGTCCCTAGGGGTTATAGGAACCCTAGAGTAATATGTTATCGTTTAACAGGTCAAAGGGGGTCATAGGTCACCCTATGACCCCCTTTGACGCATATGAACAATTCAAATATGTCCCAGGGGGTTCTAGGACCCCGAGAGACATATGTCATGATTTAATGGGTCAAAGGGTGTCATAGGTCACCCTATGACCCCTTTTGACCCATATGACCCATTTGAATATGTTCCTAGGACCCCTAGCAACATATTCAAATCATTTGTATGTATCAAAGGGGGTCATAGGTCATCTTATGACTTCCTTTCATCCATATGACCCATTCGAATATGTTCCTCGGGGTTCGAGGACCCTTATCGACATATGTTATCGTTTAATGGGTCAAAGAGGATCACAGGTCACCCTACGACCCCCTTTGACCCATAGTACCCATTCGAATATGTCCCTAGGTGTTCTAGGACCCTAGAGATATATGTTATCATTTAATGGGTCAAAGAGAGTCATAGGTCACCCTATGACCCCCTTTGACCCATATTACCCATTCGAATATGTCCCTAGGGGTCCTAGAACCCCTAGGGACATATGTCGTCATTTAATCAGTCAAAGGGGGTCATAGGTCACCCTATGACCCCATTTGACCCATATGAACGATTCAAATATGTCTATATGGGTCCTAGGACCCTTAGGGACATATGTCACCGTTTAATAGGTCAAATGGTGTCATAAGGCACCCTATGACCCCCTTTAACCCATATGAACGATTTGAATATGTCCCTAGGGATCTTAGGACCCTTAGGGATATATGTCATCATTTAATGGGTCAAAAGGGGTCATAGGTCACCCTCTAACCCCCTTTGTCTTTGTCTCATATGGCCCATTCGTATATGTCCCATATGACCCCTAGAGACATATGTCATCGTTTAATGGGTCAAAGGGTATCATAGGGCACCCTATGACCTCCTTTGACCCATATGAATGATTCGAATATGTCCTTAGGGGTCCTAAGACCCCTAGGGAGATATGTCGTCGTTTAATGGGTGAAAGGGTGTCATAGGTCACTATATCACCCCCTTTGACCCATATCAACGATTCGAATATGTATGTCATCGTTTAATGGGTCAAAGGGTCTCATAGGTCACCCTATGACCCCCTTTGACCAATATAAATGATTTGAATATGTCCTTAAGGGTCCGAGGATGCCTAGAGACATATGTCATTGTTTATTGGGTCAAAGGGGGTCATAGGTCACGCTATGACCCCCTTTGACCCATATGAACAATTCGAATATGTTCCTAAGGGTCCTAGGACCCCTAGCGACATATGTTGTCATTTAATGTGTCAAAGAGTTGACCTATGACCCCCTTTGACCCATATGAACGATTCGAATATGTCCTTGGGGGTCTTGAGACCCCTAAGGAAAAATGTCATCATTTAATGAGTCAAAGGGGGTCATAGGTCCTTTGACCCATATGAACGATTCGAATATGTCCCTACCCCTAGGGACATATGTCGCCATTTAATGGGTCAAAGAGGTCATAGGTCCTTTGACCCACATGAATGATACGAATATGTCCCTATGGTTCCTATGACCCCTAGGGACATATGTCATCATTTAATGGGTCAAAGGGGGTCATACGTCACCCTATGACCCCCTTTGACTAATATGAACGATTCGAATATGTCCCTATGGGTCAAAGGGTGTCATAAGGCACCCTATGACTCCCTTTGACCCATATGAACAATTTGAATAATTCCCTAGGGGTATTAGGACCCTTAGGGACATATGTCATCATTTGATGGGTCAAAGGGGTTCATAGGTCACCCTATGACCCCCTTTGACCCACATGACCCATTCGAATATGTTCTTATGGGTCCGAGGACCCCTAGCGACATATGCCATCGTTTAATGGGTCAAAGAGGGTCATAAGTCACCCTATGACCCCTTTTGACCCATATTACTCATTCAAATATGTCCTTAGGGGTTCTAGGACCCTAGAGACATATGTTGTCATTTAATCGGTGAAAGAGAGTCATAGGTCACCCAATGACCCCCTTTGACCCATATTACCCATTCGAATATGTCCGTAGGGGTCTTCAAACCCCTAAGAACATATGTCGTCATTTAATGGGTCAAAGAGGTTCGTAAGGCACTGTATAAATGATTTGAATATGTTGTTATGGGTCCTAGGACCTCTAGGGACACATGTTATCATTTAATGGGTCTAAGGGTGTCATAAGACACCTTATGACCCCCTTTGACCCATATGAACAATTTGACTATGTCTCTAGGAGTCTTAGGACCCCTAGGGACATATGTTGGGTCAAAGGGGGTCATAGGTCACACTATGACCCCCTTTGACCCATATGGCCCATTCGAATGTCCCTAGTGTAGACACCTAAAAACCTTTAGAAAATAAAGTATTTTTATTTTCTGAAAAATTCCTGATGACATCATCATTTATTAATTAATTAATTATTTAATTTATTTATTTATTTTTATGCCATTAAATCCCTTTAGCTTAATTAAAAATATTTAATTAAGGAATCCCTCCCAAAAATGTTTAAATCTTATTTAAACATTATTTCCTTATTTATTAATTATTTAATTAATAAACTGACCAGAAAACTCAAAATAAATAAAAAAATTATTTTTTGCCCAAAACTTGGCCAATTTCATTAAGACCACTAACCTCTTCCAAAATCTTCTAATCCTTCTTTAATTTTGATTAAAAGCTAATCCCATCATTTCCTACCCCTAATCCCAACTCAAAATATTTAATTAAGATAAAATATTAATCCTCATGTTTATTAAAAAAGTTATAACAAATATATCCTCAACCCAAACCCTTGAAATAAATAAAATTTTATTTATTTTCTAAAAATCTAATTTATCCTCATCCTAAGAAGTTCTAGACTCTTCTAGAAAGTCTTCATCCTCATCCTAGGAAATTCTAGACTATTCTAGAAAGTCTTTATCCTCATCCAAAGTCTAGACTCTTCTAGAAGATGTCTTTAAACCTAATCCTAATCCCCTCCTAACCTTGTCACATTCTCTAAACATGGGTTAAGAATTACTAACCCAAGCCAAAGTTAACAAATATCTCCTCCTTCACCCACCCTCATTAAATGCCATCCACTTGCCTATCCCTAAGCTAATCCTAAACCATCCTAATCCATCTTCTAATCATTTGCACAAGCCTAAGCAAGCTTAAAACCTTCCTAATCAAGTCCAAGTCAAAATTTTTCTCATATCCATCAAAATATCTCAACCATAAAACTTTATGAAGCCCACTAGGCCATAAATGACTCTTCCAAGCCCTTTTATTGCTCTTACAAGCCATTATGAGAGTCTTTATGAAGATTTTATCCCTTCAGCCTCCTTTGTTGACTCATCCTTCCCCTTTGCTCCATCCTCTCACCCTATGGCATGTGTCACTCCTTGATTGGCTGTAAGAAAGCACAATCCATGTGCTCTCCTTTCATGCAAAATCTGAGCCCTCCATGAGCTTTTTCCCATCCTTGCATCTTAGCCCTCAATCCCTCAAACCTCTTGCCTATAAATTGGATCCTTCCCCTTTGCAAAATAACACAATCCATAAAGTAAAGTCATAATGCCATTTTAAGAAGCCATTTTACATCAAAACCATACACTCACACCCACATTCCAACTCCATTTCAAGCCAGTTTTGAAGCATAAGCTTGAGCATATATCCTATCTATTTAGACAAAGCCACTCAAGAAGAGAGCTTCTTATTGAGAGAGTCCATTAATGGCTCATATTCTCAATTGAGAGCTCACCTTAGTCTATCTTGAATTTTATGAATTTTGTTTAGTTTGCAGAAGCTTTATTCAAATTTAGTTTCTATTAGCATACTAACATTGCTCATATACATTTTGGCACGCCCGGTGGGACCCCGGATGGGTCATCTTCATTAGCTTTTTTAGTCAAATTTTGTATGTCATTTGCTAATTTTGGCTAATTTTTCTTTTTTTTGTGATTGATAGGATTGTATAAATTGGTTTTGTAGGTCCACATGAGCATGAAGAAGACAAAGGAACTCATAGTCTATCTCATAGTATTTGCAATTTTTTCAAGCTTATAGGTGGACAAAGCACTTGGAATTATTCTTCCTCTTCTTGTCTATATTCTTCTTATTCCATCTACTTCTTCTTCTTCTTCTTGTGGGAGATCTTGGCCATTTTTTTTTAAAGAAGTAAAATCATACACACTTCTTTTTAGTGCTTAAAATGAACCCCCAAATCATACTTAAATTCATTAAAAAATTAAAAATTTAGAAAAAAGAAAAAATCTTTTAACAAGTGAAACTAAACCAATCCAATCATTTGCATCCTTGCAACATCAAGGTTTTAGATGCATTCATGCAAAGTTAGGAACACTTCATTTTTGGAAATTTAAAAAGAGCTTCAAGTTTCCATTTCAAAAGCTTCAAAATCAACACTAAGTGCACACTAAAATCTAAATCATACTCAAAGCATCAATCAAGGATAAAATGAACCTCATTTGCAAATATTTTAAAGTTCTTTAAAAAATATCATGAAAACTAAGAGTCCTAAATGGTTGCCAAAAATTGTCCTAAAAGCTTTGTTATTTGTTCCAAACAAATGTCTTGTTGCAAAATCTTGAATGTTTCTTAAGTTTTTCATGCATCAAAACAATCTAGGAATATCATTTTTGGGCTTAAAATATGCAAACTAGAACACAAAATCTTGAATGAAAACCAAAGTTCAAAGAGTCATTTTCACTTTTGAGTCCAAAACAATCTTGAATGATCTAAGGTTAAAACAAAGCACTTCAAAGTTCTTAAAACAACACACAAAATCTCAATCTTGAATGCTCAAAGGAAAAAACTTGAATGTTTAATCACTTGTCTTTGAATGCATGTTGCTAAAATCACTCTTGAGTGCCATGGATTAAAATAAAGTTTTATTTTTTTATGAATGCATGATTAAAACAACAAATCCAATCTTGAATGCCATAGATCAAATAATCATCTTTTGGGGCATAAAAAGAAATCCACATTTTTTAAATCTTCTAATTTATAAAAACTAATAAAGACGCTTTGAGTAAGTTTGTAGTTGGACTCACCCTCTTTAATCACCCATCAATTTAACCATTGGTTGTAATCTCAGCACCATCTATGGAGATGGGTCTACCTAAGAGGGTGTTAAGTGCTCCACAAAGATCAAACTCCACTCACTTGGGTCTTTAGTAGTTTTTATAAGTTAGAAAATTTCTTGAATGTGCATTAATCTCACTCAAACTTCATTTGGGCATAAAATTTGGACAAATCTTCACGTGGAGGGACTTTGGGCGCGTGCTTGGCAATCTAGTTTCACACATCTTTTTTTTGGGCTTAAAACAAACTCACACTCAATCTTGAATGCCTAACAATCAATGAACATTGCATAGTTTGGATGCATTTTCAATTACGCTCGCATTTCTTATGTTGACGATCTCTCGACTTTCATTATGATGTTGTCAAATTGGAATGAACATTGTATTCCATAATCACAAGTGTCTTCAATCATAGCTTACAAAATCTAAATCATCAATTGGAATAAACGCGTATCTTTTAAAGCCCAAGATCATGTATGTGGTCTTGTTTTACACTTTTTAGGAGGTCTGCTTGGGGATTTCATCACCCCTTGGGACGACCTCAACTCCAAAATTCTGGCAGAATATAAAAATTGGGAGGTGAATCGAAAGACACCTCTCTTGGAATCAAGATTTTGTCACTCAGGCTAAGCCTCAAGGAACTTTATACCCTTGAGAAGTGAAAGAGGAGAAGTGGGTTACCACTCCTCTCGGCTGTGTGACATCTTTTTGGTTTCATCTACGGATTTGGGCCTCATGTACCTTGCGTATATCGAGGACTCCCTAGCTATAACAAATTTCATCCTTGTAGAAAGCTTCCTAGGATGTTGGTGTGTTTGACGTGCTTGCTCCAAAATTTTGTCTGCTTGTTTGTTCATAGCTTTTGAATGAATGTTTTCCAACTTTGGTCAAAATTCCAAAAAAGTAGAAATCTCCCAGCTCAAAGCATACTTAGCATAGTCACTGCCTCATCAGAAAATCATCCAAGCTCCCCCGCTGCAATCGAATCTATCTAGTTCCTTTTTTTAGAACAATCCAAAATCCAAAGTCTCTCCAAATCATCCCCCCCAGCCAGCTAGAAAACCAATCCAAAATCACACCCAAGCCTTTAGAGAGTTGTTTTCATTCTGCTAGAATTTTCTATCCAATCAATCAGACCAATCCACCAGCCTCACCAAGGTTATCGCTTTGACAAAGATTTGTCTAGGGTAATCTAGCTTTGTCACTTGTTATCCCTCATCACCTTGAGCTAAAGGTTGGGATCCACAAATGGTCAATCTCATGTCATGCCCATAGGATCATTAGTGTATCCTCAAGTTGACACAGCCACCAGCAAATCCAGCACACAGGAAAGCAAAACTCTCACTTTTTGATAGTATGCCCTTGAAGTCTTCCATCCACAGGAAAGCCAAAAATCTCTAGCCAATCCTCCTTAGGTCTGTCATATAGCTTTGACTCTCCCTAGGAAATCCTTCATCAGCCAATCCAAAATCTACGCTTAATCCAAATCCAACCATGAGCTTTCGTGTTCATCCATATGCAAGACCCCATCCCCATCCGACTCATCATCAAAACATGAAATCCCAAACCTATCATGATGTGTTCAGTCATATTGTCCTTGCTCCCACCACCTCCTATTCTAATGATGATGAAAATCTTGTTGACTATGATGGGTATATTGAAAGCCTTAGAGGCCTTCCACCAACCATCCCCCAAAATCCAAGAGTTATTCCAAACTATCTAGTCATGCCATCTGATATCCCAGCTTCTCCTCCATCACCCAATCAACCAAGTTTCCAATCTTCCACCCTCATCACACCAGCTATTCCTATCAATCCACCACCTCCACCTCTAACACACAAGTCTCCAAGGAATCTCCTAGAGGAAATACAAGAAAAGTTTCCTCCAACAGTCGATAAGCCATGTCATCTAATCCAACCATGTGAAGTAGTCAGTGATGAAGCTTCCCCATCTATAATATCACCCCCATCTCCCATGGCTATCATCCCCATACCATTCATGAAATTGCTTAAAATCCTTCCACTTCCTACAAGCATCAAATTCCCACCACCCATCGAATCGCTCCAAATCCCATCCACATCTCCTCCTCCAAGAATTATCCAATCCCATGTAATGAACCTCATGAATCCACTCCCATCCATTCCTATCAAGATCTTGTCCAGAAGCATGTTGAAATATCCTCCGATAGAATAGCAGATCTCGCTATCCCACTTATTCCCCTACATGATCCACTTTTACCATCCCCTCCATATCTAAATCCTACCATCTTACTTACTCCATCTCAAGATCCCTTTCCCTCAGCCCACCCAACTCAAGATCCTATCCTCCTATCTCCTCTGCTTCATGATCATACATCTCCCATAATCCATGATGATAGATCCATCGAAAAAGAACTAATTATCATATCCGAAGCTCCAACTCCTTCAGCTAGTAATGGACTCGCATCTTGTGTTCCAAATAAAGAACATCATATTGAAAAAATAAATGAAAATGTATTTCTAGATTTTGGTATCCCCGCTATTCTTGCATGGTCCCAAGTCCTTCCATCTCCACCCCAAAGTTCCCATCCATCTTATTCCACATTTATTTTGGTCCCTCATCCTACTCCTTATCTCCAACCCTCCATTTTGGGTCCATATATCCCTTATCTAAATCCCACACCCTTTCCATCCATTTTGGGTCCTTACATACCTAATATGAATCCTGTATCCCCTCCATCTATTTTGGGACCTACACCTTCCCCGTTTCCATCTATTTTGGGCCCATATCCTTCCTTCCCTCCATCCATTTTGGGCAATTATATCCATCCATATCCTATGTTCCAATCTATCCTTCCATCCCCTCAAATCCACCAGCTAGATCATCAAAGGCACTCACCCTTGAATCCCTTCCAACCTTTAAACCTTATCACTCCATCAATTATCCCTCCATCTCCTCCATGCTCTTGTTCCCATCCCATGGCTAATAGAAGCATCTTGGATGCCAAAATACAAAATCATAAATCCAAAAATCCACAAAAATCCAAGTCTCAACATGTCCCTTCTAAAATACATGTTCAAAACAAGAAACATTTAATCCCAATCAAAGAAAAAGTCAAGAGGCCACAAAAGCCCAAGCTAAAAAAGTCAAAAATCATGTGGATACCCAAGATGCTCATAAAAGAAATGCATCTCAAAGAAAAATCTCAATTGGCATCCATTCATGCTACTCAAAAAGCCTCATCCATCCATCCTTCATCCAAATCCCCATATAAGCATCCTTCATCCCCCCAATCCACTTTTAGTCCATATGCTTCTTATCCTAAATTTCCCATCCTCCATCTTCCAACTCTACTTTTAGTCCTTATCTTTCTCTTCCTCCATTTTCTCCTCAACCTCGCTCAAAACCATCTTTCTCACTACTTTATCACCTCTCAAGGTGTGTGCCAATGATGATCTTTCCATTTTCCTCATCCATTTACCCACAAGCCTTATGTCTTTGCATCCATTATCTGTCAAACTCCCACCCACCATTCCACTTGTTCAATCCAATCCTTTTTCATCCATCCTACCAACATCTATGAGCCAAAAATAGCTGAAGAAAGCCAAAATCATTCTAGTTAAGTCCAAAGTCAAAAAGTCAAAAAAAAGTAAAGAAAAATAAAGTGTCCACTGGTGGAAACTTGGCAATTCATTCGCCTTGGACAAGTACCATGATGAAAAATTGGCAAACAAGCGTCATGCGTAATCCAACCATCCCCAACTTAGCCTATGATCCTCATTCTTTTGGTTGCATCTTGACATCCAACTCCATCTTCCAATCTATACACCTATCCTCCATCCTCCAGCTTCCATCTCACACCATCCACTGATCTTCTGCAGCTTTAGCCAATCATCCCAGCTATCATCCATCTCCCTAGCACCTTTAGCTTTTCCATCCTAGCTTCAATCCTATCAAATCCATCATAAGACCTCCTTTCACATGTCATCTTTTGACTGGGGGCACTATATTCCTTGGAGATCTTGTCTTGTCCATCCTCCATTGTCATTGGTATCTCACTCTAGGCTATCCTCATGCAAATCCAATGTCATCCTCTCATTAGCCATTCACTCTAGCACCATCTATCAGCTCAGCTACCACCAACCCTAGCATTGTCCCCATCCTTGGTCGCAGATCTATCATCATCATTGGATGCATCCTTGCACATCCATATCTTATGCTATCAACTCATCCTTAGCTTCAGCATCTTGCACCAACTTGAGCCATCCTGCTATCCTCTCATCCTAAGCTTTTTATCCATCTGTATCATACCTATCATTGGTCCGTTAGCTTGTACCATATCTTGATTAGCCTGCTTGTCAATATCTTGGTCCGTCAGCTTGTACATCCTCTTTAGCTTAGTACTATTGTATCTATCTAGCGTTCATGTTAGTTTATCCTTGATCAGCATCGTGCACCCATCGCACATCTTGGTTAGCTATTCCAATGCATCCTTTAGCTAGATCTCCTATCACCAAAGTGTTATCCTTCTTAGTTTAGCTTGCCAGACACATCACTCATCTAGATCCATCAGCTTAGGTGCTCTCTAATAGATCCTTGCAGGATATAGCTTTCCTCATGTCTGATCTTGGTCCGTTAGTACCTTGTCCTTCCCATCTCGTTGGCAAACAGTTCTCTTTTGGATTTTCACTTTCTTTCGATTTGGACTCTTCCCTTTTGGGTCTTGAAATATCTTTTCCAAGCAATCTCCTTGTTCCCTCCTCAAGGTTGCCACGATCTTCCATATCATGGTATACTGTGAATGGGGCAATTAGAGCGTAAGGTCTTGATCATGTCTTTTGTTTGTTTTTCTTTTCTGCTTGTGGGTTACCCAGTGTCGGTTCCACTCTGATTCTTTCGAGATTCATGTGTGATGCTGGGGCAATCCTTGTGTGTTTGTTTTGAGTCAGTTCGTCAGTCCTCTAGACAGTTGGTGAAAAGGCCTTGATGTTCTTGGTAACCGTGGCAATTAACCAATAGTCCTATAGAAAATCTAGTGCTCAACTACATGGTGGTACTTCTCTTTGTAGTATCCCCCTGCTCAAAAAGCTTCAATGGTTTTCCTTCATCTCCATTATCCCCCATCCATATCCAACATCCGTCTCTCCTACCCCAGCTTATGCATCAGTATCTCTTTGAATCACTCCTCACCTTTAGCTTTAGGGATCCACAATCCTAGTCTTAGGGATCCACCAATCCAAATCAATCCACCAAGCCTCATCTTTCGAGATCCACAATCCTAGTCCTAGGGATCTCTGAAACCCATCTTTCACCAATCTGACTCTTTGAAATCCTATTGCATTAGCTTTATAATCCCCTCATCCATCTCCCTATCCTGGATTCCTTTTATAGCGCTCTGCTCCTTCATCCTCTGCAATCCCTGAGAACTTAAGCTTTCTTCCTCTTGTGCCTCTAATTCTTCTTTTATCATTCTCCCGTAGTGAGAGTTTGAGCTAACAAAACCTCTTCTCTTAAGCCAATCTAAGTCTTCTTGCTCAACTCAAATTCTTGTACTTTTCAAGAAGTCGTCGAGCCTCACTTTCTCTCCCCGCTGTTGGGTGATGCGACGCGCTCCCCTGCCCACAGGTGGTTAATTATGTGGTGTTCCATGTTCACTAACAGTCATGGCTTTTGGTGCAATGGCAAATGGGCCCTACAATTGGTATCAGAGCTTGGTTTTGGCTTGGTCATGGGTTCAAATCTCTCCGGTGCCTTCCTGACCTGCATAAGTACCTGGTATGCGCATCGAGGGGGAGATTGTTGGGTGATGCGACACACTCCCCTGCCCATAGGTGGTTAATTATGTGGTGTTCCATGTTCACTAACAGTCATGGCTTTTGGTGCAACAGCAAATGGGACCTACACCCGCCGCCTTCTTGAGGGGGCATCTTGCAGTCCATTCTCTCCTCTTCTGCTCTAGCCTTGGGCATCTTATTTTCTTATCTTTGATGCCATGCCACTTGCGGTATCACATCAAAGAGGGGCAAAATGTAGACACCTAAAAGCCTTTAGAAAATAAAATATTTTTATTTTCTGAAAAATTCCTGATGACATCATCATTTATTAATTAATTATTTATTTCATTTATTTATTTATTTTTATGCCATTAAACCCCTTTATCTTAATTAAAAATATTTAATTAAGGAATCCCTCCCAAAAATGTTTAAATCTTATTTAAACATTATTTCCTTATTTATTAATTATTTAATTAATAAATCGACCAAAAAACCCAAAATAAATAAAAAATTTATTTTTTAACCAAAACTTGGCCAATTTGCTTAAGACCACTAACCTCTTCCAAAATCTTTTAATCCTTCTTTAATTTTGATTAAAAGCTAATCCCAACATTTCCTACCCCTAATCCCAACTCAAAATATTTAATTAAGAATAAATATTAATCCTTATGTTTATTAAAAAAGTTTTAATAAATATCTCCTCAACCCAAACCCTTGAAATAAATAAAACTTTATTTATTTCTTAAAAATCTAATTTATCCTCATCCTAAGAAGTTCTAGACTCTTCTAGAAAGTCTTCATCCTCATCCTAGGAAATTCTAGACTATTCTAGAAAGTCTTTATCCTCATCCAAAGTCTAGACTCTTCTAGAAGATGTTTTTAAACTTAATCCTAATCCCCTCCTAACCTTGTCACATTCTCTAAACATGGGTTAAGACTTACTAACCCAAGTCAAAGTTAACAAATATCTCCTCCTTCACCCACCCTCATTAAATGCCATCCACTTGCCTATCCCTAAGCTAATCCTAAACCATCCTAATCCATCCTCTAATCATTTGCACAAGCCTAAGCAAGCTTAAAACCTTCCTAATCAAGTCCAAGTCAAAATTTCTCTCATCTCCATCAAAATATCTCAACCATAAAACTTTATGAAGCCCACTAGGCCATAAATGACTCTTCCAAGCCCTTTTATTGCTCTTACAAGCCATTATGAGGATCTTTATGAAGATTTTATCCCTTGAGCCTCCTTTGTTGACTCATCCTTCCCCTTCGCTCCATCCTCTCACCCTATGACATGTGTCACTCCTTGATTGGCTGTAAAGAAGCACAATCCATGTGCTCTCCTCTCATGCAATTTGAGCCCTCCATGAGCTTTTTCTCATCCTTGCATCTTAGCCCTCAATCCCTCGAACCTCTTGCCTATAAATTGGATCCTTCCCCTTTGAAAAATAACACAATCCATGAAGTAAAGTCATAATGTCATTTTAAGAAGCCATTTTACATCAAAACCATACACTCACAGCCAAATTCCAACTCCATTTCAAGCCATTTTTGAAGAATAAGCTTGAGCATACATCCTATCTATTTAGACAAAGCCACTCAAGAAGAGAGCTTCTTATTGAGAGAGTCCATTAATGGCTCATATTCTCAATTAAGAGCTCACCTTAGTCTATCTCGAATTTTATGAATTTCGTTTAGTTTGTAGAAGCTTTATTCAAATTTGGTTTCTATTAGCATACTAACATTGCTCATATACACCTAGGACCCCTAGGGACATATGTCATCGTTTAGTGGGTCAAAGGGGGTCATAGGTCAACCTATGACCCCCTTTGACCCATATGGCCCATTTGAATATGTCCTTAGGACCCCTAGAGACATATGTCATCATTTAATATGTCAAAGGGGGTCATAGGTCACCCTATGACCTCCTTTGACCCATTTGAACGATTCGAATATGTCCCTATGGGTTATAGGAATCTTAGAGATATACGTCGTCATTTATTCTCTAAAAAGAGGTCATAGGTCATCTTATGACCCCCTTTGACCCATATGAACAATTCGAATATGTCCCTAGGGGTGTTAGGACTCCTCGAAACATATGTCGTAGTTTAACGGGTCAAAGGGGGTCATAGCTCACCCTATGATCCCCTTTGACACATATGACCCATTCGAATATGTTCCTAGGGGTCCGAAGACCCTTAAGAACATATGTCGTCATTTAATGGGTCAAAGAGGAATATAGGTCACCTTATCACCCCTTCTGACCCATATTAGCCATTCGAATATGTCCCTAGCGGTCCTAGAACCCCTAGGGATATATGTCATCATTTAAAAAGTCAAAGGGGGTCATAGGTCACCCTATGACCCCCTTTGACCCATATGAACGATTCGAATATGTTCCTATAGGTCCTAGAACCCCTAGGGACATATGTCATCGTTTAATGCGTCAAAGGCTGTCATAAGGCACCCTATGACCCCCTTTGACCTATATGAACGATTCAAATATGTCCCTAGCGATCTTAGGACCCCTACGGAAATATGTCATCATTTAATGGGTCAAAGGAGGTCATAAGTCACCCTATGACCCCCCTTGACCAATTTGGCCTATTCGTATATGTCGCTAGGAATCCTAGGGACATATGTCATCCATTAATAAGTCAAAGGGGGTTATAGGGAACCCTATGACAGCCTTTGACCCATATGAACGATTCAAATATGTCCTTAGGGGTCCCAAAAATCTTATGGACATATGTCATCGTTTAATGGGTCAAAGGGGGTCAGAGGTCACCCTATGACCCCCTTTGACCCATATGAATTATTCAAATATATCACTAGGGGTCCTAGGACCCCTAGGGACATATGTCATCGTTTAGGGTCATAGGTCACCCTATGACCCCCTTTGACCCATCTGAGCGATTCGAATATGTCCCTAAGGGTAATAGGACCCCTAGAGACATATGTCATTGTTTAATGGGTGAAAGGGGGTCATAAGTCACCCTATGACCCCCTCTGACCCATATGAACAATTTGAATATGTTCTTAGGAGTTTTAGGACCCCTAGAGATATATGTTGTCATTTAATGGGTCAAAGAGAGTCATAGGTCACCCTATGACCCCTTTTGACCCATATTACCCATTCGAATATGTCCCTAGGGGTCCTAGAACCCCTAAGGATGTATGTTGTCATTTAATGGATCAAAGGGGGTCATAGGTCAGCCTATGACCCCCTTTCACCCATATGAATGATTCGAATATGTCCTTATGGGTCTTAGGACCCCTAGGGACATATGTCATTGTTTAAGGGGTCAAAGGGTGTCATAAGGCACCTTATGACCTCTTTGACCCATATGAACGATTTGATTATGTCCCTAAGGGTCTTAGGACCCTTAGGGACATATGTCATCGTTTAATGTGTTAAATGGGGTCATGGGTCACCCTATCACCCCCTTTGACCCATATGGCCCATTCTTATATGTCCCTAGGATCCCTAGGGATATATGTCATCATTTAATGGGTCAAAGGGGGTCGTAGGGCACCCTATGACCCCTTTTGACCCATATGATCCATTCTAACATGTTCCTAGGGATCCTAGGACCCCTAGCGACATATTCAAATCATTCATATGGGTCAAAGGGGGTCATGGATCAGCCTATGAACCCCTTTGATCGATATGAGCCATTCGAATATGTTCCTATGGGTCCGAGGACCCCTAGCGACATATGTTTTCATTTAATGGGTCAAAGAGGGTCATAGGGTGACTATGACCCCCTTTGACCCATATTACCTATTCGAATATGTCCCTAGGGATTCTAGGACCCTAGAGACATATGTTATCATTTAATGGGTCAAAGAGAGTCATAGGTCAGCCTATGACCCCCTTTAACTCATATTACCTATTCAAATATGTCCTTAGGGGTCCTAGAACTCCTAGGGACATATGTCATCGTTTGATCGATCAAAGGGTGTCATAAGGCACCCTATGATTCTATTTGACCCATATGAATGATTTAAATATGTCCCTAGCGATCTTAGGACCCTTAGAGACATATATCGTGGTTTAATGGGTCAAAAGAGATCATAGGTCACCCTATGACCCCCTTTGACCCATATGGCCCATTCGTATATGGCCTTAGGACCTCTAGGGAAATATGTCCTCATTTAATGGGTCAAAAGGTGTCATAAGGCAACCTATGACCCCCTTTGACCCATATGAACGATTTGAATATGTCCTTAGGGGTCCTAGGACACCTACAGACATATGTCATCGTTTAGTGGGTCAAAGGGAGTCATAGGTCAGCCTATGACACCCTTTGACCCATATGAATGATTTGAATATGTGCCTAGGGGTTATAGGACCCCTAGAGACATATGTCGTCGTTTCATGGATCAAAGGGTGTCATAGGTCAGCCTATGACCCCCTTTGACCCATATAAATGATTCAAATATGTCCCTAGGGGTTATAGGACCGCTAGAGACATATGTCATCATTTAATGGATCAAAGGGGGTCATAGGTCACCCTATGACCCCATTTGACCAATATGAACAATTTGAATATGTCCCTAAGGGTTCTAGGACTCCTAAAGATATATTTCGTCGTTTAATGAGTCAAAGGAGGTCATAGGGTGACCTATGACCCCCTTTGACCCATATTACCCATTCGAATATGTTCCTACGGGTCGGAGGACCCCTAGCGACATATGTTATCATTTAATGGGTCAAAGAGGGTCATAGGTCATCCTATGACCACGTTTGACCCATATTACTCATTCAAATATGTCCTTAGGGGTTCTTGGACCCCTGGAGATATATGTTATCATTTAATGGGTCAAAGAGAGTCATAGGTCAGCCTATGACCCCCTTTGACCCATATTACCCATTCGAATATGTCCCTAGGGGTCCTAGAACCCCTAAAGACATATGTCATCGTTTAATGGGTCAAAGGGAGTCATAGGTCACCTTAAGACGCCCTTTGACCCATATAAACGATTCAAATATGTTCCTATGGTTCCTAAGACCCCTAGGTACATATGTCATCGTTTAATGGGTCGAAGGATGTCATAAGGCACCCTATTACCCCTTTGACACATATGAACAATTTGAATATGTCCTTAGGGGTCTTAGGACACTTGTGGTCATATGTCATCGTTTAATTGGTCAAAGGGGGTCATAGATCACCCTATCACCCCCTTTGTCCCATATGGCCCATTCGAATATATCCCTAGAACCCTTAGGGACATATGTCATCGTTTAATGGGTCAAAGGGGGTCATAAGGCACCCTATGACCCCTTTTGACCCATATGAATGATTCAAATATGTGCTTAGGGGTCCCAGGACCCCTAGGGACATATGTCGTCATTTAATGGGTCAAAGGGGGTCATAGATAACCCTATGACCCCTTTTGACCCGTATGGCCCATTCGAATATGTCGCTAGGACCCTTAAGGACATATATCATCGTTTGATGGGTCAAAAGGGTTCCTAGGGACCTATGACCCCCTTTGACCCATATGAACGATTTGAATATATCCCTATCATATGAACGATTCGAATATATCCCTATTGGTCTTAGGACCCCTAGGGACATATTCGAATCATTTATAAGGGTCGAAGGGGTATGTCATCATTTAATGGGTCGACAGGGTCATAGGTCACCCTACGACCCCCTATGATCCATATGAACAATTCGAATATGTCCCTACGGGTCCTAGGACCCTTAGGGACATATGTCATCGTATAATGGGTCAAAGGGTGTCATAGGTCACCGTATGACACCCTTTGACCCATATGAATGATTCCAATATCTTCATAGGGGTTATAGGACCCCTAGAGACATATGTCATCATTTAATAGGTCAAAAGGAGTCATAGGTCACCCTATGACCCCCTTTGACCCATATGAACTATTCGAATATGTCCTTAGGGGTGAGACATATGTTGTCATTTAATGGGTCAAAGGGGGTCATAGGTCACATATGACCCCCTGACCCATATGAACGATTCGAATATGTCCCTAATGGTCCTAGGACCCCTATTGACATATTCAAATTGTTCATATGGGTCAAAGGGGGTCACAGGTCACCCTATAAACTCCTTTGACCCATATGACCTATTCGAATATGTTCCTAGTGGCCTGAAGACCACTATCGACATATGTTGTCGTTTAATAGGTCAAAGAGGGTCATAGGGTCACCTATGACCCCCTTTGACCCATATTACCCATTCAAATATGTCCTTAGGGGTTCTAGAACCCTAGAGACATATGTTTACATTTAATGGGTCAAAGAGAGTCATAGGTCAACCTATGACCCCCTTTGACCCATATTACCCATTCGAATATGTCTCTAAGGGTCCTAGAACCAATAGTGACATATGTCATCTTTTAATTGGTCAAAAGGGGTCATAGGTCACCCTATGACCCCCTTTGACCCATATGAACGATTCGAATATGTCCCTATGGGTCCTAGGACCCCTAGGGACATATGTCGTCATTTAATGGATCAAAAGGTGTAATAAGGCACCCTATGACCCCTTTTGACACATCAACGATTTGAATATGTCCATAGGAGTCTTAGGATCCCTAGGGACATATGTCAGGTCAAATGGGGTCATAGGTCACCCTATGACCCCCTTTGACCAATATGGCCCATTCGAATATGTCCTTAGGACCCATAGGGATATGTGTTGTCATTTAATCGGTCCCTATGACCCTATTTGACCCATATGGCCCATTTGAATATATCCAGAGGACCCTTAGGGACATATGTCATCGTTTAATGGGTCAAAGGGGGTCATAGGGCACCCTATGACCCCCTTTGACCCATATGAACGATTTGAATATGTCGCTAGGGGTCCTAGGACCCTTAGATACATATGTCATCATTTAATGGGTCAAAAAGGGTCAAAAATGGGTCCCAGAACCCTAGGGACATATATTACCATTTAATGGGTCAAAGGGTGTCATAGGTCACCCTATGACCCTCTTTGACCCATATGAATGATTCGAATATGTCCCTATGAGTTACAGGATCCCTAGAGACATATGTCATCATTTAATCTATTAAAAAGGGTCATAGGTCACCCTATGACCCCCTTTGAACCATATGAACAATTTGAATATGTCCTTAGGGGTGCTAGGACCCCTAGAGACATATGTCATCATTTAATGGATCAAAGCGCGTGATAGGGTGGCCTATGAACCCTTTTGACCCATATGACCCATTCGAATATGTTCCTAGGGGTCCGAGGACCCCTAGCAAAATATGTCATCATTTAATGGGTCAAAGAAGCTCATAGGTCACCATATGACCCCCTTTGACCCATATTACCCATTCGAATATTTTCTTAAGGGTTCTATGACTATAGAGACATATGTTGTTGTTTAATGGATCAAAGAGAGTCATAGGTCACCCTATGACCCCCTTTGACCTATATTACCCATTCGAATATGTCCCTAGGGGTCCTAGAACTCCTAGGGACATATGTCATCATTTAAGAGGTCAAAGGGGGTCATAGGTCACCCTATGAACCCCTTTGACCCATATGAATGATTCGAATATGTCCCTATGAGTCCTAGAACCCCTAAAGACATATGTCATCATTTAATGGGTCAAAAGGTGTCATAAGGCACCCTATGACCCCCTTTGACCTATATGAACGATTTGAATATGTCCATAGAGGTCTTAGGACCCCTAGAGACACATGTCATCGGTTAATGGGTCAAAGAAGATCACAGGTCACCCTATGACACCCGTTGACCCATATGACCCATTCGTATATGGCCCTGGGAATCCTAGGGACATATGTCATTGTTTAATGGGTCAAGGGGGTCATAGGGCAACCTATGACACCCTTTGACCCATATGAATGATTCAAATATGTCCTTAGGGGTCACAAGACCCCTAAGTACATATGTCATCGTTTAATGGGTCAAAGGGTCTCAGAGGTCAACCTATGACCCCATTTGACCCATATGAATGATTTGAATATGTCACTAGAGGTCCTAGGACCGCTAAGGACATATATTGTCATTTGGGATCATAAATCACCATATGACCCCCTTTGACCCATATGAACGATTCGAATATGTCCCTAGGGTTTATAGCACTCCTAGAGACATATGTAGTCGTTTAATGGCTCAAAGGAGGTCATAGGTTACCCTATGAACCCCTTTCACCCATATGAATAATTTGAACATTTTCGTAGGGGTTCTAAGACCCTTGGAAACATATGTCGTCATTTAATAGGTCAAAATGGGTCATAATGTGACCTATGACCCCCTTTGACCCATATGACCCATTTGAATATGGTCTTAGGGGTCTGAAGACCCCTAGCGACATATGTTGTTATTTAATGAGTCAAAGAGGGCCACAGGTCACCTTATGACCCCCTTTGACCCATATTAGCCATTCGAATATGTCCCTAGGGGTTTTAGAACCCTTAGAAATATATTTTGTCATTTAATAGGTCAAAGAGAGTCATAGGTCACCCTATCACCACCTTTGACCCATATTACTCATTCGAATATGTCCCTAGGGGTCCTAGAACCCCTCGGGACATATGTCATCATTTAATGGGTCAAACGAGGTCATAGGTCACACTATAACCCCTTTTCACCCATATGAACGATTCAAATATGTCCCTATGGGTCCTAGAATCTTTAGGGACATATGTTGTAGTTTAATCGAATGACCCTATGACCCCCTTTGACCCATATGACTCATTCGAAAATGTCCCTAAGATCCATAAGGACATATGTCATCGTTTAATGGGTCAAAAGGGGTCATAGGGTGATCGATGACCCTATTTGACTCATATGGCCCATTTGAATATGTCCAGAGGACCCCTAGGAACATATGTCATCATTTAATTGGTCAAAGGGGGTCATAGGGCATCCTATGACCCCCTTTGACCTATATGAATGATTTGAATATGTCCCTAGGGGTCCCAAGACCCCTAGGTACATATGCCATCGTTTAATGAGTTAAAGAGGGTCATAGGTCACCCTATGAACCCCTTTGACACATATGAATGATTCGAATATGTCCCTAGGGGTTATAGGACCCGTAGAGACATATATCGTTTAATCTATCAAAAAGTGTCATAGGTTACTCTATGACCCCTTTTGAACCATATGAACAATTCGAATATGTTCTTATTGGTGCTAGGACCCCTAGAGACATATGTCATCGTTTAATGGTCAAAGGGGGTGATAGGGTGACCTATGACCAACTTTGACCCATATGACCCATTCAAATATGTTCCTAGGGGTTCTATGACCATAGAGATATATGTTGTCATTTAATGGGTCAAAGAGAGTCATAGGTCACCCTATGACCCCCTTTGACCCATATTACCCATTCGAATTTGTGCCTAGGGGTACTAGAACCCATAGGGACATATGTCATCATTTAAGGGGTCAAAGGGGGTCATAGGTCACCCTATGACCCCCTTTGACCTAGATGAATGATTCGAATATCTCCCTATGGGTCCTAGAACCCCTAGGGACATATGTCATCATTTAATGGGTCAAATGGTGTCATAAGGCACCCTATGACCCCCTTTGACCTATATGAACGATTCGAATATGTCCCTAGAGGTCTTAGGATCCCTAGAGACATATGTCATTGTTTAATGGGTCAAAGTGGGTCATAGGTCACCGTATTACACCCCTTGACTCATATGGCCCATTCGTATATGTCCTTGGGAATACTAGGGACATTTCGTTGTTTAATGGGTCAAAGGGGGTCATAGGGCACCCTATCACACCCTTTGACCCATATGAACAATTTGAATATGTCCTTAGGGGTCCCAGGACCCGTAAGTACATATGTCACCGTTTAATGGGTCAAAGGGTGTCAGAGATCAACCTATGACCTCCTTTGACCCATATGAATGATTCGAATATATCACTAGGGGTCCTATGACCCATAGGGACATATGTTGACATTTGGGGTCATAAGTCACCCTATGACCCCCTTTTTCCTATATGAACGATTCAAATATATCCTTAGGGTTTATAGGACCCCTAGAGACATATTTCGTCATTTAATGGGTCAAAGGGGGTGATAGGTCATCCTATGACCCCCTTTGACCCATATGAAAAATTTGAACATGTCCGTAGGGGTTCTAGGACCCCTAGAAACATATGTCATCGTTTAATGGGTCAAAATGGGTCATAGGGTGACCTATGACCCCTTTTGACCCATATGACCCATTCAAATATGTTCTTAAGGGTCCGAAGACCCCTAGCGACATATATTGTCATTTAATGGGTCAAAGAGGGCCACATGTCACCTTATGACCCCCTTTGACCCATATTAGCCATTCGAATATGTTGTTAGGGATTCTAGGACCCCTAGAGATATATGTTGTCATTTAATGGGTCAAAGAGAGTCATAGGTTACCTTATGACCACTTTTGACCCATATTACTCATTCGAATATGTCCCTAGGGGTCTTAGAACCCCTAGAGACATATGTCGTAGTTTAATCGGTCAAAGGGTGTCATAAGACACCGTATGAACCCCTTTTACCCATATGAACGATTTGAATATGTCCCTAGGGGTCTTAGGACCCTTAGGGACATATGTCATCACTTAATGGGTGAAATGGGGTGATAGGGTGACCTATGACCCCCTTTGACCCATATGGCCCATTCGTATATGTCCCTAAGACCCCTAGGGACATATGTTATCGTTTAATGGGTCAAAGCTCTATGACCCACTTTGATCCATATAAATGATTCAAATATGTCCTTAGGGGTCTCAAGACCCCTAAGGACATATGTCATTGTTTAATGGGTCAAAAAGAGTCATAGGTCACTTTATGAACCCCTTTGACACATATGAAAGATTCAAATATGTCCCTAAGGGTCCTAGGACACCAAGGGACATATGTCATCATTTAATGGGTCAAAGGGCGTCATAGGTCACCCTATGACCCACTTTGACCCATGTGAACAATTCAAATATGTTCCTAAGGGTTATAGGACCCCTAGAGACATATGTCATCGTTCAACAGGTCAAAGGGGGTCATAGGTCACCCTATGACCCCCTTTGACTCATATGAACAATTTGAATATGTCCCTAGGGGTTCTAGCACCCCTAGAGACATATGTCATCATTTAATGGGTCAAAGGGTGTCATAGGTCACCATATGACCCCTTTTGACCCATATGACCCATTCGAATATGTTACTAAGAGTCCGAGGACCTCTAGCGACATATTTAAATCATTCATATGGGTCAAAGTGGGTCATAGGTCACTCTATGACCTTCTTTGACCTATATGACCCATTCAAATATGTTCCCAGGGCTCCGAGGACCCCTAGCGACATATGTTATCATTTAATGGGTCAAAGAGGGTCATAGGTCACCCTCTGACCCCCTTTGACCCATATTACCCATTCGATTATGTCTGTAGGGGTTATAGGACCCTAGAGATATATGTTGTTGTTTAATGGGTTAAAAAGAGTCATAGGTCTCCCTGTGACCTCTTTTGACCCATTTTACCCATTTGAATATGTCCGTAGGGGTCCTAGAACCCTTAGGGACATATGTCGTCATTTAATAGCTCAAAGGGTGTTATATGGCTCCCTATGAACCTCTTTGACCCATATGAACGATTCGAATATGTCCCTAGAGATCTTAGGACCCTTAGGGACATATGTCATCGTTTAATGGGTCAAAGGAGGTTGTAGGTCACCCTATGACCCCCTTTGTCTTATATGGCCCATTTGTATATGTCCCATATAACCCTTAGGGACATATGTCATCGTTTAATGGGTCAAAGGGTGTCATAGGGTCGAATATGTCCTTAGGGGTCCTAGGAACCCTAGGGACATATGTCATCGCTGAATGGTTGAAAGAGTGTCATAGGTCACCCTATGACCCCTCTTGACCCATATGAACGATTCGAATATGTCCCTATGGGTTATAGGACCCTTAGGGATATATGCCATTGTTTAATGGGTCAAAGGGTGTCATAGATCACCCTATGACCCCCTTTGACCTATATGAATGATTTGAATATGTTCTTAGGGGTCCGAGGACCCCTAGAGACATATGTCGTCATTTAATGGGACAAAGGGGGTCATAGGTCACCCTATGACCTCCTTTGACCCATATGAACAATTCGAATATGTTCCTAGGGGTACTAGGACCCCTAGCAACATATGTTGTCATTTAATGTGTCAAAGAGGGTCATAGGTCACCCTATGACCCCCTTTGACCCATATGAACGATTTGAATGTCCCTAGGGGTCTTAAGACCCCTAGTGACATATGTCATCATTTAATGGGTCAAAGGGGGTCATAGGTCACCCTATGACCCCCTTTGACTCATATGAACGATTCGAATATGTCCCTATGGGTCAAAGGGTTTCATAAGGCACCCTATGACTCCCTTTGACCCATATGAACGATTCGAATATGTCCCTAGGGGTCTTAGGACCCTTAGGGACATATGTCATCACTTGATGGGTCAAAGGGGTTTATAGGTCACCCTATGACCCCTTTTGACCCATATGACCCATTCAAATATGTTCCTAGGGGTTCGAGGACCCCTAGCGACATATGTCATCGTTTAATGGGTCAAAGAGGGTCATAAGTCACCTTATGACCCCCTTTAATGCATATTACCCATTCAAATATGTCTTCAGGGGTTCTAGGACCCTAGAGACATATGTTGTTATTTAATCGGTCAAAGAGAGTCATAGGTCACCTTATGACCCCCTTTGACCCAGATTACCCATTCGAATATGTCCCTAGGGGTCCTAGAACCCCTAGGGAGATATGTCGTCGTTTAATGGGTCAAAGGGGCTCATAGGTCACCCTATGACTCCCTTTGATCCATATGAACGATTCCAATATGTCCTTATCGGTCGTAGGACCCCTAGGGATATATGTCGCCATTTAATGGGTCAAAGGGTGTCATAAGGCACCTTATGACCCCCTTTGAGCCATATGAACGATTTGAATATGTCCTCAGGTGTCTTAGGACCCCTAGGGACATATGTCAGGTTAAAGGGGGTCATAGGTCACACTATGACCCCTTTTGACCCATATGGCCCATTCGAATATGTCCCTAGGACCCCTAGGGACATATGTCAACATTTAATGGGTCAAAGGGGGGTCATAGGTCACCCTATGAACCCCTTTGACCCATATGGCCTATTCAAATACGTCCCTAAGACCCCTAGGGACATATGTCCTTGTTTAATGGGACAAAGAGGGTTATAGGGCACCCTATGACCCCCTTTGACCCATATGAATGATTTGAATATGTCGCTAGGGGTCCCATGACCCTTAGGGATAAATGTCATCATTTATTGGTTCAAAGGGGACATAGGTCACCCTAATACCTCCTTTCACCCATATGAATGATTCAAATATGTCCCTAGGGGTGCCAGGACCCCTAGAGACATATGTCATCATTTAATGGGTCAAAGGGGGTCATAGGTCACCCTATGACCCCCTTTGACCCATATGACCCATTTGAGTATATTCTTATGGGTCCGAGGACCCCTAGGAACATATGTCGTCATTTAATGGGTCAAAGAGGGTCATAGGTCACACTATGACCCCCTTTGACCCATATTAGCCATTCGAATATGTCCTTAGGGGTCTTAGAACCCCTAGGGATATATGTCATCATTTAAAAAGTCAAAGGACCTATGACCCCCTTTGACCCATATGAACGATTCGAATATGTCCCTATGAGTCCTAGAACCCCTAGGGACATATGTCGTCATTTAATGGGTTAAAGGGTGTCATAAGGCACCCTATGACCCCCTTTGACCTATATGAACGATTCGAATATGTCCTTAACGATCTTAAGACCCCTAGGGACATATGTCGTCGTTTAAATGGTCAAAAGAGGTCATAGGTCACCCTATGATCCCCCTTGACCCATATGGCGCATTTGTATGTCCTTAGGAATCCCAGGGACATATGTCATCATTTAATGGGTCAAAGCAGGTTATAGGGCACCCTATGACAGCCTTTGAGCCATATGAATGATTCGAATATGTCCTTAGGGGTCCGAGAAATTCTAATGACATATGTCATCGTTTAATGGGTCAAAGGGGGTCAAAGGTCACCCTATGACCCCCTCTAACCCATATGAATGATTCAAATATGTCACTAGGGTCCTAGGACCACTAGGGACATATGTCATCGTTTGGAGTTATAGGTCACCCTTTGACCCCCTTTGACCTATATGAACAATTCGAATATGTCCCTAGGGGTTATAGGACCCCTAGAGACATATGTCATCATTTAGTGGGTCAAAAGGGGTCATAGGGTGACCTATGACCCCCTTTGACCAATATGACCCATTTGAATATGTTCTTAGGAGTCCAAAGACCCCTAGCGACATATGTTGTCATTTAATGAGTCAAAAAGGGTCATAGGTCACCCAATGACCCTTTTGACCCATATTAGCCATTCGAATATGTCCCTAAGAGTTCTTGGACCCCTAGAGACATATGTTGTCATTTAATGAGTCAAAGAGAGTCATAGGTCACCCTATGACCCATTTTGACCCATATTATCCATTCGAATATGTCCCTAGGGGTCCTAGAACCCCTAGGGATATATGTCATCATTTAATGGATCAATGAGGTTCATAGGGTGACCTATGACCCCCTTTGACCCATATGACCCATTCGAATATGTTCCTAGGGGTCTGAACACCTCTAGCGACATACGTTGTCATTTAATGGGTCAAATAGGGTCATAGGTCACCCTATGACCCCTTTGACCCATATTAGCCATTCAAATATGTCCTTAGGGGTTCTAGAACCCCTAGAGACATATGTTGTCATTTAATGGATCAAAGAGATTCATAGGTCACCCTATGAACCCCTTTGACCCATATTGCCCATTCGTATATGTCCCTAGGGGTCCTAGAATCCCTAGGGACATATGTCGTCGTTTAATGGGTCAAAGGAGGTCATAGGTCAGCGTATGACCCCCTTTGACCCATATGAATGATTCAAATATGTCCTTATGGGTCCTAGGACCCTTGGGGACATATGTTGTCGTTTAAAGGGTCAAAGGGTGTCATAAGGCACCATATGACCTCTTTGACCCATATGAACGATTTGAATATGTCCCTAGGGGTCTTAGGACCTTTAGGGACATATGTCATCATTTAATGAGTCAAATGGGATCATAGGTCACCCTATGAACCCGTTTGACCCATATGGCCCATTCGTATATGTCCCTAGGACCCCTAAGGACATATGTCATTGTTTAATAGGTCAAAGGGGGTCATAGGGAATGCTATGACCCTCTTTGACCCATATGAATGATTTGAATATGCCCTTATGGGTCATAGGACCCCTAGGGACATATGTCATTGTGTTATAGGTCAAAGCGGGTCATAGGTCACCCTATGAACCCTTGTGACCCATATGAATTATTCGAATATGTCCCTAGCGGTCCTAGGACCCCTAGGGACATATGTCATCATTTAATGTGTCAAAGGGTGTCATACGTCACCCTATGACCCCTTTTGACCTATATGAATGATTCAAATATGTCCCTAGGGGTTATAGGACCCTTAGAGACATGTCATCGTTTAACGGGTCAAAGGGATTCATAGTTGACCCTATGACCCCCTTTGACACATATGAACAATTCAAATATGTTTTTAGGGGTTCTAGGACCCCTAGAGACATATGTCATCATTTCATGGGTCAAAGGGGGTCATAGGTCACCCTATGACCCATTCGAACATGTTCCTACGTGTCCTAGGACCCATAGCGATATATTCAAATTATTCATATGGGTCAAAGGGGGTCATAGATCAGCCTATGACCCTCTTTGACCCATATGACTCATTCGAATATGTTTGTAGGGGTCTGAGGACCCCTAGCGACATATGTTTTCGTTTAATGGGTCAAAGAGGGTCATAGGTCATCTTATGACCCCCTTTGACCCATATTACCCATTCGAATATGTCCCTAGGGGTTCTAGGACCCTAGAGACATATGTTATCGTTTAATGGGTCAAAGAGATTTATAGGTCACCCTATGACCCCCTTTGACCCATATTACCTATTCAAATATGCCCTTAGGGGTCTTAGAACCCCTAGGGACATATGTCATCGTTTGATCGATCAAAGGGGGTCATAGGTCACTCTATGACCCCCCTTACCCATATGAATGTTTCAAATATGTCCTTATGGGTGCTAAGACCCCTAGGGACATATATCGTCGTTTAATGGGATAAAAGGTGTCATAAGGCACCCTATGACCCCGTTTGACCCATATGAACGATTCGAATATGTCCCTGGGGTTTTATGACCCTGAGGGACATATGTCGTCATTTAATGGGTCAAAGTGGGTCATAGGTCACCCTATGACCCCCTTTGACCCATATGGCCCATTCGTATGTCCCTAGGACCTTTAGTGACATATGTCGTCATTTAATGGGTCATAAGGTGTCATAAGGCACCCTATGACCCCCTTTAACCCATATGAATGATTCAAATATGTCATTAGGGTTCCTAGGACCCCTAGGGACATATGTCATCGTTTAGTGGGTCAAAGGGTGTCATAGGTCAGCCTATGACCCCCTTTGACCCATATGAATGATTTGAATATGTCCCTAGGGGCTATAGGACCCCTAGAGACATATCGTTGTTTCATGGGTCAAAGGGTGTCATAGGTCAGCCTATGACCCCCTTTGACCCATTTGAATGATTCACATATGTCCCTAGGGGTTATAGGACCCCTAGCGACATATGTCATCGTTTCATGGGTCAAAGTGTGTCATAGGTCAGCCTATGACCCCCTTTGACCAATATAAACGATTCAAATATGTCCCTAGAGGTTATAGAACCGCTAGAGACATATGTCATCCTTTAATGGGTCAAAGGGGGTCATAGGTCACCCTATGACCCCCTTTGACCCATATGGACAATTCAAATATGTCCCTAAGGGTTCTAAGACCCCTAGAGACATATGTCATCGTTTAATAGGTCAAATGGGGTCATAGGTCACTCTATGACCCCTTTTGACCCACATTACCCATTCGAATAAGTTTCTACGGGTCTGAGGACCCCTAGCGACATACGTTGTCGTTTAATGGGTCAAAGAGGGTCATAGGTCACCCTATGACCCCGTTTGACCCATATTAGTCATTCGAATATATCCCTAGGGGTTCTAGGACCCCTTGAGATATATGTTGTCATTTAATGGGTCAAAGAGAGTCATAGGTCACCCTATGAGCCCCTTTGACCCATATTACCCATTCGAATATGTCCCTAGGGGTCCTAGAACCCCTAGGGACTAATATCATCATTTAATGGGTCAAAGGGGGTCATAGGTCACCTTATGACCCCCTTTGACCCATATGAACGATTCAAATATGTCTCTATGGTTTCGAGGACCGCTAGGGACATATGTCATCGTTTAATGGGTCAAAGGTTGTCATAAGGCACCCTATGACCCCCTTTGACCCATATGAATGATTCGAATATGTCCCTAGGGGTCTTAGGACCCCTATGGACATATGTCATTGTTTAATGGGTCAAAGGGGGTCATAGATCACCCTATGACCCCCTTTGACCCATATGGCCCATTCGAATATGTCTCTAGGAGCCTTAGGGATATATGTCGTCATTTAATGGGTCAAAGGGGGTCATAAGGCACCTCATGACCCCCTTTGACCGATATGAATGATTCGAATATGTCCTTAGGTGTCCCAGGACCCCTAGGGAGATATGTCATCATTTAATAGGTCAAAGGGGGTCATAGATCACCCTATGACCCCCTTTGACCCATATGGCCCATTCGAATATGTCTCTAGGACCCTTAGGAACATATGTCATCATTTAATGGGTCAAAGGGGGTCATAGGGCACCCTATGACCCGTTTTGACCTATATGAATGATTCGAATATGTCCTTAGGGGTCCTAGGACCCCTTGGGACATATGTCATTATTTAATGGACCCATATGAACGATTCAAATATGTCCCTATCATATGAACAATTCGAATATGTCCCTATTGGTCTTAGGACCCCTAGGGACATATTCGAATCATTCATATGAGTCAAAGGGGTATGTCATCGTTTAATGGGTCAAAGGGGGTCATAGGTCACCCTATGACCCCCTGTGACCCATATGATCGATTCGAATATGTTCCTAGGGGTCTTAGGACCCCTAGGAACATATGTCGTCGTTTAATGGGTCAAAAGGTGTCATAGGTCACCGTATGACACCCTTTGACCCATATGAATGATTCGAATATCTTCATAGGGGTTATAGGACCCCTAGAGACATATTTCATTGTTTATTGGGTCAAAGGGAGTAATAGGTCACCCTATGAGCCACTTTGACCCATATGAACAATTCGAATGTTCTTAGGGCTGCTAGGACCCCTGGAGACATATGTCGTCATTTAATGGGTCAAAGGGGGTCATAGGTGACCTATGACCCCCTGACCCATATGAACGATTCGAATATGTCCCTAGGGGTCCGAGGACCCCTAGTGACATATTTGAATCGTTCATATGGGTCAAAGGGGGTCATAGGTCACCCTATAACCCCCTTTGACCCATATGACCCATTCGAATATGTTTCTAGTGGTCCGAGGACCCCTACCGACATATGTTGTTGTTTAATGGGTCAAAGGGGGTCATAGGGGTTCTATGACCCCTAGAGACATATGTTATCATTTAATTGGTCAAAGTGAGTCATAAGTCACGCTATGACCTCCTTTGACCCATATTACCTATTCGAATATGTCCCTAGGGGTCCTAGAACCCCTAGGGACATATGTCATCATTTAGTATGGCAAAGGGGCCTATGACCCCCTTTGACCCATATTACCCATTCGAATATGTCACTAGGAGTCATAAGAGCCCTAGAGACATATGTCGTCGTTTAATAGGTCAAAGGGGGTTATAGGTCACCCTATGACCCCCTTTGACCCATATGAACGATTCAAATGTCTCTCGGGGTCGTAGGACCCGTAGGGACATATATCATTATTTAATCAGTCAAAAGGGGTCATAGGTCACCCTATGACCCCCTTTGACCCATATTAACCATTATAATATGTCCCTAGGGCTCCTAAGACCCCTAAGGACATATGTCATCGTTTAATGCGTCAAAGGGGGTCAATGGTTCAACTATGACCCCTTTGACTCATATATATTAATAATATATATATCTATTAATAACATACATATTAATATAATAATATATAATTATATATATATACATATATATTACATTATTATATTTAATAAAAATATTACGTTATTCTATATAAATTAATAACATATATATATGTATTAATTTATTATATTTAATGAAAATATTATGTTATTATATATATATATTAATAACATACATATTAATATAATAATATATACAATACATATTATATATTTATATTTAAAATATTACGTTATTATATATATATATATATATATAATATTATTATACATATTATATTTAATGAAAATATTACATTCTTATATATATATATTTATAAAAAACATATTAATTTAATAATATATAATATGTATTATATATATATATATATAAATCACGTTATTATATTTAGTAAAAATAATAATAATATAAATTATATTTATAGATTGTAATAAGATTAACATAATATATTATTATATATTGCTAGATTATATCTTATATATTTACATTATGTTTTATATATATATATATATATATATATATATATATATATATATATATATATATATCAAAATACATCTTTACATAGTAATATAAGTGAAATAATTTAGAAATAATCAGCTATGACGTTTAAACGCAATTTTCCTTCCAAAATGGGTTGGAATTTTAAATTTGCCCACCTCAACATATCAAATATCAGATTTCAAATCGGATATCCAATTTATAACCAGATATCCAATTTGAAATCGGATATCCGATATGGAATCGGATATCTAATTAGGCTCGATATTTACCAAGCTTACTCGGTCAACCCAAAAGACATGTTTGAAGAGGGTTTTAGTGATACTCAGACTTCGGGTAGCCGTCTGACAATGTTATTTTGATCAAAATTTAATAAAACAAAAAGAGTTTTTTAATATCGCTCTCTAGATTCCATAAATATAATTTTTGTCAAATTCTGAGTTTGATAAGTATTTATTAGTTAATTATCAATGAAGATAATTGTAAACTGTTGATTGACATATTGATTGAAAAATAGCTATAACTTTCAAACAGTATAACATTTTTTAAATCTAAAAGTTGCATCACATTCTATACTTCGGCTACTATAAGAAAAAATAAATAAATTTAAATTTGGTAAAATTTTCTATTACTTAGGGTGGTCAGGCACGAGACTTTTTTTTTTCAAAAAAGTTTTTGTAGAAAATTCATAGTTAATTATTTATTTGGAATAAAAATACCAAAAAATATGCGTCACATCCAAGCATGAGTCTACTTTTCATATCTATAATTATATTAAAAAATAATTATGATTTGATTTTGATTAAGGTGGTCAGACATATGCCTACTTTTTATTTTTGCTCTGAAATTTTCTTAGTACTGCATTAAAATTCAAACTTTTGACCAATTAATTGTTTTTTTCTCCTGATAATCCCTAGTAGTTTAGAAACTACATTCAATTTCTTACAGATTATTTTCTTACAACTTTTTGATATAAAGTCCATAACCACTTCAAAATTATGTGTCAAGTTGACATAAACCTGATTTGCTGATTTTTCACTGCCACTTAAGGCCATAGTTTGGTACACCATGATCCTACACATACCCTATACATAAAATGTGAAACAATTAGAGAAGGATAATGTGGTAAGAACACAAAGGTAGATCTCACAAACAAATAGGTGTGAGATGACAATAAGTGCATGTGGATTTCTCCTACAATATGTGCTAAATAATGTGTTGACTCCTATGAAAACTAATATGAAAATGTTGTATCATAAGTAAACATAAGTAAAGTGTAATTAGTAATTAATTCCACCAATACCGCTCCCTCCACCCTAACTTGTGAGAACATAAATATAATTATATCTAAAGGGGAAAATGAAGGCTACAAATCAAACATTGATGAACCACCTATGATTATCCTTAAGGGTGTGGATTCTTCTACACAATCACAACCTTGCAAACTTCAGACTAAGAGCGGACAAACATAACAACAAATAAAAGATAAAAGCATGTTAATCATAATATCATTATTGGTAAAAATGTTCCAAATACAAAGAATTATTTGTTTGAGCTTCTAGCAATGATCAAGCAGCTTTTGGAATGGCTTGATGAGTATTGGAAACTTCTCCCATTGTATCCTTTCTTTCACTAGTTTGAAGTTTCTGGTTACATGCACACAATCATGACTTTACATCAAAAAACATTCACATTCTAACAATTTTCATGTTCTTTCATTACATTTTGATGTAAACAATAAATTCTAAACATTCACTTATTCAAATGACTAATCTGAAAATAGATCCTATTAAAGAATTTAATATAAATTCAAATAATGTATCTAGATTCTAAACAAATCAAAACATAAAATCTTTGATTTAAACTTATCTCATCACTTACACATAATAACAATACCCACCTTGTCATGTGAAAAGTCTTAGGGGAGAGGTTGCAACATTGTATTTGGATCCAATTGATCACTCTTTCTATCTCTTCCTCTCTCCCTATTCAATCTAATGAGCCAATTGGATTTGCTCTACATTTTAATGTCTCAAGTATTATCTCATGGTCTAACTCACAAAATTTCCAAAGAATCTTATTATGTGATTTTCCACCATATTTTATCAAGTGGACATTTGATGTGACAACAAGGTTTGAATAATGAAGAATCTTATTCTCTGTTTGTTAATCCTTGAATAACCACAAGTTAGGGTTATTCGTAGAATGTCGTCTAAGCCATGTGTTAGTTACAAGCACTGCACTGACATGGTACTCTATACCTTCACCATCTATAACCGAGTGATTCAATTTTTGTTTGGCTTGGACACAATGACAGAAATAATCATTTGTCCCTTCTTTATTGTCTTTAGGTGCAATAACAACAAAAACATGGCCTCTAGTGACAAATATACAAAATGTGGTCATTAATTCAAAAAATACTTAGGTAAAAGTTATAAAGTTACATATTAAAATTACAAAGATATATAAATATATATATTACCAGGTTGCACTAGATTAGACAAGTAGTCAAAGTCAATAGACAAATTCATCTCTACCATTTCTAGTGCTTGTGGGGGATAATAGGTGTCAATTGGGTCCAAAACTTGTATATTTCATTTGTCCACCCAGTCAGTTGACTCACAGTCATCCCAATTTTCTTCTACACATGATGGACAATAGCATGCCATTTTTTGTGTGTGGATAGTCCATGATCCTACATCAGAGCTTCTAATAGAGTGCAACTCACTAGATCTTGTTAGTGTGCAACAATCTTGATATGGTGCAATATTAGTATTATCTTTCAACTAAAAGAATCTATGAACCATAGACTCACCTTCCTTACCTCAACCCATTGTAGCATTACACCATTGGACGATGGATTTTGCATTTGTCAATATTGCTCCATCTTTGTACTTTAGTTCTTCATGAGCTAATTCTCTTTTGATGCATGCACCTGCACCATTGTGCTCTCCCTTTCTATGACTAGCCTCTATAAATTTCACATATATTGAATTCTACACAACCTTTGCATCTTGCTCAACCAATAGAACATCCATGCATTCTTGAATTGAGATGCACAATTGTCTAACAAAATAATGTGTTGACGATATGTTATGCTCCTATTAGCGAAATCTCCATAAAATAGTTGAAAATAACCATGTACAAACTCCATATAATGTGCTTGGTCATCGCTGATGTAAAAATGGTACTCCCTCAAAATTTTCCTATTATCCTCTATACTTGTAGTTGAATGAATGAATGTTATGTGAACAAATATGGAAACCTGTTGAGAAGTATAATAATTTTCTTGCACCTCATTTTGTGATCATAGTGTGTAGTTCTCTGCAAAGTCTACAACCAAAATAATGGTATCTAGTGGAAATGTATCTTTACACAACTTGAATTACAAATCTAGCCATCGAGCTTTATGTGTATGCCTTGCATACTCATAAATAATCTTTTCACAAAAAATCTTCATGAACTCATACACTGCAATCTTTTCAATGACTAAATCACATCTTTTACTTTGTTTCAAATCTTTCAGAGCATATGTCACTGTCTTAAATTTTCTTTTATCTACTATTTCTTTTCCAATTGCATGTGTACTATCCATATGTTAACAAGTTGATAAAAATTACAAAAAACTACAAAATAAGAATATACCATCCAAGCATGATGTCTTGTAAAAATTGTTGGCCATCCCTTATTTCACATAAAATGTTGGATATCAGTTCCCTTGAAGATCTTGGTGGCTCATTCATGTCACAATCTTACAAAACAAACTTAGAATGCAAAAATACACATATATTCTTAAAAATATCAAAATGGTTAAAAATTCAATATGTATCCTACAACAAATTGTGTGTGTGTGTGTGTGATTTATCTTCACATAAAAAGGTTTACCCAGCTCAAAAAATCTTTGACTTATTCAAATTTGAGGATACATACCAATAAATTTTGCAAAAAATTATGTCTGAGTTGAGTCCAAAAAATGTTCCGCATGTGGGTCGTGATTTTGGTTCCCAATCCTCCTTCTTATAACATCTCTTTGATTAGGGGAAACATGTGCGTTATTTCTTCAAAAATCTTTGATCAATGATTTCAAAGCTTCACTAATTTCTTTATCCTTTCATAGTAGTCTACTGCTAAATGTCCATAACTCATTTTTTGTTGGATCTTCCAATCTCTCATGCCTTAGCATGGCTCTCCTTAGAGTAGCTCTACCAATTTTTAATATTTTAATTTTCTTTCTCATGAGTCAAGCTTTCTTCAGTTGGGTACTTACTATTATTGATGTAACTACTCATCTTGTGATATTACTATCTTTGGTGTGTGATTTAGAACCCACTTTGTCATAAGCACTCATTAGATTCTTTACAATATTTTTTTCATTTGAATTGTCGATCGTTCTTAACCCAAAAATCTTCATGATAGGCCTAAATTTCAAATTTCTCATCATTTCAAAAAATAATTGGCATTGACCTGTAATATTTAATTCTTCAAAAAATAATCTTCACATACGATTAACTTTTTTTCGACAAGTACACTTGCTAATCTTGTCAGGAATTGATTTCAAAATGTTAGTATCAATATCAATCAAATATTTTGGTCATCTAAAATGAATTCTAGAAGGTCTTATAATCTCTTCCATTATCTCAACATTTTTAACATCAACATAAGGTTTAGTGTATTGTGTACCTTGAATCGAAGATGATGTGCCTTGGCAATAAGATACAAAAGAAAGAATATCAGCTACTTGATATGTTGATGTTGTTCCTTCAACATGACATGATGGAGTGTGTACATTGTAGGATCTACAAATTAGTGTCTCTTCAACATCAGAGGGTGATATGACTCCAATATTGGAAGATGGTGTAGCTTCAAAATTCAATTATCTTCTAAAGCATAGTAGTCTCATTCGTTCTCTTTGTCTCTCCAATTCTTCATCTTTGTTTCTTTGTATTGGTGGTTCTTCATCCTGTTCGAAAGTTAATTCTTCATTATTTCTTTGCAATTGTGTTTATTCACGTAGTAGTTTTATTTTATCTCTTTTAATTGCAAAATCTCTCTCCCTATCTTCATTTTTTTGAGTTTTTGGTTTATTTGTTGGCATGATGATGATTTCTACATGTCAAATTATTCAAACATCTAATTTACTTACAATGTATAAATTACAAATCATTCAAATACATATAAAAATTATAATTATTTCAATGAATACACAATATATATGAAATAACTTATCAAATTTATAACCATTTTAAAATAACATTTCAGTCAAACATAAAAATTTCAATGAATTCACTATATATTAAACAACATGTCAAATTATAATCAAATTTGTATCTATATATCAACAAACAATATTTAAAAAGGATTGCACTAACCTTTTCTATACAAAGAATATTAAAAAAGCCTTCAAATAGCATATCTAATGATTGAATTAGGTGTATGCTAGCTTCAAAAAGTCTTCAAATAGTGTTTGTTATGTTGAAATCTGTGTTTTTTGTCAAAACAATAGAATGTACAATAAACCAAATGTAGAGAATGGATGAAATAGGACTCAAGCTTACTTTGTGAATTTTTTTAGGTGATTTGACATAGAGCATATGCCTTATAGTGCATACACACTATGTCAAAACACATCTCTCCCTATGCAACCATCCCCCATCCCCTACTCTCTCTCCCTACTCTCTCTCTCCTCTCCCATCCCCTACTCTCTCTCTTAGTCTCTCTTTCCTCTCCCATCCCCTACTTTCTCTCCCACTCTCCCTCTCCTACTACCTCTCCCATCGCCTACTCCCTATCACTCTCCCTCTCCTAATTCCTCTCCCATCAACTTCTCTCTCTCTCTCTCCTCTCCCATCCCCTACTCTCTCTGTCTAACACACTCCCATCCCCCCTCTCTCTCTTAGGCTACACTCTCCCATCCCCTACTCTCTCTCTGTCTCTCTGTCTCTACTCTCTCTCCCCTCTCCCATCCCCTATTATCTCTCTCCCTACTCTCTCTCCCCTCTCCAATCCCCTACTCTTTCTCACTCTCCCTCTCCCACTGCTTACTCTCTCTCGCCCTCTCTCCTCTCCCATCCCCTACTCTCTAGATCTCTCTCACACACTCCCATCCCCCCTCTCTCTCCCCCTCTCCCACTCCCTCTCCAACTACCTACTATATCTCTCTCACTCTCTCTCCCTCTCTACACTCTCTCTCCCATCCCCTACTCTTACTCTCTTTCTCCCATCCCCCTACTCTCTCTCACACTCTCTCCCATCCCCTACTCTCACTCTCTCTCTCCCATGTTTTTCTCTCTCTCTGCCACCCCCTACTATCTCACTCTCTCATACTCTCTCCCATCTCCTATACTCTTTCTTACACACAATCCCATTCCCCCTTTCTACCTCTCCCACTCCCTCTCCCATTTGCTACTCTCTCTCTCTCTCTCTATATATATATATATATATCTCAAGCTACTCTCTCCCATCTCCCATCCCCTAAACTCTCTCTTTTATGGATACACACTCCCATCGGCCCCCTCTCTCTCCTCTCCCATCCCCTACTCTCTAGATCATTCACATTGACTCACATCCCCCCTCTTTCTCCCTCTCCCACTCCCTCTCCTGCCACCTACTATCTCTCTCTATCACTCTCTCTCTCTCTCTCTCTCTCTCTCTCTCTCTCTCTCTCTCTCTCTCTACTCTCTTTCCCTACCATCCCCTACTCTTACTCTCTCTCTCTCCCCCTCTACTCTCTTTCCCTACCATCCCCTACTCTTACTCTCTCTCTCTCCCATCCCCAACTCTCTCTCACACTCTTTCCCATCCCCTACTCTCTCTCACACTCTCCCATCCTTTAATGTTCTATCTTCCCCATCTCATACTCTCTCTATCACCCTATACTCTCTCTCACACTCTCTCCCATCCCCTACTCTCTCTCTTTCATAGACACACACACTCCCATCCCCCCTCTCTCTTCTCTCCCATCCCATAATCTCTAGATTTATCACACACTCCCATCCCCCTCTCTCTCCCCCTCTCCCTACTCTCTCTCATACTCTCTCCCATCCCCTACTCTCTCTCACACTCTCTCCCATCCTTTAATCTCACTCTCTCTCCCTCTCCCACTACCTACTCTCTCTTCCCCATCCCCTACTCTCCCTCTCTCCTCACCCATCCCCTACTCTCTCTCTTTCAAAAACACAAACACTCTTATCCCCCCTCTCTCTTCTCTCCCATTCACTACTCCCTAGATCTATCACACACACTCCCATCCCCCCTATCTCTCTCCTCCCACTTCCTCTCCCACCACCTACTATCCCTCTCTCTCAAGTTCTCTCTCTCCCTCTCTCTACTCTATCTCTCTACCATTACTTCCTCTCACTCTCTCTCTCTCATCCCCCTACTCTCTCTCACACTCTCTCCCATCCCATAATCTCACTCTCTCTCTGATCCCATACAAGCTCTCTCTACCACCCACTACTCTCTGTCACAATCTCACTCTCTCCCATCCCCTACTCTCTCTCTTACACACATTCCCATTCCCCTTGTCTCTCTCCCTCTCCCACTCCCTCTCCCAACACCTACTCTCTCCCCCATCCCCTACTCTCTCTTTCCCCTACTCTCTCTCTTTCATAGACACACACACTCCCATCCCCCCCTCTCTCTCCCTCTCCCATCCCCTACTCTCTAAAGTTGTCACACACACTCCCATACCACCTCTCTCTCTCTCCCTCTCCCACTCCCTCTCCCACCACCATCTCTCTCTCTCTCTCTCTCTCTCTCTCTATTTCTCTCTCTCAAGTACTTACTCTCCCTCTCTACTCTCTCTCCCATTCCCTACTCTCCCATCTCGTACTCTCTCTCACACTCTCTCCCATCCCGTACTCTCTCTCTCTCTCTCTCTCTCTCTATCCCATACTAGCTCTCTCTACCACCCCCTACTCTCTCTCACACTCTCTCCCATCCCCTACTCTGTCTCTCTTAAACACATCCCCATTCCCCCTTTCTCTCCCTCTCCCACTCCCTCTACCACTACCTACTCTCTCTCTCCCATCCCCTACTCTCTCTCTCTCCCCTCCCCATCCCCTAAACTCTCTCTTTCATAGATACACACTCCCATCCCCCCTCTCTCTCCTCTCCCATCTCCTACTCTCTAGATCTCTCACACACACTCCCATTCCCCCTCTCTCTCCCTCCCACTCTCTCTCTCACTACCTACTATCTCTCTCTCTCTCTCACTCTCTCCATCTCTACTCCCTCTCTCCCATCCCCTACTCCTAGTCTCTCTTTTCTACCCCTACTCTCTCATACTCTCACACTCTCTCCCATCCCATACACACACATTTCCATCCCCCCTCTCTCTCCCTCTTCCACTACCTACTCTCTCTTTCCCCACTCACCCATTCCCTACTCTCTCCATCTCCCACTGCCCTCTCTCTCTCCCCCATCCCCTACTCTTAATCTCTCTCTTCCCCATTCCCTACTTTCAATCTCTCTCTCCCATCCTATACACTCTCTACAACCCCTACTCTCTCTCTGTCACACTTCCTCTCTCTCCCATCCCCTACTATCTCTCTCTCTCTCTCTTACAAACATTCCCATTCCCCCTCTCACCCCCTCTCCCACTCCCTCTCGCATTGTCTACTCTCTCCCATCCCCTACTCTCTCTCTCCCCTCTCCCATCTCCTACTCTCTCTCTCTTTCACACAAACCACACACTCCCATCCCCCTCTCTCTCTCCTCTCTCATCCCCTACTCTCTATATCTCTCACACACACTCCCATTCCCCCCTCTATCTCCCTCTCCCACTCCCTCTTCCATTGCCTACTATCTCTCTCTCACTCTCTCCCTCTTGACTCTCTCTCTCTCCCCTCTCCCATCCCCTACTTTCTCTCTCTACCACCCCTACTCTCTCTCACACTCTCACACTCTCTCCCATGCCCTACTCTCTCTCACACAAACTCCCATCCTCCTCCCTCTCCCCCTCTCTTCCTCCCTCTCCTAGAACCTACTCTCTCTCTACCATCCCCTACTCTCAATCTCTTTGCCATCTCGTACTCTCTCTGCCACCCCTACTCACACTTCCTCTCTCTCCCATCCCCTAGTCTCAATCTCTCTCTCCCATTGCATACTCCCTCTTTGCCACCCCTACTCTCTCTCGCACTTCCTCTCTTTCCCATCCCGTACTCTGTTTGCCACCCCTACTCTCTCACTTCCTCTCTCTCCCATCCCCTACTCTCTCTCACCTCTCCCATTCCCTACTTTCTCTCTATCTATCTCTCTCCCACACACAGATAGCCATCCCCCCTCTTTTCCTCTTGCTTTGCATTGCTTCTTCCCTCTCTATGCACTATTTAGGTCTCAATAGTGTGTGTGAACTATAGCGCATACGTGCTATTGAGACCCAAATTAAAAAAGCTTTAAATAGTGTGTGCATGCTATAGGGTGTATGCGCTATTCAAAGCTTTACATTAAACTAAGCCTAAGGCTTGGTTCTACCTTGGAGATCCAACCCAAAGGTTTGGAGTCTATAAACTAGTCTAAGACATGTTTTGCTACAAACATAAAAAAAATGATTGATTTTTCTTGTGTTCTCTCTTCAAGATTCCTCGTGGTTGGGCATTGATAAGATTAGGTTACATGACATTGTAGGTCTCTGTGTTAGCTATATAACCATATAATTTATTTTTAATTTGAAGTATTTCAGGCCTTTCATCTATAATTTCTTTTGAATGTATGTCCATTTTTTGTCAAAACCAACATGTACTAATTGGGTTGTAGATTTTAACTCGTTTGTGAAATTTTGCAACAACTTAGTTTTTTAGAAACTAGACTTCATTCTACACACTTTGAAAAAAAGAAGTTTTGATTTTAGATTAGTTTTCAATCATTCCTAGGGGGAGCATACAAATATTTCACATTTTTGGGATGTGTCTAATTAAAAAAATTGTTAAAAAATATATACATTATAAAATTACCCGAAAAATCTGAGATAAAGTACATAGTGTTAAGTAAATTTTGACTAGAGCAATTAATTTTTTTAAAAAAAAAGTTAAAATTTTAGTGGGGGCACACTTTGTACCATATTATGTTTTTTTGGAATAAACAATACCACTTTCTATGGCCCCTTTTTTTAAGGACCTAAAACTAAACCATTTTGAAAAAAAATTAGTAGTTTAGAAACTAGATTCAAAGGACTACTACTTTTATTTTTTTCATATCTTAAAATTTTGAGTGTAACTGTCTTCAAATTCTTGTTGAAGTTTAGAAATTTCTGATTTCAGAGCAAAGGTTTCCACCTATACCCCCCTTTTTGTACCAAAACTTGGTGCACTTACCCATACACACACACATACATAAGTTATATATATATATATATATATATATATATATATATAAGTAACTATAATGAACATTTATCTAAAAAGATAAACACAAATTAGTATATCAGATAGGCATCATTTACTCTACAGATGCTAAAACATTAAAGAAAAGATCTTCCAAGATTGAGTGGAATATAAAGCATTATATCTAGGGGTATTTGGTGTAATGACTTATTTCTCGGATAATTTTTATGAGAGAGAATTAATTAAGTTAATTAATAGAGAGATGGGGAGAGGGATATTAATTTCCACTATTCTAATATATTCTCTCTCCCTATACTTTAACTTCTAGAGAGAAGTTCGGGTTTGAGTTTGGATTGCTTTCTCTCCTCAACATTTTCTCTCTTCCCATACTACCTCTCTCTAGATACTCAAACTTTTAGAGAGAAGTACAGGTTTGGGTTTCCTTCTCTCACTCCAAATTTTCTCTCTCCATGTACTAAATACTCTCTCACTATGTACTCCAACTTTTTAACCTAATACTAACCTCAAGATTGCAAGAACCCAAACTCATATATTTTCAAGAAAAAAAAATGGCAGTTATAATGTAGGGCAAGAAAATGGTTAATGAATCTTCAAGGCATGGAGAGATGTAATTATTGGTTTGAGGATGAAAAGCTTGAGCATATTGATCATTAATCAAAAGAAGTTTGTTAACTTACTCATTACAATTCATTCAATAGATAATGTTTCTAAACAAGTGATGGAAATATTCAGAGCCTTTACAAGAACACAAAATTTGTAAGACATTGCATGGGTTATCAAAAATATTTGGAATATAAGGCGAGTCCCTCAATTTGAATGAATAAATGGAGAGAATGGAAGTATTGGAGCTGATATGAAAACTATTGAAGTGTCTTTGCAAGGAACTCACTTGTTGCCATATATTGGAAATAAGGTGGCATTGAGGATGCACACTACATATAGAGAGAAGAATAATGTGTTTTGAAACATGGTGAATATGACCATTTACAAGACATGTTAATTTGTTTGGGGACTATAACTTACCTCTCCTACCATGTCATGCTAATGGAGGTATGAAGTAGCATGAACTTTTCTTAGTATGTTGCCATTAATATGGTGTTGGTTGCACAAAGCAAGGCAAGTGAAATATTTTATTAAAGACCCTCTTCATATATACATAGGTTTGACATACCATAAACAAGCCATCGTAGCTTTTTGGGGTTGCACCAAGTGTGAAAATTCAAAGGAGTAACTGCAACCCACAACATTTCATGATATGGTAGACAAGGCATGTGAGTTGTTACATAAACTGTTTTCAAGTCAATAAAGCCACAGGCAAGGAAAGTTAGGAGCAGCGAAAGTTTCCAAATGTTTGAGAAAAAAATTTCATTCATCCTACACGTCGTAAGAATAGAACTCTATTGCTTAGGTATGGATCTGAACTATTTGACTAAATGTCTTGGAAAGAGATTGTTTCATGCATGATTTGCTGGGAGTATTAGAGAGCAAGCTGCAACATATGGCTCAAAGAAATTTTGTATGTGTGATTTTATTGTGACATGATACCCTAGGCCACAACTTTTGAAAATCCCTACCACCTCATATGCAGATCAACTTATATGCAACAAGTCAGAATTATAAATTTTGATGTGTGAAGGAAATATACAAAAGAGTGATTCATGATTTGTTTGATTAAATGTCTCATTAGTATATTGAAATAGATATAACCAAACTATGTGAGTTTACGATAACAAATAATGAGAAACATAAGAATTGAGTTTAAAGTGAATGCTTCATGGAATGTACTGGCCCCATCAATTGGTGTTACATCGAAGAGTAAGGAACTAGTTTGAAATGATTGATAGAATATCATTTCATGTGATACTTGAAAGGATAATACATACCAATGTCTGGTTTTAATATTGGATATAAGTATAGAGAGTTTTATATATAAAGATGCAAGTAAAGCATAGGAGGATTATAAATAGTTTGACCAAAAGCCTAAATGTGTCATCTCTTATGTGCCAAATGAAGAACCTCACTATGAAGATATGAAAGTTTTAAAGTCTTCAATGAGAGAAAATTTGAAGTCTTTGGAGAATATGCAAAGGTAACCCTTGCCTACTTCCAACTAGTGTGTAGATGAAATCTATGAGGTTGAGCAATTAATATTATGTCGATATCTATCTTGAAACCTAGGATGCTAGAAAAGGAAACTCATGGCACAACTCTCATGGAACTATCAACTCTTCAAGTGTTGAAATGATAAGCAGATGAGTATAGATGGAGCTGAATAATATTGATAAATTTTTAAGAATCTCTAGTGAATGGAGTAGCTAGGTTTAAAGTTTAATCTCATATGCACAATTTGATACTTCGTGATGAGGAATATATATGGAAATGATGAAGGCCCTAGGTCAGTGAAATCAAGGAAGACCGGATATCAAGGGCCTATCCAACCATTGTGAATGATTTTCCACATACACTCCATTGGGCCATTTATATAGTGACAAATCTATATACCGATAGATTTTTGGTGACTCTACTAGGGATCGAATGAGAAAGATTATTTAGTCACCTATAATGAAGTAAGATGGTATTGTCACATAAGAATGTGTTTCTAGTTCTACAACCAAATCTTGGCTTTTAGGACACATAAGAAGATATTATTTTAGATTTGAACTCTCTAGCCTAGAGGTGTAGACAAACTGCTCAACAATACCATCAAGTGAACTAGGTTCTAGGAGAAGAGGAAGAAAAATCCAACGAAATCTCACAAAGAGCTCCTATTGGTCAAAATTTTCTAGTTGTTGAAAGAACAGTTTCTATTCCAAGAAGAAGCGTACTAAATCTTGGTCACATCCAAGACCAAGTGAACAATAATTAGTAACATGGTTGATAAAAGGTACATTCCCTGGAATGAAGGTTGGTGACTCTATTTTAAAGATCAATTATTAGCAACTCTATTTCAAGGTGGAAATTCAAAATCATGGTTTGGTACAAGGGAAAAGTTGAAAGAGATAGTGATAATGAATAGTTTTCATATCCCAAGAAATAGATTCCTGATGAGCTCTTGCAAATTGAATTCTTGATGAATTTCTATGGTGGTAGGAGGTTAGATCCTAAAATTGTTCATCCCCACTTACTTTAGGTTTTGTGAAAGATCGAAGAATAAGATAGAAAGGATTATTGTTTTCCTTTTCATGATCAAGAATCCTTCTTGGAAAAATGTTCAACATATAAAGATAAAGAAGGCCTTGCTAAAAAATGTGCTTCATCTAAATCAGCAATGAGGAATACTAAAAATGTCTCTCATGCACCTTTATCTCAACAAAATCAAATTTTGATTGATCCTAAGCAGGCTAGCTTCTTGAAGAGTTTCTATGGTGGACAAAAACTAGATCTAGAAAAGATTCATTCATATTTCCTTCAAACTTTGCAAAAGATAGAAGAAGAAGATGGTAAAGATTATCAGTTTTTCTCTCATAAGCCAAAATCATCTTTAGACATAAGTTCTACATGTAATTATAAGGAAGAGTTTATCAAAAAAATGGTTAATGTGAATCAAGGATGGATAATGGTGGTCCAAAAAGTGTCCCAAGACTTGTACCTATTTCTCATCAAAAACATGTTTCCATTGATCCTAATTAGGTTGACTTATTAAAAAGCTTCTATGGAAATGCATGCTTGGATCCTAACAAAGTACATCCTTCCTTACTTCAAACACTACGAAAACTTGAGAAAGAAGACCCATGCAAGAATTATTTTCTTGATAATAGAACATCTCCTAATCCAAATGTTAGGAAGGACTCATCTAAAGCTTCATGCATGAAAGAAGATGGGGATTCTATGTCTAATCAAGGAGATGGTCAAGAAATGGTGCCTATGGAAGAAATGGTGTCTAATTAAGGCATCATTGTGAAAATTTTCAAACCAAGAAGAAACTATTCAATTGCCTTGATCCCAATGGAAAGAAAAAAGACATATCAAAATCTCAAGGAACTACACAACATATGATTAAAGATGAGGGAAATGTGGATCAAGGTGAATTTTATACCACTTTTATTCCTACTTGATGCCTCAATGTTTCAGATGATGACTTCTTATGTGGAGAAGATTTTCCCGTTCATCCATGATCATTCAAGGTGATGAATCTATTGATGACATCAATACTTTAGATGTTCTAGCACAATTTAAAACCATTATCATTGATGGAGATAAAAGCACCGATGAACCACTACAAATATCTATTTTCCCTAGGAAAATAGAGATCTTTACATTTGATGATGAACTTGTGATTAAAATATTGGTTGATGAAAAAACTAAAAGTCAACTTTAAGGGGAAGAAGATGAATCATCTAGCCTTTATTCTTTATCATGCATGCAACAAGAATATCAACGTTTTGCATTTCGTGAAAGATGTCTTGAAGAAGAATCAACAATTCAAAAAGACATAAATATCATTGAACATATTGAAAATTAAAGCTATATTGATATGATGACAAGTTCCTCTGATCCAATGGAAGTGCAATTTAAATCATATGGATCATTTAAAGGTCAAAGAAATCCTCTTTTTGAGCCTTCTCATCAAATAGAAAATCCTTTGTCAAAGATCTTTTATGAGAAAAAAATCCATGATAAAATAAATAATGATTTAGCAAGGAACATTATGGATGAATTTGATGAAGGAATCTCTTATGATGTATTTACTCCAAGCTTGTGCTCAAAATCCTCGTATGGTGATTTAATTTATGAAGAAAATGTTTACTTTAATCCTTTATTCTTAGAGGGATGCATTTCTATTGATGATTCTCTAGTTGGTATTCAAAGAAAAGTTTCAATAACTATAGCTCCATAGGTTACTTCACATCATATATTTTATGAAGGCAATCCCATACAAAGTTTGGTATCTCCTAGCCTTAGCCATTAGGAGACCCTTCTGATAGAGAATTTTAATATTAATGGGATGAAAATTGAAGTTATGATGTGTAATGTTGAAGATGGTACCAATGCAACTTAGAAATGCCTAGAAATTCAAGATGATCTTTCAAAAGATGAGAAAGAAGAAATAGGTCATAGAAAGAGTCAATCTAACACAAATATGCATCTAGGTTGGAATAATTTTACAAAATATTTGACCATAATGATGCTCATGTGAAAGAAAGAGTACCTAGTGTTGGAAATGAGTTTAGGACTCCATGATGACCAATCATTATAAATTCAAGTAAAGGGCTTTCCAAGAAGAGGAGAGGATCGAAGATACATTTAGAAACTCAAAAATATAGTTCTATAGTTCTTTCAAGAAGGAGTCATTCATTACATACATCATGAGGGAGAATTGAATCCAAAGTCTGAGTTTTTTTTATGAGACATGGTTATTTGGATACATTCATTTGTCCAAAGAAATGGAACTTGTTAGGAGTCCAAAATTTGGAATAAAAGAAGCAAGCCTATAGTTGATTTTTCTAGAATTTGGGACTTGCCACCTATTAAATCATCATGGAATATACTTTTCCCAACCAGTTAATAGGTTTGCATGATTCATCTAGAGACAAAGCTATCAGAGGTAGGGCTTTCCTACCTTGTACATATGCTATTTAGGAGTTTTTTTCATGTCTTTACCTTTGGTGTACCTAGTCCCTTGTCATGGATTTATCTCCTTTTTGGGTGAATCTATAGCCCTTTTCATAAAGCACTACTATTTCTTGACTCTGGGTTCATTCAACATCTTGCATAGTTCTTGTCCCCAGATAAAACTAGTTGTTGCCCAAATAATTTTATGAGAGAGATAATTAATTAAGTTAATTAATGGAGAGACAGAGATAGAAATTGTTTTCCACTATTCCAATATATTCTGTCTCCTCATACTTTAACTTCTAGAGAGAAGTTTGGGTTTGAGTTTGGATTTCTTTCTCTCTTCAACATTTTCTCTCTCCCCATACTACCTCTCTCTATGTACTCAAACTTTTAGAGAGAAGTATGGGTTTGGGTTGCCTTCTCTCACTCCAAAATTTCTCTCTCCATGTACTAAAATACTCTCTCACTACGTACTCCATGATGCAGAGCAAGGCAAGAGAATCCATAGGGGAGATGTCCTAGCCCCCAGCTATACAACCATGCAACAGAAACACAACAACAAGAAACAATAATGCAAGATCTGATACCAAATTACAATAAATTATTCATAGAATATAATTTATAACATGTAATGTGCCAGGTTGTAAGGCCTTCCCGGTTATGGCCAAATACAAATAACAATTACAAAACTAGTTTTGCAAGATCTCGCAAGATCCAGTTACCATATGTTGATTCTAGCTAGTCCAGACCCACAACTAGATAAGAACACCAAGAAGAATCTGCACTTGTACCCTGAGGTCCACAAAAAAATCCTCTAGTTTCTAAGCCACATCCCTAGCTCTTTAAAATTCACATTTACACTTCATCCCCTTCTCCAACCTGGAATGAATAATCCTCTTCCTAAAGACACCACAAAACCCCTTACTTATACCCAACTAAGCCACAAGTCAACCCATCTAACTACAAACTAAATTAAATTCCTTACACTTAATATAGGTTAAGCCACAATTTGAATACAATAGTAATTAAATAACCCATACATAAATTAAATGCCAAAAGTCAACTCACAGACAACTCGACACCAATAGAAACTGAGACTAAGCTGAGCATTACTAAATCCTCAAGCATTGTCGAGCTCCAGAGACCATGTCAAGTGACCAAAGACCATGCCAAGTTCCATAGACCATGTTAAGCTCCCAGTGTATGCCGAGTTCCATAGACCATGCCAATTTCCCAATCTATGTCGAGCACCAGTATTAGCCAGGCTCCACAACACTTAACCAAAATCCCTCCAAACATGCAGAATTGAAAGCAAAACCAAGATGCTCCTACATTAGAAAACCTAGGTTCAAAATGATGTTCTTAGTAGCTGGAAGAAAATCTTCTAATACTCAACACATAAATCCCAAACTAGTTTTTCACATACATGTCCTCCAAGTCTTCAACTTGTGCATTCTTTCCCTTATTTTTCTTCTTCTTCTTCAAAACCACCACAGTTGTTCCATATGTCTACTTTGCATGTTGATCTCCATCCTTCTTAGAATGTGCCAACTCAACTCAACTACCAATTCTTAGGTTCCTCCTATTGAGCTCTTCATTCTACATAGGAATTAGGGAAAACTTCCTACCACCTTTCTCAATAGTAAACACATTCCTAACATAATAATGCATAGCCATGCAATCATACTACTAAGGTCTTCCAAGCAACACATGACAACTATTCATATCCACAATATCACACAACACTTGATCCTTATACTACCCAATCTGGAAATCAACAAGGCATTGCTCCCACACTTCCAAAGCATGCTCACCTTGTAACCAGAAAATCCTATAAGGATAAGGATGGTTCACCCTCTTCAAACCAAGTTTTTGAACCATCTCTTCAGCAACTAGGTTATCCAAAGTACCACCATCTACAATCATCTTGAAGACTTTACCACCAAACTTACAATGGGTTCTAAACAAACTAATTCTTTGACTAGATTCTAGTGTCCTCTCACCAATCAGTACTCGTCGAGCCAACAATCTCTCTCCTTGCTTAGGATGACTATTTTGGACTTCAACCTCATTCACAAAAACATATGTCCTATCAATTGGACATTCAAAAGATCTATGCCCTTCTTGACCACACTGAAAACAATTACCTCTAAAACCACCTCCACCTGTCCTTATTTTATATTCAAAAGGTTTTAGTTCACCTTCTGCCTTTGGTTTAGCTTGTGCTAAACTATCTTGCTTCTCCTTCCATCAGGAACTACCTTGATTCTTCCTCTACTCGCAAAGCATACTAATAAGCATCCTCCACTGAAGAAATATTTAGTATACCAACCTCATCCTGAATATTGAATCTCAAACCATTAATGTATCAAGCCACCTTCTCTTTTGACAATTCCCTATGCTCAGACCGAATAGTCAACTTGTAAAACTCCTTTGTATAATCCTTCATAGTCATATCCTTTTATTTCCGGTTCTACGACCTTTTAAACAACTCAAGTTCATAATTAGTAGGAATGAACTTATCCTTAAACTTAGTCACCATCAACCTCCATCTAGTTATCTTAATTTTAACCTTCCTCTTCTATACCCCTTTGTAGTTCTTTCCACCAAAGAGAAACATGTCCTTTTAGCTTAGTTTGTGCCAACCTTACTTTGAGTGGATCCTCAATATCCTTAAGCTCAAAGTAGTCTTCCAATTCACCAATCCAATCAATCAAGTCTTTAGGATTCAAAGTGCTTGAAAAATTAGAAACCTCCATCTTATGCTTCAGCTTCAATTAAGATCCAAGTCAAGCAAATTGACTAGCCCTAATTCCAATAGGTCTCTCCACATTATTAGATCTATCCTCACCACTAGATCCAACAACTTCAAAGTCTTTACCAAATTCCTCATAACTACCTTTAGTACCTACATGCCTATGTACACCACCTAAAGCACTCACAATTTCAGCAATCATGTCACTCTCCATTGATGCTATCTTAGATCTAAACTCTACTCTAACATCCTCCATCTCAAACTTGGAATCTTTTTAAACCTTCTCTAAAATTAATTCTTCTACATCATCAATAAGACCAGCAATTTCCCTAGGGTCTAATCTTTTTGGAAGCATCTTCGCTAAGCAAAAAATGCACTAACCAAAAGATCAATCAATCACAAGATCAACCTTCATCACCTCAAGTCCTAGTGCAAACTACCTTAGCTTCCATGATCTATCTACACACTCAGGAACAATTTTGCTTTGATACCACCTAATGCAGTGCAAGGTAGGAGAATCACCAAGGGAGATGTCATAGCCGCCAGCTATACAACCATGCAACGAAAACACAACAAAAAGAAACAATAATGCAAGATCTGATACCAAATTACAATAAAAAATTCATAGAATATAATTGATTACATGTAATGTGCCATGCTATAAGGCCTTCCTAGTTACAACCAAATATAAACAGCAATTACAAAACTAGTTCTGCAAGATCTCGCAAGATCTAGTTACCACACACTGATTCTAGCTAGTCCAGACCCACAACTAGATAAGAACACCAAGAAGAATCCACATTTGTACCCTCCGGTCCACCATGCAATCCTTTGGTTTCTAAGCCAAAACCCTACGTCTTCAAAATTCACATCTACACTTCATCCCCTTCTCCAACTTGGAATGAATAATCCTCTTCCTTAAGACACCAAAAAACCCCTTACTTATACCTAACTAAGCCACAAGTTGGCCCAACTAACTACAAACTAAATTAAATTCCTTACATTTAATATAGGTCAAGCCACAAGTTGACTACAACACTAATTAAATAACCCATACATAAATTAAATGTCAAAAGTCAGCTCATAGACAACTCGACACCAATAGAAACCAAGACCAAGCTGAGTACTAGTGAATCCTCAAGCATTGCCAAGCTCTAGAGATCATGTTGAGTTCCATAGACCATACTGTGTGACCAAAGGCCATGCTGAGTTCCACAGACCATGCCGAGTTTCCAGTGTATGCTGAGTTCCATAGACCATGCCGAGCTCCCGATGTATGCTGAGTTCCATAGACCATGTTGAGTTCCTAGTGTATGTCAAGCAATAGTATCTTCCAAGTGCCACAATACTTAACCAAAATCCATCCAAACATGCCGAATTGAAAGCAAACCCAAGAAGCTCTTACATCACTCCAACTTTTTAACCTAATCCTAACCTCGAGATTACAAGAACCTAAACTACTATATTTTCAAGAAAATAAAATGTAAGTTATAATGCAGGGCAAGCAAATGGTTGATGAATCTTCAGGGCATGAATAGATGTAATTATTGGTTTGAGGACAAAAAGGTTGGGCATATTGATCATTAATCAGAAGAAGTTTGTTCAGTTACTTATTACAATTCATTCAATAGATAATGTTTCTAAATAGGTAATGGCAGTATTCTGAGCCTTTAGAACAACAAAAAATCTACAAGGCATTTCATGGGTTATCAAAAATATTTGGGAAATAAGCTAAGTCCCTTAGTTTGAATGAATGAAAGGAAAGGATGGAAATATTGGAGCAGATATGAAAACTATTGAAGTGTCTTTGCAGGGAACTTTCTTGTTGCCATGTATTGCAAATAAGGTGGCATTGAGGATGCACACTACATATAGAGAGTAGAATAATGTGTTTTGAAACATGGTGAATATGACCATTTACAAGGCACGTAATTATTTTTGGGAACTATAACTTACCTCTTCTGTCATGTCATGCTAATGGAAGCACAAAGTAGCATGAACTTTTCGTAGCATGTTGGCATTAATATGGTGTTGGCTGCAAAAATAAAGACAAGTGAAATATTTTATTAAAGACCCTTCGCATATATCCATAGGTTTGACATACCATAAACAAGCCACAATAGTTGTTTGGCATGGCACCAAGTGTATAGATTGAAAGGAGTAATTTCAGCCCATAGCATTTCATGATATGATGGAAAACGCATGTGAGCTATTAAATAAATTGTTTTCAGTTCAATAAAGCCACAAGCAAGGAAAGTTAGGAGCAGAGGAAGTTTCCAAATGTTTGAGAAAATGTCTTCATTCATCCTACATGCGGTAAGAAGGGAATTCTGATGCTTAGTGTGGATGTAAACTATTCGACTAAATGTCTTGGAAAGAGATTGTTTGATGCATGATTTGCTAGGAGTATTAGAGAGCAAGCCAAGACATATGGCTCCAAGCAATTCTGTCTATGTGAGTTTATTGTGACATGATATCCTAGGCTACAACTTCTGAAAATCCCTACCACCTCATATGCAAATCTACTTATATGTAACAAGCCAAAATTATAAATTTTGATGTATGAAGGCAATATACAAAAGAGTGATTCATGATTTGTTCGATTAAATGTCTCGTAATTATATTGAAATAGATATAACTAAACCGTGTGAGTTTATGATAATAGATAATGAGAAGAATAAGGATTGAGTTTAAAGAGAATGCTTCATGGAATGCACTAGCCCCATCAATTGGTGTGATGTTGAAGAGTAAGGAATTGGTTTGAAATGCTTGATAGAATATTATTTCTGGTGATACTTGAAAGGATAATACATACCAATGTCTAATTTTAACATTGGAGATAAGTATAGAGAGTTTGATATATGAAGATGCAAGTTAACCATAGGAGGATTATAAATAGTTTGACCTAAAGCCTAAATGTGTCATCTATTATGTGCCAAATGAAGAACCTCACTAAGCAGATATGAAAGTTTTAAAGTCTTCAATGAGAGAAAATTTGAAGTCTCTAGAGAATATGTGAAAATAACCCATGCCTACTTCCAAACAATGTGTAGATAAAATCTATGAGGTTGAGCAATTAATATTATGTCGATATCCATATTGACACCCAGGATGCTAGAAAGGAAAACTCATGGCACAACTCTCATGGAACTTTCAACTCTTCAAGTGGTGAAATGATAAGCAGATGAATATAGATGGAGCTAAATAGTATTGATATATGTTTTTAAATCTCTAGTGAATGTAGCATGTAGGTGTAAATTTTAATCTCATATGGACAATTTGATGCTTTGCGATGAGGAATATATATGGAAACATCAAAGGCCCTAGGTTAGTGGAATTGAGTAAGGCCAAACATCAAGGGCCTATCCAGCCATTGTGAATGGTTTTCCGCATACACTTCGTACCATAAGTTCAAGCATTTGAGATTCCCATATCCTTGATGTCTATTTTTTACACAACCTAAATTTTTTCTCTATATTTTTTGGTTTTGCAGGAGAGCCCAATAATATTGCACTAGATACATGATTTCTTCAAGCCCTTTTAGCATGAGACCTTCACCTAATATATGATTGTACTAAGAGACTTCCCCATATTTCATTTCAAGTTTTCTTAGATTTGGCATGCTTTCAAAATGAAGGTTTTATCCACTCTTTAGAATGATAAGAATTTCTTTTTACTCACTCACAACTTTCTTCATATTAATCTTTCCATGCACTCTAAGGCTTGTATATGTAATAATGTCATGATATAGATTCAAGTATAGAGTGATAAAGTGGCTCTATAGGTGGCCCACCTTTAGGTGTTTCTCAACCATTGGGATACAAGGTCATAATTCCTCTATTCATCATTCTTAGACACCCTCATCTCAGTCTTCTCATCATTCTCCAAATAGTAGGTTTGCTGGCCAATAGTGTCATTTAGTCTCTACAAGGCAAGTTTCTGGGGAGTGCCCAATTGGTCCTAATCCTACTATTGTTGGTTATTGGTGGCCATCTTCTAGTAGGGACCCTAAATGGTCATTCCCCTATGTGGACTTGGAATAATCCCCATCCTGAGTGGAGGGAGAGAATGATAAAGAAAAAGAAGCTTCTTCTTATGATGGGTGGACTCCTCTTGAGCCACTTATTAACTCTGGTGATGTAAGAGGTTCTATTGATCATCATGATCCACCTCTCTTGGCTAGAACTTCTCTTATAGCCTAAGGCCTAGATTTATAGCTATTTTCTTTATAAATAGTTTTTATTTTTCCTTCCCTGGGTCGAGTGAACTCTCACGATGTGATCTTGTATCCCCTTGACCTTTGTTTGTGAATATATAACTTTAATATTTATCTAATAGTGAAGGGATTATTCATCAAAATATTCCTCCAACAATATTTATCATGTCTTTCCTATTAAATTAAAATATAAAGTTACACACTAACAAAAAATAAAGATTTGAGGATTTATGATCGCCCAAAAGACACTAGAAGGAGGAGAATCTCTATTGTCAAAATGGATCTCTAAAAGACCGTCATTATATAATATATAATCACCTGAAATTTCTCAAACATATAGCATTCTTTAATTTTATTTTTAAAAAGAACATACAATAGAAAAATGAAATGAAATGTCATTAAGATAAATTTGAAAATAAATTTTATTAACATTGTTTCATATATTAACCTTGTATTCCATGCATTTGGAGTCACACTAAAAATATTCAACCCTTCATTACTCTGGAAAGGAACCCATGTTAGCACACAAGAACAAGCCGATGTTTCAAGTGTGCTCTTTAAGTTAGAGGTTATTTTTTATATTTATAGGATGTTATAATTTAGATCTCAAATATAACCAAAAAAAATTAAAAATCAAAAATAGCAAGTCAATTTTAATTATTAAAATCTTTTTTAGTCAAAGTACTGTATGATATTTAAGCCCTCTATATTTTATAAAAGATCTTCTAAATTCAAATATCTTGCTTCACAAGGAGAGGAAATTAAATTTAGAAACTTCAAAAATTTATAAACTGCGACACAAATGACAGCTAAGGAGATGCAGATTTGTGCCTCTGGCACCGAATTCGAAAATTTTAAAATATAGTGAGGAAAGATTCATTTAAAGTAATTATGCCGAATCCGTTTTCAATGACCCAAAAATAGAAAATTCAAAAAGAGTAGTGAGCAGTGGATATATCGCTGCCAAGACAGATATATTGCTGAAATTTCTTATCATAGACAAGGGTAACATTAATTCTAGGTGCAGAAAAAGAACTACTGTCAATGACACCAGACATTCTTATGACTACTTCCTATTTCCATGGCTTGAAATAACTTTACGTCCTCTACTACTGATATCATTCCATCATCCCATCCAAACAATATATTTCACCTACGATTAGTATTGAACCTTAAAATCTGTAACGCTCCCAGGCTTCATTTGCTTTTTTTATGGACAATCCAAAAAAGACATACATGTGCAATATTTTATTCAAATTACCACACTTTAAACATATATAAAAGTATACATTATCTTAACTGGTTAAGAATTGCAATAATGTTTCAATATTTCAAGTTGAGTTTGTAGTAGCTTCCTTCATAAGAAAAGAAAATCATAAACTTTATGATGCCAAAGAATAGAGTGCTCGATCTCTCAAGAGTCAAGACTCTCGCTCATGTATTAGTAGTGTTATTAGCAGTCAAATCTAATATAAAATTAATATATAGGCTTACATTTATTCATTAAATAATCATAGAATAATCTTGTTTCAGGACATTAGAATATGGGTGCAAATCTGGGAAAAGAACATACACTCAAGAAGTAAGAACTATGCATAAAATGAACATACACTCAAGAAGTATGGGAATGTGGAAAGTATGACATAGCAGATTTTTCGAGAAAAATAGTATATCTCCCTTTCTATGGTTATAACGCCTGCCCTTTTTAAGTGTCAAAGAGGCATATTTATTATGTGACAGAAGTTAGTAATATGCATTCTTGCCTATTTATAGTAGTTTCCATAATGTTACATCTAATATTTTATTTTTTGCACACAACCCCTCATTGTTGCCAAACAATAAATAATTCTTCAAATGAATTTATAGAGCCATTTCATATAGAAAGTTGTACAATTTTTAGCAGCTAGCCTTCCAAATGATATTTGAGCGATAGCAGGCAGAGAAGTATTCATTTAGGTATGTTACACCGCTCTTTACCTTTCTTGGTAAGAGGCGTTACTTCAATTTTCGTTTGAGGTCATTTTGTATTTTATCCATTCTATCCTCGTATTTCGAAGTGAATGGAAAATGATGACAAATTTTGATGTGAATTGAATATTGGTGTATAGAATTTTTTTACACTATTTTATTAGTGTAGGTAATATATAGACTAGGAGAGAGGACCCGGTACTTGAACATCCTAACTTTGCGCTTATCAAAATCTTACGTAAAAATTTCAAATCACTCCCAATTTTTTACAGCAGCTTACTTGGCCAGTCGTCTACTTATAACTAAGGTTTCAAGTCCACATCACTCGTTATGATGCCACATCAGCGTGCTTTTTGCCAAGTTGTCCAAAACAGCCCAAAAAAAAAAGTGAGACCAATGGTCGTGCCCGTAGTTGAACGGCTGATGTGGCATCACATCATTGGTTACTTTATAGAGCAAAGGGTACATTTTCATTCATGTTTTTGGTAACATCATTGCACTAACAACTTTAAAGTCACAAGTATTGGTGCAATGTTGTCAAAAAAAAATTGGACATTAAGTCAGCAAGTGTAGGTATAAAGTAAACAATTTCTATCACAACCATTGGAACCCGTTCAAGTACTGGGTTCTCTCCCCTAGTACAAAATATATTGCCTTTTTCTAGATTCGTGATTATCCAAGGCAACAGATCACAAAAAAAATTGAAATGGATATAGAGAAAGCTAGAGTAAAGGGTCAGCGACAAATCGGGCAAGATGAATCAAGCAAAGTAAATGAAAATGAAAACAATCTATTAGATTTCTCTTGAAAAAAAGAAAAAATGAACGAAGAGAACCATAAAGAATTTATTGGTGTCATTGAGCATTTTCATATAATTCAAGACGAATTGGGTAACGATTATGCAAAAAACAAGTTATTAAGCGAATTGATTTGCAAATTATAGGAGGACCTTCAGAAGGCCAAAGAACGAGAAAAGTCTATCAAACGAAAACTTAAAAAATCAAGAAGCAAGATCAATATGGCTAAAGAATGAGATGTTGGAATAAGTCACTAGTTTTTTGCACCAAATCTTCTATTCTGTTTAACAGTTGACTGCTGCTCCCTATTCTCTAGTCATTAGTTTTGTAGGACTGTAGTTAACTCCACCACATGTATGCACAATTGAATTTATCTCCAAACACATGGCAAGGCTGTTAAGTGAAGTGTTAGTGCTCTCACATTAGATGATCCACATATAAGCTCTAAACAACTAGAAGTCCTCTATTTATAGAGGTTATGCAATTGGTTGTTGGTGTGCAGCTAGATCAATATGAATATTGAAAGTTATATTTTCTTGAGATCTGCTGTCACCATTTTTTGTTAATTCATAGTTTTAATTTTCAATATGCTATTAGAGCCTAGTTTAGCTAGGTTCAGCTGGAGATTCATTTAGAAGTTCGGCTAGAAATATTGCTAGAGGGTTTTGTTGAAGGAAAATATATTGCTGGAAATGGTGTGTTTGCAATTTTGGGCTGTAATTTTTTAAGAAGCTGTTGTTTTAAATGTGATTTAGAAGATATGATGTTGTCAAATGAAAAGAAAGGATGATCATTGAAGTCAATGTTTGCAATATGAAGATCAAAATAGTGATGGTTGTAGCAAGAGGTGCACTATCGTTTGTACCCGACACCTCAAAATATAACTTTCAATATTCATATTGATATAGCTACACTAGTTTTTTGTTTCTTTATAGTTTTAATTGTCAATATGGTATTAGAGCCTAGTTTAGCCAGGTTCAGCTGGAGATTCATTTAGAAGTTCAGCTAGAAATATTGCTAGAGGATTTTGTTGAAGGAAAATATATTGCTAGAAATGGTGTGTTTGCAATTTTGGGCTGTGATTTTTTAAGAAGCTGTTGTTTTAAATATGATTTAGAAGATATGTTGTTGTCAAATGAAAAGAAAGGCTGATCATTGAAGTCAATGTTTGCAATATGAAGATCAAAATAGTGATGGTTGTAGCAAGAGGTGCACTATCGGTTGTACCCGACACCTCAAAAGTTTTTACTATATTGATGAACCATGTATTTGAAAAATATTCCTAGAGAACTAGCGAGCACAACAGCTAGGTACCCATGTGACTCGGTAGATGGATTATTTTTCATATGGACTCAATATTAGTATGCTAGAGAAAAGTTTAGAGTTGGTTTACCTATCATTGGATCAATAGTTTTGTGAAGTTTGAAGGGTTTGTGGTAATCCAAAACCACTTGTTTAAGTAAATCTATTGAACGGTTTGTGGTAAGCCAAAACCACTTATTTAGGTGAAAAACTTAAATGTCTTGAAGGGTTTGTGGTAAACCAAAACCACTTGTTTGGGTGAAAGATCTTAAAGCATTTCTTTCCGAAGAGTTTGTGGTAAGCTAAAACCACTTAACAAGAAAAATGAATTTTTCATAGTGATTGTGATAGGGGAAACTAAAAATTTCTATGTTGTAAATGGGTACCTCAAAAGGCTTAATGTCGGGACCTATCATGTTTAAATTTCTTATTGTAATTTCTCCCACTGAAAGAGTCTTTAGTGGTAGAAATTAAGGGAGGATGTTGGAATAAGTCACTAGTTTGTTGCACCAATTCTGCTATTCTGTTTAACAGTTGACTGTTACTCCCTATTCTCTAGTCATCAGTTTTGTAGGACTGTAGTTAACTCCACCACATGTATGCACAATTGAATTTGTCTCCAAACACATGGCAAGGTTGTTAAGTGAAGTGTTAGTGCTCTCACATTAGATGATCCACATATAAGCTCTAAACAGCTAGAAGTCCTCTATTTATAGAGGTTATGTAATTGGTTGTTTGTGTGCAGCTAGATCAATATGAATATTGAAAGTTATATTTTCTTGAGATCTGCTGTCACCATTTTTTGTTAATTCATAGTTTTAATTTTCAATAGGATAAACAAGGAGTAAAAATGTTGAATGACAAGTAGGTAGTGATTGATATGAAAGGTTTAATTTCATAACTTTTACACTACTCCATCCTTTTGGTATCTTCTTATTAATCCTTGGTTTATTGCTTATGACTGCAATAGTTTTTGGGTTGGGCCAATTTTTGAGAAACATTCCATTTTTATATTTGTTAGTAACACTCTATCTGAGATTTCAGTTTCTCTATAAGAAGTCAGATTCAATTTTCTATTGCCTAAAGTGTTATTTTAATGAAAGTAATCTTAGTGGATTCATACATGTCTACCTACCAGTCAATAATGAGAATAATTATTTTTGTTTTAATATTTGTCTGCATCTTACTTTATTGCAAATTGGATGTTTTAGATGAGAGAAATGAGCATATACAGGCTTCACATTGGTATCCAAAGTACAATATTAGTTGCTTAAATTTCAAATATGGTACTTATTGTATTCTTCCTGCATAGAATTAAAACCAAGCTTGTGCAGGAAAATTGGAAGAATACAATAAGTACTATATTTGAAATTGAAGCAACTAATATTGTAGTTTGGATACCAATGGGAAGTCTTTATAAGCTCATTTCTCTCATCTAAAACATCCAATTTGCAAATGGGAAGTCTTTATAAGCTCATTTCTCTCATCTAAAACATCCAATTTGCAAATAAGTAAGCTACAGACAAATATTAAAACAAAAATAATTATTCTCATTATTGACTGTTAGGCAGGCATGCATGAATCCACTAAGATTACTTTCATTAAAATAACACTTTAGGCAACAGAAAATTGAATCTGACTTCTTATAGAGAAACCAAAATCTCAGATAGAGCGTTACTAACAAATATAAAAATGGAATGTAAAAAAAAAATTAGCCCAACCCAAAAACTATTGCAGTCATAAGCAATAGACCAAGGATTAAGAATAAGATACCAAAAGGATGGAGTAGTGTAAAAGTTATGAAATTAAACCTTGCATATCAATCACTAGCTACTTGTCATTCAACTTTTTTACTCTTTGTTTCTCCTTCTTTAGCCATATTGATCTTGTTTCTTGTTTTTTCAAGTTTTCGTTTGAGAGACTTTTCTCGTTATTTGGCCTTCTAAAGGTCCTCCTGTAACTTGCAAATCATTTCGCTTAATAACTTGTTTTTTTGCATAATCGTTACCCAATTCATCTTGCATTATATGAAAATGCTCAACGACACCCATAAATGCTTTGTGGTTCTCTTCTTTCATTTTTTCATTTACTTTGCTTGATTCATCTTGCCCGATTTGTCGCTGACCCTTTTCTCTAGCTTTCTCTGTATCCATTTCAAATTTTTTGTAATCTGTTGCCTTGGATAATCAAGAATCTAGAAGAAGGTAATAGATTTTGTACTAGTCGATATATTACTTACACTAATTAAATGGTGTAAAAAAATCCTATACATCAAATATTCAATTCACAACAAAATTTGTCATCATTTTCCATTCACTTCGAAATACGAGGATAGAATGGATAAAATACAAAATGACCTCAAACTAAAACTGAAGTAACTCCTCTTACCAGAGAAAGGTAAAGAGCGGTGTGACATAACTAAATGAATACTTCTCTTCTTGCTATCGCTCAAAAGTCATTTGGAAGACTAGCTGCTAAAAATTGTACAACTTTCTATATGGAATGGCTATATAAATTCATTTGAAGAATTATTTATTGTTTGGTAACAATGAGGGGCTCTGTGCAGCAAAAAAATTTATTAGATGTAACATTATGCAAACTACTATAAATAGGCAAGGATGCATATTACTGGCGAAACTTCTGTCACATAATAAATATGCATGTTTGACACTAGAAAAAGGGCAGGCGTTATAACCACAGAAAGGGAGATAACACTATTTTGTTCTAAAAATCTGCTATGTCATAATTCCCACATTCCCATGCTGCTGCATTTATGATCTAACATTTGTGTCGGAAGTATGATTGTTAATTATGTGCATTTGGGTTGATATTTTATACTTTTTGTGTTTGATTTTTGACTATTATGTTCATTTTAAACACAGTACTTACTTCTTGACTGTACTTTTTCCAGGTTTGCACCCATATGATAATGTCCTGAAATAAGATTATTTCATGATTATTTAATGAATAAATGTAAGCCAATATATTAATCTTATATTAGATTTGATTGCTAATAACACTACTAATACATCACTGAGAGTCTTTACTCTTGAGAGATCTAGCACTCTATTATTTGGCATTGTAAACTTTATGATTTTCTTTTCTTACGAAGGAAGCCACTACAAACTCAATTTGAAATTTCGAGACACTATTGCAATTCGTAACCAGTTAGGATAATGTATAATTTTTTATATGTTTAAAGTGTTGTAATTTGAATAAAATATTGCATATGCCTGTCTTCTTTTGATTGTCCATAAAAAGGAAGCAATTGATGTTTAGGAGCGATTTAGATTTTAAGGGTTCAATACTAACTGTAGGTGAACTGTGTTTGGATGGGGTGATGGAATGATATCAGTAGCAGAGGAAATGAAATTATTTCAGGCCATCAAGATATGTCTGGTGTCATTGACAGTATAAGTTCTTTCTCTGCACCTATAATTAATGTTACCCTTGTCTAAGATAAGAAATTTCAGCAATATGTCTTGGCAGCGATATATCAATTGCTCGTAACTCCCCATACAATCCATTCCCGTCAGTTGCCTTATATTTAGTGACCACTGCAGCATGTTTGTAGCATGTTTTAATTATAATTACTTTTAATTCTTTAATTTTTTTAGCTGTATGTTGATTATATATACTTTTACTATACTTATTAATGTAATAATTTATTAAAATTAGTACATTATATTAATTATATTATCAACACTATATTACTTGACATAATTACTTTAAATGGAACTTTCTTCACTATTTTTTTAGATATTAGATTTTTACTTTTATTTTTCTATAAAATATAAATGATTTAAATATTACATATTAATATTTGATTGTTTAATGAAAAAAATTAAATAATTAAAATAGACTTACTATTTTTAATTTTAGCTTTTTTGTGTTATATTTGAGAATGATCTATGTCATAATATCCTATAAATATTAAAAATAACATCCAACTTAAAGAGCATACTTGAAACATTGTCATCTTCTTTTGTACTAACATGTTTCCTTTCCCTAGGTAATTAAGGGTTGAATATTTTCGTCTAACTCCAAATGCATGCAATATAAGATTAATATGTAAAACATTGTTAATAAAATTTCTTTTCAAATTTATCTTAATGAAATTTCATTTCATTTTTCTACTCTATGTTCTTTTTAAAACTAAAATAAAAGAATGTTATATGTTTCAAAAATTTCATATGATTATATATTATATGATGATGATGGTTTCTTAAACACTTAATTTGATGATAACAATCTTCTTCTCTATTTTTTGTGTGTTTGTAACTTTATATTTTATTTTAATAGAAAAAAATTAATAAAGATTGTTGGAAGAATATAATTTTTTTGATGAAAAATCCCCTCTCTATTAAATAAATATTAAATTTACATATTCAAAAATAAAGGGCAGGGAGTTACAAGATCACATCGTGAGAGTTCACTTAGCCCAAGGTAGGAAAACAAAAAACTATTCATGAAAGAAATAGTTATAAATTGAAGCCTGAGCTATAAGAGAAGTTCTAGTTGAGGGAGGTAGATCATGATGGTAACTAGAACCCCATACATCGTCGAGGCTAATAGGTGGCTCAGGAAAAATCCCTCCATCATCAGAAGGATCTTGTTTTTCTTTATCATCCTCTCCCTTTGCTCTAGGTGGGGAAATTGGAAACTCTAGGAAGGGGAATGATCATTTAGGATATCTACTAGAAGAGGGACACCCATAAATGATAATAGTAGGAGGAGGACTAGCTGGGCACTAGCCAATACCTTTCCTTGAAGAGACTAAGTGACACCACTGGCCATCAAACTTACTAGTTGAAGAATGGTGAGGAACTTGAGAGGAGGTTATCTAAGAACACTGACTAGAGGAACTGTATCAAACTTTATCCATCTACCCTTGAATCTATAGGATAACATTATTACATAGACACTTGCCTTAGTGTACATGAAAAGATTATTATGAAGAAAGTTGCGAGTAAATAAAACAACATTGTCATCATTCCAAAGAGTGAATAAAATCTTCATTCTGATAGCATGCCAAATCCAAGAAAATGTGAAAGGAATTCTAGGGAAGTCTCCCAGTAGAATCATATTCTAGGAGAAGGGCTCACACTAAAAGGGCTTGAAAAAATCATGTATCTAGTATGAATATTATTGTTCTCATCCACATAACCAAAAAATAGAGAGGAAAGTTTAAGGTTGTGCAACAAACATAGTTAAAAGCACAAACCTGTGTCACCCTTTTGTAAAGGAAAAGGCTAATAAAAGTATAATTGTTCACCTTTAATATCATAAAATTGGTATTATTATTTTGAATTTTGAAATGAAGTAAACTAATGAAATGTGTAGAAATGGATGAATTTTTAGGATTATAATTTTTAATAATTATTTGTAATAAGAATTGATAAACTTTCCTAATTTTCATACATAATTTTTTAGCTACTAAAAAATGCTAAAAATTAGGGCTCTACTTCCTACCACAAAATTATATGGAAATAAACTTATTTAACTTTGATCTTAGACAATGTTATAGTTAACATACATAGCTAGAACAATAAAAAAATAAAAATTGGCTTTAGACCAATATTTTTTCTTTTTATAATGATTCAAATTTCAACTCATGTGAAATTGATCATTGTCATCTCCCACCACATTTTTCAAAACAAATCTATTCTAAGTAGGAAAATAATTATATATTCTAGAAGACGACTCTCTCCTCTAGAATGCCATGTAATTTTAAATTTTTTTTGATATTATTTATTATTATTTTCTTTCTCAAAATTGATATCTTCTTGAGTGTTAAATTATGTGCTTGTAGATTTTTTTAATTACAACATACTACATCTAATTAAAACACTATATAATCTACAAAAGATTGTTCTTGACTCTGAGCTCTATAAAATGATGTTTATATGTTATTAAAAAAATATCATAAAAAATATTTAGAGTTATTGAAACACCACTTTTCTGAATTTTTTTTTATTTAAAGTAATTGGATACAAGTTATGTAAACATGCATTTAATAGACATTTCCATTTGGAAAAGTGTGAGACCATATACAACTTAGCTTGAATGAATTTATCTAGATCATATGTTTGAACAAAACTTGTTTTTAGATAGAAATAATCAAATTCCATCGTTTTGATAAGTTAGCCTAAAAGGTGACACAACTTTGTGCTTTTACCCACACACATCGAGAACATGAGGCTCCCAAATGAGTTGGGGGCCTAGAGGAAAACATTGAAAGAGAACACGCTAGCAAATGTGTGCAATCTTTGGCTTAAAGAAGATGTTCCAAATAGTGTTGAATCTAAGTGTCCAATTTTTTTGATAAGATTTCAGCTTCCAATATTGGTTGAACACATCAAACATGGACTAGGAACCAAAAAAAGATAACCCATCTTGGGCTTTCAACTGCTCATAGGAGAGGAAGGCTACCACTTCCAACCTTTACACCATGGTGTCACAAATTGAACACCAATTTTGTTAAGAATATATAGAGGCATCACATAAAATAGGAGATCAAAATTCTAATGATCTAGATAGCTAAGGTGTAACAAGACTTGCATGCTATCACATTTGCATAAACTCACGGTGACTCGGATGAACAAGTCCTTTGAAGTCTAGATGCCATGTCTGAAAAATTGTAAAGCACTCATCCCTTGAACTTTATCTAATGGGACTCCTTCAATAGGAAATAAGGAAGACCACCAAAGGTTGTGATGGGTCATATAAAGACCATCTCTAAAACCATCTTCACACAAGCGAAGCCATGACTTGATGAAATCCTTGAGTTTCTAGAGGATTTTCACCACAAAAGTGTCCTAGATTTGAATAGGTTTAGCAGTAATGAGAAGGGTTTAAAAATCAATTCCCTTACAGACATGTCATTGAATAGGATAACCTAGAGAAACATAATTCCTTAGAAGAATATTCCAAGCCTCATTCTAGAGAGGGAAAAAATGATACACTTGATGCATAAGGCCATATTTCTAAGTGGAGATAAGGCCTAAGCCCCCAAACACTTTGGGAAAACAACAATAATCTGAAGAACCTTTGTGTAAGCCATGATGCATAACATTCTTGATTTAGATAAAGTCTTACATAAAATCATCAAGCTTCAATTAAGAGGCCTTTGGGGTGGCCCAACAAGAAGAATAGTAAAGATGAGTGACAACCAACACCTAAATCTTTAATTTACTAGCCAAAAAAGAGGCTTGGTGATTTAGTACTCTAACCTATTTTAATTCTTGCATGCACAAAATTCCATTGTTTGTTGAGAGAATCCTAGAAAGAAAAAGACCTCATCATTTTTTAATATATTTCTAGTCATAGTAGGAAAGCCAAGAAGGACTTTGAAGAATGGATTAGTGATAGAGGTGAGTTTTATTTCACTAAATAGGACATCACAAAGCAAGGAAAAAGGTGTGTACACATTAAAAAGTGTAAGGAATATTATCATCAACCTCAATGGGTGTAATGAAGGAATCATCTACAAAGTGCCTAATGTAGGGGCATCTAGGGGTAGCAAAAAATTGTGTATGTTGGAGTAGTTTTGACCTTGGAGTTGATAGACACAGTTGAAGAGGGTGTTTATTTATCACTAATAGGATAGTTCTTAGGTGTATTTCTGCTTGAGGAGCTCAATCATTGAATAAACTTGGTGATTATTTTGTGAGCTCAATAGATGTTATTGGTAGGTGCACTCATCATATACCTTAACTTGGTGGTTATTGTTAATAGTCAGTGGCTAGGATCAGCAAATGGCATTCTTGGTGATTTTATTGATTGAATTCATGCATTTAATTTGTGTTAAATGTGATTGTGACATGGATCAATTGTGGGATGTTTGAGGACCTATTTGGGGTCTTTATTCATTCTCCAATATCATTTAATGTTTATTGTAAGCTAACTAAGGCATTCTATATTTATACAGGTTCTGATTATTCTATTTGCAATAGGCTGCATTATGGTCATGCAATTATAAAAGAGGGGTTTTGATAGAGTTTTAGGGAATATTATTGGATGCAATGAGAAGCAAGGATATTTTTTGGTGTCTTGCAAAAACAAGTTTATATCTTTCTTGGGGTTTCTACAAGGTTTTCATCGTATTACAAATCTCAGCTAACTTGAATTGGGTTGGATCTTCTGAGATATTGTGAAATTGTTATTGTAATTGCTTTGTATTTTTCCCTAATTGGGAAGACCTTGTAGAGTGACACATTGCAAGTAAATTTTTTTTTATGACTAAATAGTTAGATTTTCTATTAGGTCATGTAACTTATATTGTGTTTATGCTATTTAGTTACTTGTTGTGAGGTTTATCATCTTGTCTAGGGATTCACTTGGCCTCGCACTAGGTTGGGTGGTATAAGACTGTAGGTTTGATCTAGTTGAATATTGTCATAATTTGGTTGAAGAGATTTTGTGCAATTTGGTTTGTAGACCCATGTTCCTAAATTTTTGAAACTCTTGCCTAGTTGTTATGTGAGGTGGCAAGTTGTGATCTAACTTGCTAGCAACTTGAAGGTTCTGATAAGGTGGCTGATTAGATTTATTTATAGGGTTCTTATAGATCAAGGAAGATTCCTTTGAGAATATTTGACCCTAGGGTGACCATTGATCATTGTGATGCCATGGAGACTAAAATTTTAGAGAAGGTTAGATCAGATTTCAGATCTGAGATGGAGTTGATGAAGAATGACATGGTTGCTAAAGATCATAGAGTTATAGCAGGTGTACCAAGGAATATGGGTACAAAATATGGTTATGAGGAAGCTACTAAAGACTTTGAGGTTGTTTGATCTAAAAGTGAGGATAGATTTGATTGCATGGAGAGATTTTTGGAATAAAAAACTATTTAGTTGGATAGGTCTTAAGCTTGATCAAAACTTAAGCATAAGATAGATGTTTCTAATTGTATAAGTAGTTTGAATCCTAAACAACTCATTGATTGGATTGACAAATTGGAAGACTACTTTGAGTTAGAGGATATTGGGGATCTACTCAGAGTGATATTGGAACAACCTAAGTTTAAAACACATGTTACTTTATGGTGGAAAGAATTATAGAGAGATAGAGAAGAGGAAGATGAAATGAAGATGACTAGATGGAGATTGATGGTGAAAAAACTAAAGGCTAATTTTATTCACATGTATTATGAAATTGAGTTGTTTAAGATGTTACAAAATTTAAAATAGAATGATGTGTCTATAAAGAATTATATGGAGGAGTTATAGAAGTTGACTATTTCATCTAGAGATAGAGAACTTTCTAAGGAAAAGCCATTAGTGGTTTGAGATTCAATATTCAGGATGTGATTGGTATCTTGAAGTTGATTTGGTTGAGGATTATTATCATTATACTCTAAAAGTAGAAGATATGTTGAAGAGAAGACATCAAGGGAGTTCTTAAGGGAAGGAGAAGCATGATCACTTGATGAAGGATAAACATATTTTTAAAGATTGACCAAAACCTATTGAATAGAGGAGCATAATAGGTAGAGGTTTTTTTAAGGGTACTTGTATTGATTTTGGAGAAGCACATAGATCTTTTGAATATTTCTGGAAGGCTAGTATTAAACAAACTACTACGATGAGTGAGACTAAATACTTGGTGGATGAGCTTGAGTGGGAGGAGGTGAAATTTCTTATTTATTTAGTGTTTCTTGGTAAGAAGGTGTTGGAACCTTGTCGGAGAATAAATTTATCTAGGACTTGATGCAAGTCTGGAGGTAAATGGAAAAATGTAATTTTGCATAGTGGTAATAATGATAACCTAGTTGCTAAGGAGTTGGTTTAGAAACTTGGTTTGAAGAGATTAAGACATCGTGGTCATTATTTTATTAGTTGGTTACAAGATGAACATGCTTTAGAAGGGAGAAATGTCATGTTGATTTTTAGATTGGACAACATGTGAATCAAATATTATGTGATCTTGTGGACATGGGTATTTTTGACATATTATTTTGTATATCTTGGCAGTATGATTAAAGGATAGTGCATAATTATTTTAATAATGTGTTTACTTTTGCCAAGGGTGGCAAGAAGTTTTCCCTAATTCCTTTGTAGAATACAAAAGTTGGTAGGAGGAACCTAGGTTTTGTTAGGTGAGTTGATTTGAAGGATTCTTGAAGGGTTATGATGAACATGGAAAGAAGACCTATGGTACATGAAGAATGTATTTGAAGTTTTTTATTGTAGGAAATGATTTGTAGAAGTGGAACAAGGGATAGTGTATACAAGTTGAAGAAGTGGAAGACATGCATGTGAAGAACCATAATGGATTTTATGTGTTGAATCTGAGAAGTTGTTTGTCTACTTATTAAGAATGTCCTTTTACACCTTGGGTGTCTAATGTAGGAGCATCCTAGGGTAGTTAGCTATCCTATATGTTAGAGTAGTTTTAACATTGGAGTTGATGGACTTAGGTGAAGAGGTTAATGCTCGATCACTACAAGGGTATTTCTTAAGTATAATTGTGCTTGATGAGCTTGATGACTAAAGGAACTCAGAAATGAAAGGAAATTTGTGATACTTGTGGTGCTCGATTGATATTCTATTGAGTGGAACTAGTGCTTGGCAATTCTTGTGCCAACTTACTAGATTTTTTTTCTAGGTAATCACATTGTACACTTGATTATTTTTGTTGATACTTGGTGGTTAGGCTAACCAAATGGTATTCTTGGTGATTTGATCAGGCAACTTGGTATATTTACTTTGTTTTGTACATGATGATGATGTGGACCAATTGTTGGATGCATGAGGATCTATTTGCAATGGAGGTTCTTTCTCCCATTTGCATTTAATTTTTGTTGTAGGATGACTAAGGCATGTTCTATTAATTTGGGTTATGATGATTTTATTTTCAATATGTTAAATTATGGCCATCCATTGATAAAAGAGGGAGTTGGGTAGACTTGTAGGGGGTCGTAGTGATTGCATTAAGAATCAACGATATTTCTTGGTGGCTTGTGAGTAAAAGTTTATAAATATCTTGTGGTTTTTTCCAAATTTTTGTGGTGTTATCTAGATCTAGGTTAAATAGGATAGGGTTAGATCTTGTGAGGTCTTGTAGAAGTATTAATGTAATTATTTTGTATTTGATGATAAATGAGAATGCCTTACAACATGAAATATTTCAAGTAAATAATTTGATAAATAAAAAGTTGAATTTCCTATAATATATGGTATCTTCTATTATGTTTCCTTTGTATGGTTATTTATTGAGGTCTTGGTCATCTCTTTTAGAAAATTACTTTGCCTTGTATTGTTCCAATGGTCATTGAAAAATAGAGTGGTAGACTCAAGTAATGAAATGGCATGGATCTTACTAAAATAGACGGTATTGGAAAGAAGGTAACCAAATCCCTTAACATCAATCACATAAAGAGATCAAGCTTGAGGGAAACCCTAGAAAATGGATTTCAAATGCTGAAAGACATCAGATTGACAACTATTGATTGTAATGCAACAAAAAGTATCCTCAAAGGGGATTTGAACTCCCTACAAAAAAATAGGCCCAAACCCAAGTGCTTAAAGCATCACAAGAATGAAAGGCTACTACATCTGATCAAAATCATTGGCAAAGTCAATTTTCAGGAATAATGCATGCTACTTGATTAAAAAATATTGTTCCATACACTCCCAGACCACAATAATATTAACCAAGATATTAGGTTTGAATTTGATGAAGATGGTTTTCTTAGGTTGCACAGTCAAGAGCATGAGTTGAATGATTTTGAAAGCCAAGGCTTTGGCAATGGTTTTCTAGGTGAAATTCAAGAATGTGATGTGTCTCCAATAACAAATATCCTCATTATATATATCCTTGGGTATGAATTTTATTTCCCATTTATTGATTGTACTCCCTAGAGATTAAAAGTGAAAAGATGCCTAATAGACTTTAGGAAAATTAGGGCCTATGGAAATCTATAATGTTTTATAAAATTCATAGGGAAACCGATTGACAGAGAAGTCTACACCCTTTCTTGAGGTATGATCCTCAAGAGACCTCATGTAACATGGAAACAATCCCAAAGCTATGGGATTTGAACCTGTAAGATTGAGTCTCCAGAGAAGGCTGACTTCTATACAATTAGGATGCACCTAAGCACTTCTTTAAAGGAAAAGGGAGAAAGAAATGCAAAAAAATAAATTATTGAAAGGGAAAGGGGGTATTGCACCTAATTGAAATGGTTATGACTCTACCTTTGCATGTACACACATCAATGAAAATCTTAAATACATAGGTCTTGACTCTATTTTACTCCCAAAGACTCATGTACAAGTTTAAAACTGATCAAGTTTTGAAAGGAAATACATCTTCACAGTTCAGTAATCATCAATGGTTTTGAACACAACATATAAACCTTAAGAACTAGAAAGAAACATCCAAAATAAGGAAAAATACATGCACAAATAATGAATGCAAAGAAGAGGTAAAGAAGATATATATTTCATTAATGAAAGGCAAGGAATATAGTTAAAAAACACTAGATTACTACAAGTATACAAAATAGAATAGGGAAGAATCCCTAAAACATACTTACAACTACCTTTAATAGTGTTTAGCCATAACTCTAATGCTTATATTAAAACTCTAAACTAAACCATTGATCACCATTAAAGAGTTGCTTCTAATAGTGTTCTTGCTACACCAAGTCAACAATGTCATCAAGTCAACTAGATTCTTGACTATTAAACCTACCATGTAGCCCAATATTGTTTAAACTTTCTACTAGATCACCCAAATTACCTTACTATTTGTTGACCTATGCCTGCTCTTGTTCATGTATTTGTAACTCATTCTCTTCTTCAACCATTTGGCCCTGTGAAACCATGGAATCTTGATTCATATCATATCATTACTTTGTAGCCTGAAAAAACTTTATCCCATAAATTGTTATGGCCTTCTGATGACCATAAGACTGCCTTCTTGTCACCTTCATAGTAGCTAATGGCTTAAAATTTTATTTCCCTATGATGTTGCAAGGCCTTCTATTATACCTTTTTCATTCCCTTGCAACCACTAGACATCAAGCAAGAATTGACATTGCCATATTGTGAATGTGGTTAGGCTAGCCGTCATCAGCTTTTCACAACTTTCCAAGCTAACCTTTTAAGTGCAATCTTAACCCTATGAACAAGTCAACAAAGTGATTCACAATGTCATAGGTTTAAGTCTGGGTTACCTTTGACCTCATGTGATGCTACGACCCTTGAAACTTAACTACTAGCATTACCATTAACATCATCACAACTTAAGATTTTTAATGATTACGTTGGATTGTGAAAATGTTATGACATGCTTTAATTGTTGATCGCTTCATCACAACTACTCATTGTCCCTTTCAACTAACTACATTGAAACAATGAATTCTTTTAAACTAACTATCATTGTACCATTGCAACTTAAGTTTATAACCTCAATTTTAACCATAGGATGGTGAGATCAATAGCTTGCACAATTTTTTTGCCTCAACCCTAGTTTCCTTTGAACCTCCTACAACATTGTGACCAATTGATTTTGCAACCTCACCACCTTGACTCTAATTTAACTTTTCTCACTTGCAATGATGAAAAAACATAGAGATCGACCACTATAGTTAGCCTTTCTCACCATCACAACTTAAAAATCTAATGCTTATTTTGATGCAATTTGTCAATTGAAACTAGTCTACATCAATTGAAGATATATTCCTCCAAAAATAGATTACCTTAGCTGCTAACAAACCCCTATAATAATGCAATGAAGACGCTAATATGCACTTGGCCCACCATGATGCACATCACTATATTTCTTTCTCACTATGGCTATTCTTCACATATTTTTGAAAAGAAAGAAAATGACATCCATTGATCTACTTCTAATATGAAGTTGTTAGGAAGATGCATTGACTTATATTGCTTGGAAATTAGAGATGGAACTGCTAAGAAATGTGTCAACTTATTGCTTCTTCGCAACCTAAAACTAGAGTTTGGCATTTAATTCATGATGGTATGAATAGAGCATTTCACATCATTTCCACCTTAACTCTAGGTTGACCTTGACTATGTGTGAAGATGTGAAAACCTTTAAACTTTAGTGCTACTCTCTATCATAAACTTCACAACTTGAAATCCCTTAGGGAAGAAATACTCTGCGATCATGTGATCCATAACTTTCACTCCACCACAACCTGCATTTGAATGTTAACCCAAATAACTGTGAAGTAACTCTAATTGTGAAATTGATTTTCATACCTTTGTGTCCCCTATAATAGTTAAGTCTAAAACTAGAGAAACAAAGCAAAAAAGGAGTAATTGCATTGTCCCAATTGAAATGCTTCCTATGATATGATTTTTTTATAAGGATTAGAGATATACAATAAAAGTCAAAGTTTTGTGTATGTGTACTAGGCTTTCATGGAAATTAGTGAATGATTCAATCAATGTAGACATGGCCATCACCTTGGATATTCATGAGATTGGCAATATTAGAATTTTAGGAGGGGGAAAAAATGGTCAACATTTTTGGTGACTCAGAGGGGATGTTTTCCTATTAAGCATGGACTAGTGGCCTTAAGAAATCCATTGGGCATGGAGTCACACAAAATGAAACCTCCTCTATAGATAATAAAAAAACTACAACCTCTGCAAATAGTGAAATTCTTCTAAAATTGTTAGTTCATAGAGAAATATCCTATACTCATGTGGTTCTTGAAAGCAAGAAAAACTTAATCTACTATTCACAAAAATTTATAGAGATGGAAGTTCAAACAAACCCATTAATTGATTTGTGGAAGTAGGTACCCTTCCTCACTAGTTGATTTCTTTTTCCATGCATGAAGGTAGCTGAAAATGGTGAAAGGCATGACAAAAATACTGTAGCGACTTGAAGCACCTTCCTAATGTTAAAAAAAAATGAAGCTTTACAATACTAGGACATTGTCAACCTGAGAAAAACATGCTTTCTCTTCTTTATCAAACTCTTCATTATGCTCCAAAATAATCATGATCACAGGTAACTTGCATTTCTATAGAGATAGAAGTCTTATGGGGTATCCTCTTGATGGTGTAGGGTCAAATGAATCATCCTTCACCACTTGGTTATGCTCTACAAACTTTGAATCCTCTTAGCTAGTAGGGACTAGCTGTAATGATATGGCTAGTAATATGTTCTCTATTCCATGTGAATCCTTCCAAACAAGGGGTTGCACTTATTGTATTTGCATAGGCTCTTGTGATGTGGGAGGGGGGGATGGTCATGATTTTTTTTTTACCTTTGATGTAGCACCAATCATGCTCATCAACCTCTCTATAGTTTGTTCTAACATCATTCCTTTTGTTTAGTCAACTCCCTTGTAAGATCTCCTTCATGCTCTTGTTGTTGAGCCTCTATCCTCCTTGTAAATTCTACCTCAAGCTTCCTTGAAAGCTCTACCTCAAGCTATATTCATTATGCTTCTAGATGTTGCAACAAGGTTTCTCTCTCTGGAGTATCTGATGGTTCATGAACAACAACTAATACCTCTTGAACTCAAGGTAGAAAAGGCAAGCCCTTCTTCTCTATCATATCATAGGAGACCTCCTACTACAACACACAGTCTAGCTTTCTTCCTTTTGCAACAAGTCTTCTATCTCCATCTTAGGCTCAAAAGCTAAACTTTTTTCCTTGGGAATAGGAACAATCTCATTGTTATTTGTCTCTTTCTCCTCCACCCTTGGTAGAAACTTAACATCAAGCTGAGGAGTCATAGACTCTTGATCATTGTAGAAAGGAATAGGAATCTAGGGAGGATCACTCCTTTTGAAGCTAGAAAACTTGCATTTGGGTGGCTCTTCTTCAAATGGATTTTAAAACATTGCTTATGAGTGGGCTTATACAAAATGAGAGAGCCATTCTCCAAAAAGTAAGAAATTTTTCTTCTTGGAGGCTCTTGCATTATTGAAACTCTCTACATTTGTACAAGCTTGAGTCTTTCCTCCTGCTCAAACTTCTTTTATCTTAATTCTTCCTCCTGTTCCTACTCTAAATGGAGGAGAGCCTCCTAAACCTTGTTCAAAATATCAAATTCCTTGGGAACCATGGTGCAAACACCAGGATCATTCTCCAACATCATCATGTCACCATTCATCTCTTTAAGCCAAGATGTCATAAAGAGCTTAACATAGGAAAAGTTCCCATAATATGTATCTGGGTATGGATTTTCCACATAGTTAAAAAAAGCTTGTAAAACTCAACAAACCTAGATGCTAAATTTTTGAATGATCTTGAAGCTCAAAAATCTTTGAGTTTGAGTCTGAGTAATTAGGTTGTGGTTGATATAGGGGATGGGAGGGCCAAGGGAAAGCCTCTTCATGATATGGGGGATGATGGGAAGGATCTCTATGAAGGGGATCCATGATAAGGAATCTAAGAAAAAAAATTCATAGAAATCTCAAGGAAACATAAAAATTGAAAATAATACTAGTATTTGGTTTTTTGAGATTGGTAGATGCATAGAGTCATCGTGATGTTGAATGAATCCCACAAAAGGCTAATGGCACTGAGAGAAACACCCAATTTTTTAGTGAGTGGATCTTCAACCTTGCTAATCAATGGACTTATGAATCTAAATTTGTCCTACGAGGCATGCCAAAGTCTATTAACACAAAAGTCTTAAACTTTTCTTGAGTTATGATCCTCAAGCAACCTCGATGATCATGGAAATAATATCCAAGCTATGGGACTTGAACTATGAGATTGAGTCTCCAAAGAAGGCTAACTTCCTTACAATTAGGATGCACCTACCTACTACTTTGAAGGAAATGGGAGAAAGAGATGCAAAAAAGTAAATTTCTGAAAGGGAAAGGAGGTGATACACCTAATTGAAATTATTATGACTCTATCCTTGTATGCATAACTGATTGAGTGTTGAAAGGAAAGACATCTTCATAGTTCAACAATCATAAATAGTTTTGAACACAACATATAAAACTTAAGAACAATAAATAAACATTCAAAATAGGGAAAAATACATCCATAAATAATGAATGGTAAGAAGAGCTAAAGAAGAGGGCTATTTCATTAATGGAAGGCAAGGAATACATTTACAAAGCACAACATTACTACAAGATGACATAACAATACATGGAAAAAAACCATAAAATATATTTATGATTATCATTTTATAGAGTTTAGGCATAACTCTAATGTTTACATTGAAATTCTAAACTCAACTAATGAGTTTGAATTGGACAAGAAATAAATGAGGATTAGAAAAGAAATCTGATCAGATGCATGTCTCCATGCAGAAAATTTGATCTTTGCATGTAAATATTGGCTCTGATAGAAATGATAGTCATAACTACTCTAGATCGATAGATAGATAACCCAAGGTGGAAGAATGAAGAAAAATACATTTACCAAGCATGGATAACATCAAAAAGTAGTCACAAATGATCAAAATGATCTAATCACCATTAAAGAGCTACTTCTAATAGTGTTCTTGATACACCAAGTCAAAAATGTCATTAAGTCAACTAGATTTAAGCATTAAACTTGCCATGTGGCTAAATATTCTTTACAATTTCTACCTAATCACCTAGCTTATCAGATAATTTTTTGACCTATGCCTAGTCTTGTTCATGGCTTTGCAACTCATTCTTTTATTTAACCATTTGGCCCTATGAAACTATGACATCCTCATTCATACCCTATCACTAGTTTGTAGCTTGAAAACATTATATTCCATTAATTATTGTGGCCTTGTGATGGCCATGAGGCTACCTTCTTTGCATCTTCACAATAGCTGATGACTTAACATTTTATTTCCCTATGATGTTGTGGGGCCTTCTATTTTACCTTTTTCACTCCCTCATAATCACTAGACATTGAGCATGTGTTGACTCTTGCATGTTGTGAATGCAGTTAGGTCAATCATCATCAACTTTTTGCAGCTTCACAACCTAACCTTTTAACCAGGGTCTTAATCTTGAGAACAAGAAAATAGAGTGACTCATAATGTCATAGGTTTAACTCTAGATTACCTTTGACCACATGCAATGTTGCAACCCTTTAAACTTAATTGCTAGCATTACCATTCACATCATCACAACTTAAGATTTGCAATGATTATGTTGGCCTGTGAAACTACAAAGACATGCTTCAACTGTTGATTTCTCCATTGCGATTGGTCATTGTTCCTTTCAACTAACCACTTCAAAACAATGACTTCACTCAAACTAACTGCCATTGCCCCATCACAACTTAAGTTTATAACCTCAATATTAACCCTGCGATGGTGTGCTCAATAGCTTGCACAATTTCTCTACCTTAACCCTAGTTTTCTGTAAACCTCTTTTGACATCACGATCAATGGATTTTGCAATGTCACCACCTTGAATCTAGTTTAGCCTTAACTACTCATGATGAAGTGAAAATACAAAGATTGAATATTGTAGTTATCCTTTTGTACTATCACAACTTAAAAGTTTGAAGCTCATTTTGATAGAATGTGTTGATCAAAACCAATCTATATCTATCGTAGACATATCCCTTTGAAATCAAATTGCCTTAGCTACCAACTAACCCCTTTGAAAATGCAATGAAGAGGGTCATATGCACCTAGCCCACCATGACATGTTTTACTACTTTGCTTTATTGCTAGGGCTCTTCTTCATACATTTTTGAAAAGTGAGAAAGAGACATCCATTGATCTTCTTTTGATATGATGAATGGGAATATTCATTGATTTACATTGCTTGATAAATAAATAAGGCACCACTAAGACATGAACCAAATCATTCCTTCCTTGCAACCTGGAACTAGATTCTAGCATTTAACCCCACAATTCATTGAATAGAGCATTTTGCATTATTTCCACCTTAACTTTGGGTTTACCTTGACTACATGCATAGATGCAAAATGCTTTGAACTTGACTTGGGCTGTTTATTGCAACTTTGCAACTTGAAATCCCTTAGGGAAGAAATGCTTTGCAATCATGCAATCCATAGCTTTCCCTCCTTTGCAACCTATATTTGAAAGTTAGCCCAAATAGCTACGAAGTCACACTAATTATGAAATAAATTGTGTTGTACCTTTACAACCCTATGATAGTTAAAAACTAGAGAAATAGAATAAAATGGAGTAATCACATTGTTGCAACTGAAATTCTTTCTATGATATTAAAAATTTTAAAAGCCCTTGGGATATATTAAAAAAAAGTCAAATCTTTATGTTTCTCTATTAGGCTTGCATGACAATTAATGAATGGATTAATGAATGTAGACATGGCCATCACCCTAGATATTCATCAGACTGGACCAACATTAGAATTTTAGGAGGGGAAAAAATGGTGAACAAAAACCATCATGACCAAGAGATTTATCATTCATTAAGGAAAAGATAACATCTTTTTGATCATTGATGGTTCTAATTTTCTCATAATAGGAATATTTCTCAAACCTGCATGCCAATTGGGCGTGATATAAATACAAGTTAGTAATTCATTTTTGTTGGTAGAAGAGTTTCACCGCACAATAAAAACCTTCTCATAATGGTACAAAAAATCCTCAAGAATATTATGAAGCTCACAAGGAGTGTGTTTTCATTCCCTAATTCTATCAATCCCCGTAGTGGTATGGTTGGCTTGAAGAGATCTATAAATATCATTGGAAGCTCAATCTGCAACTTCTAACTAGTGGATATGGACTTGATCTAAGTTAGATGACCAACATAATTATCTACAACTTTCTTCTAATGGTGAAGGTTTGATAACTAGAATTTAAGGTCCATATCAAACAAATTCATTGCCAAGGATTTAAAGGTTGCATAAATATGTTCGGTAGTGGTTTCATATAACCCACAATGATACATTGCCAACTATATATCATGGATATGAAAAAACCTCGCTGTACGAGTGATAGTATTGTTCCACCATTGAATCCACCCAGAATGGGTGTAGGCATGAGGCTCAATATTCCATACAAGCAAAATATGATCTATGGTGGGGTCATGTCCAAGAAAAGACGTGTTGAAAAAGATGTGTTCTAGAAGAATGTTGTTGAAATATTTTCCAAACAATAGAAAAGTTGATGGGATAATGGTCTTACTATTGGAAATATAAGAGGAGTAACTTAGAGGGGAGGGGTGAATCGGTTACCACTAAAAAATCCTAGAATCCTTAGATGTTAGCACAAAACATAAACACTACTGAAAATATTGTTGCTTAGGAAACACATAGGCACTTGGTTAATACTAATATTATGTTGTAACTCATTAACCACTATAATTAAAACCATACCTTGGGAAATGCAAATCTTAAGATATTATCTATGACTAATCTTAATTAACTTAGTTGCATAAACATTAAATAAATAACATGAACACAAGTGACAACAAGATTTAACGTGGAAACCCAATTTGAGAAAAACCACCAATTGTAACTAGTTATTAATTTTTACTCTTCTGAAGTGAGCCTTGTTAGGAGCCAACCTTGTTAAAGGTTATAAAACATAGTGTTAGGTGTGACCTTGTTAGAGGATTTAATAACCCTATTGGAGTCGCCTTGTTAGAGGTCTTTAGATAATTCAATCTAGAAATGCCACCTTGTTAGAGGATTTACAAATAGTTGTTAAGCCAACTCTATTAATATATTTAGATTGCTATTACAATGGTTAGAAAGTAACAATGAGATGACCTGATTTCTGATGCAACTAAATTGCTAATTATATATCTCAATTCTTGCTTGAATACTTGATCCTTTCTAATTAAATGTATCATTGTAGCTCCTCAAGGATATTCTATGTATCCTTATAATTCTCTTCCTATTAGTATCTTCTATTCTTTCATACAATTGAAAACATTTAATCCTCAACTTGACCTTATATTTATATCATACACATTGTCAAATTAGCTTGAATATAACTAGAATAGTTAATATTCATCTCCTCAGTCGACTAGAACCAACAGAACAATATATTGAACTCAATATGGAAAAACAAGAAATCTTTTGATAGCCGGCCCTTCTTGGTAGACACTAACTTAGAACTCATTTTCCTATGTTAACGAAGTGAACTTGGTTAAAACTAGATCTTCATGGAGTTCCTTTGGTAACCATGTGATTTCATTTAACACTCAAGTTTTGTGAACTTATCTTTGATGCCCGAGTGAGCTTGGTAGTGACTTCCTTCTAAACTTGGCAAACACTAGAATTCTCGATAGACATAGGAAATTGTCTTCATTGCCCAAGTGAGCTTAACATATACTATCTAGTAAAGATATAATATTTTTGTGTAACATTGAGGACAATACACAATCAATAGATTTCTTTCAATAATTTCCCTCTTTGACATTTATGGAAACACAGCATGTCATAATACAATGAAATTTATGTAATGTCTATGCTAGGACATTAAATAATTTATCATAGATTTTTCTTACAGCCCAAAGATCTTTATTTCTTCAAATTTTTCCATATCCCTATCAAGGTTAAAACTCTCTCTCTATATAGGTTTTTTTTATCGAAGAGTCATGTCTTTTCGTAAGTATTAATATATTAGCAAATACATTATATTAAATATACATATCATATTAATAACATAATATATATTATATTATTAATAAGATAAATTATATTTCTTATATTAATATTAATACTAATACATATAATAAATAATGTATCTATTTTATGTATTCACATTATTAATCTGAATATTAAATATTTTATCACTTAATATGATATTTTATTTCCATATTAATATACTATACCATTATTAATATTATATTATTATTTATTTAATTATATGAATCTTATTGATGGGCATATCATAGTCCTCCCCTCTAAAATTTGCTTGTCCTCGAGCAATTTATAACTCAAATTCATTATTTTCCTTGAATATGTGTAAAATACTTGCAAAGTACACTTTTTAGTATATATGATGGTCTATGAATGAAGACACAAAGTAGACACATCAATGCATGAAGACACAATGCAAACATGAGGTAGACACATGGATGCATGAAGACATAAAGAAGACATGAATCAAACACATTGATGCATGAAGACATGATATAGAAACATAGTATACATGTTAGAATCTTGCTTACAAATTGAAATAAGAAAAGGGAAGGAAATCTTTTACCATTTTGATCATGAATGCCATGCTCTTTTCTCATATCTCAAAATCAAAAGTTCTAGAAAATGCATATTTTTAACAACTTTTATATAGCTAATAATATAATAGGGTGTATAATTCCATAGTAGATGGTAGATTTATTGCTGCTCAAGTTTGGAAATACTTAGCTTGGGGCCTCCCTCAAATTTTTATCCATATTGAGATTCTCTTGCCCCAACATGACGAATTTACTTCTTCCCCTGTGCACACTCCCTACCCACTAGGAACATGTTTAATTTTGACATGGATGGTAGATTTACTACTTCTTGAGGCTGGGCACACTCAGCTTAGGGCTCCCTCAAATCTTTATCCATATTGGGATTTTCTTGCCCCAATGCATCTGATTTACTCCCCCCCCTATACATACTCCCTATCCATGAATTTAATCTCAAAGGATTGAATAATATCCCCTTAAGAAACCTTTGTCTATAATTCCAATTTTGTTCCTTGAGGTCACAATTTATAGTATTCATTTCTTATTTTTTGTATTGGATTTAGTTGCAATCTTCCTTTAGTTTGATCCTAAAAAAAAATTAGAGATTAAGATTAGAATGTCAATATATTAACTAATTTGATTAAAAATAAAGAATTTGATAACATTCTACTTAAAATTCTAAAAATAAATTACAACATGAACTTATCTTGATTAAAGTTCACATTATTTGATGACTATTCTCTTAAGACAATATTCTTCCTATCAACCATTTGTGATCATGTGCTGAACTAAATCCTTTTTCACAATATATAACATCATCTTCATACTTCTTTTCTTCTTTCTCACTCCTCTAAAAATCCATGTTGATCTTATAAAGATGGGATACCAATATTTTTTCCTTTATTACCAAAATTATTTTTCGTTATTATTCCAATGGTCTTTTTTATTAATGATAGTCATGTTTATTCTTTGATGTTGAACCTTTTTTTAAAAATATATCTTAATGTAGTTGCAACTTGTATTTGTAACCAACAACCACTTAATATTATTTTCATCATTTGTCAATATGACTCTTTATAACTAGATGGATATTTGTTATTGTACTCTCTCATTCTTACTATGGATTATGTATTAAATACCTTACTTTGAATTCCTGAGGTCAATGGTGATGTGGCTATGCTCCACGCCATCTCTATTTATTCCAAAATCACATACATAGGTGACTTATGCCTCCAACTTTCTTGAAGATTCTTCCCCTTTTTTTATTTCTTAGGCTTTCCTCCTATCCCAAAAATTTCTCTACTCATTCTAGTCATTCGTTGTCTCTACTTCCTTCTCCATTGATTCAGTGTACTAGCTTTTTCTATAGACTACCGATTGTGTACCCAAATTGATGGCTATTCTATTTGATATATTCAAAATAGTTATTGTATGTGTATTCTTTAAGCATTTCAAGCTAAGCCAATAAGAGCATATTGGTCGTTTATCATTGATCTCTTATTCATACAATTATTTATTTGTTAGATACATCATTGAAATTGATGTTCAATGTATTTTCCTCCCATGCTATTATATGAATGATGCAATTTCCGTAGACCATTTAAGATGTTTTTTGTTGCATACTCTACTATTTAAGTGTTGGCTGCAATCATTTGGACTATGATAAAAAGTGTTGATGGATTGTTCGCCATGAATATCATACATTGGATTTAAGTCTAATTAATTGATTACTATTTAGGCACTCAAAAATTGAATATACTTTTGGAATGAATATATATTAACACCAATAGTAACCTCCAATATGTGTTCAATATGGATTATTTTCATTCCCAATATATGCCTCAATAACCATGATCTATTCAATAATCATAAAATTGGAGAGAGGGGTATAAATATCATTAATTCTTAACATTTTCTGCTACATGATTCTAGCTTATGCGAGATATGCATTCAAAGCACCACGTACATCTTAATCATCATAGCTTTATGATTAGCTGTAATCTCTAGCCTCTCAAGGTACCAAGAGTATCTCAGATATATTCCATAAATAGTTAGATGGTAATGTTCCCTAGTTGCAATTCCAACAATAACATCAAATAGTTCTATCAGAAATACTTCTATATTGGTGTAATGTATTATTGATATCCATGCCAAGGACACATCTAAACTATTGGTAGTATCTTCCAAAACAAGATAATGTTTGCAGATATATAATTTTTCCCTCTATAATCCTTGTGATTGAATAGTCATATCATTGGCTACTACATCAACTATAAGCTAAGTTAGATGCTTTGATTTATTTATTTTATTTCTAATAAGATCTAAAGTGCTTCTCCTGAATTTCTTATTATCTATCCTTTTATTAAAATATGCATTTTTATTCTTCTTCTTTTTCTATTTATTCATGTTCTATATTTTTTCCAACAGGATGGAAGGAACATGCTCTGATACCACTTGTAATGTCTTGTCTAATACTAGGACATTAAATAATTTATTATATATTTTTCCTTACAGCCCAAAGATCTTTATTGCTTCATATTTTTCAATATCCCCCTCAATGTTAAATAAATTATATTTCTTATATTAATATTAATACTAATACATATAATACCTAATGTATCTACTTTATGTATTTACATTATTAATCTAAATATTATATTTTATTACTTAATATGATATTTAATTGCCATATTAATATACTATACCATTATCAACATTATATTATGATTTATTTAATTATAAGGTTCTTATCAATGGGGATATCACAATTTGAGAGCAAAATAATGTAAGGAAAATATCTTTAGTTTCATTTTGATTCTCAACCATGAGAACTACCTCTATTAGTGTGAACTCCCTCTACCTTTAGTTTCTCCCTCTATCAACAAACTATTTCTTCAACATCTTCTTTTGATAGCAAACTTTCCCTCTTTGATATCAGAACAAATTCATTCTTCCTCTTTGACATCTCGAAGAAAAAATTATGTGATATAACAAAAAACTCTCCCTCTTCAACATATTATGCTAAAGACAATATTTAGTGAATAACAATGTACCTCATGTACTGATTCATATGCAATCTTCCCTTTTTTAATACTTCATCAACTTGACTAATATTTAACATAAACTAGTTGATGCATCACTAAACTTCATTTAGTGAGCTTTAGATAGGAGAATGACCCCTAACTTACCCCTTAGATACAAAAATGCATCCTTAGGTAATATCTTTCTATTCACATGTTCCAATCTTTCCTCTTTATCTTGCACCAATTCTCTCATAAAATGATATTTTATTGCAATGTGCTTTATCTTAGTATGCATGACATGATTCTTTGATATATTAATTGCACTACTGTTATCATAGAAGATAACCACTAGATCCTTGATTTCTACCTTCATACCTACTAATAGTTGCTTGAAAAAAACAACATTGGAACAATTAATTGCTACTACAACATACTATTTTTCTGCAGTAGACTTTAATTCTACTTCTTACTTGTCCAGGATTCTAGCCTTTTACCAAGAAAGAATGCTCCACCACTAGTGCTCTTCCTTTCATCAACACTTCCTATCCAATCAACATCTGTAAAGGTATTCAAATCTAAAGTGCCTCCTTTCTTGTACCATAATCAATAGACTTCAATACCCTTTAGATACCTCATGATTCTCTTGATTTCCATCATGTAATTTTCTTTAGGATTTGTTGAGAATCTTGCCACCATACCAACTAGCAATATAATATCATGCCTTATATGCACTATATTGCAATTTACCAATCATTGATCTACATGTGGTCTAATCTACCTCTTTGGAATCATCATTCTTCGAAAGATTATGTCTAGTAGAAATAGGTGTTCCAACTCATCTTAAGTCTTCCATTCCAAACTTCTTTAGTATCTCCTTGATATACTTGGATTAAGTAACATAGATACCATCTTTCTTCTACTAAACCACTAATCCAACAAAGAATTTTATCTCTCCAAACATGGACATCTCAAATTCTTTACTCATTCCTTCTAAAAAATCTTTTCATAAATCATCATTTCTAGTGAACAATGTCTCATTGACAAATATTTATGCCAACACAATCTTCTTGTCTAGTCCTTCTTTTCTATATAGGCTATTTTTATGATTTTTGCTTTGAAAATGAATCTTCAACAAATAGTTAAGAAGTCTTTTATACCAAGCTCTAGGAGCTTTCTTGAGTCCATACAATGCTTTGTGCAATTTACAAACCATATCCTTTTTCCTAGGAACTAAAAAATCTTCTGGTTGTTCTATGTAAACATCCTTTTCAAGAATGTCATTCAAAAACATAGATTTCACATCCATTTGATAAAATTTAAATCCTCTATTTGCATCATAAGAAAGTAATGTCCTAACACCTTCTAATCTTGCAAAAAGAGAAAAAGTTTCACCATAATCAATACCTTATTCTTGAGAATAGCCTTTTCATACTAATCTTGCTTTATTCCTAGAGACTTCTCCATCTTCATTCAACTTATTTTTGAAAACACACTTTGAGAATATTACATTTTTATCCTTGGGTCTAGGAACAAAAGTCTAGGTCTTATTCATTTCTATCTCTTCTATCTCTTCATTCATTGCTTTAATCAAGCTTTCATTATCCAAATCATCTTTAACTGATCTAGGTTAAAATTTAGTGAGCAAAGATGTATCATTTAATTTATTTCTTGTCATTGTTACATTTGACTTGTCTCCAATGATTTGATCAGATGCGTGGTACCTTTTGACATATCTTGTTAATATGGGTACTTTGAATTTAGAACTTGTTTCACTTTCCTTGCCATGATCTTCTATATTAAGATCAGGTCCCACTAACTCATGTCCTTTAGACTTCTAGTAGCCTTTGATTGTGTCTCCGGTCCTTCAAACTATGACTTGAGTTGCACTAGATGCAACTCAGTAGCTTTTGGAGATTTGGGGAATCAAGAGGCGAGTCTACTAACTTCTAATTGGATTTGGTGATGTATCTAGTTCGTAGTAGATAAAATTTTTGCAATCCCTAAGTTCTTTGTTTCTTTCTTCTTCACTCCTTTTTGCAAACTCATTAGTTCACTAATACATTTGGACCAAAATTGTGATGGTAGGCTATCGCAATTCTGATGGCTAGCCATTTCCCAATTGATAGTACTAAGAATTAGCTCATGTTATATAGCTGTCAGACTTTTGGCATCAGACATTGTGATGGAAATCTCATTCGTCGCAATTACGATACTAAAAGTCATCACAATTTGGAATAAGATAGGACTAATAGGTTAGTGTGACATTGTTGTTATTGTGACAGAATGACATCACAATTATGACATCAAATAGTTTCAATACCATCCTAATAGCAATGATCATGCTATATGGCTGATAGTTAAGTATTGGAATATTCATTGCAATTGTGACGGTATGTGACAGTAGTGTCATGGTTGCAACGAATCTCTTTCATCTCTGTATGTCACAAGTGCAACAGATATGCAACAATAGTGGTCTTGTTCTAGTGATATTTAGCTAGACCTAACCATTGTAATTACAATGACCTACTAATATATTCAAAATAATTGTTGTTCTTTGTTAGAAATACATTTTATTAAGTTGATCACATGCATATGCTATTTAGTGGAGGTCATGCAATTTCCTCCTTGGCCCCTCTCGTGAAGATTGTGTTTGACATTCATCTAAGTTGTTTGATTGATATTGCTTCTACTCAAGTGTTTCATAGATAGTGTTACATTTTCATTTCCTTTTTATATTACTATAGATAAGAAGTCCAATGTCGTGATTATCTCTCCATGAAGGAAGTTCTGGATTCAACATACATTTTGTGTGCAACATTAGTTTATTGATGACTTCACATGAAAACATGTGGGCCACCAAAAGATGTTTCCAAGTGGCCTTATGGCGGTGGTCCATCTATTTTAATGCCAAGTTCTCAATAAACTAATGTTGCACAAAAAATGTATGTTGAATCCACGGCTTCCTACATGGAGAAATTATCATGATGTTAGGATACTTATATATAATAATATAAAAAGGAAATGGAAATGCAACACTATCTGTGAAATGCTTGAACATAAGTAGTATCAATCAGACAACTTAGAAGAATGTCAAACTCAATCTTCATGAAAGAGGCCAAAGAAGAAACTACATGACCTGTGCTAAATAGTGTATGTGTGTGATCAACATAGTATAATGTATTTCTAACAAAGATGAATAAATTATTGCTTTTTATCATGTTCTTCAAATGTTTTCCTTATGGTATCATTTAATGTTATATCTCATGTCTCTACACTTCATGAGATATTGTGTTGTATTGCCCTATCTACACATCTCCCAAGGGATTTACCACACCTTTTTATTTATTAACATTCCTTTTAGCAGTTCCTTTCACTGTGTTGCAACTTCATTCATGTAGCACAAATTTCCTCCTTTTGAAGCACACTCCATTTTCTCTCCTACAAGTCTACCTAATATTACAAATGTCCTCAATTGCACAAGGTCTAATTTAATATTTTCTTCTAAATCTATTTGTCTTTTATTATCTTTTTATAATACTTGATTTCAATAGAAAATATTTAATACATAGGCATTATATAAGTATCCCCTAAAATCATTGAGCAATGAATGTGATTTTGTGGAGTGTTTGCCAAGAATCACTTACCTATAAAGAATATATACTAACATATTGTGAGCATGATCTTAAAAAAATGCTTAATCACTCACAACATTATGTAGAAGATCGTGTGATTCAAGAACCCATTGTGAACATCCTAGTTGCTTCTGTCACATTTCAAGTTCCTCTTGTTGTTGATGGTGTTGCTAGAGCTCCTTTTCTTTAGTTGATCCACTCTTCCTATTGGTGTTTCAATGGGGGAATGTGTGTCTTCCTTTCTTTATCTCTTCCTTGGAGGTTCCTCATTCTCATATGGTTTTGGTTGCAACTTCTATTGTTGTGGCTATCCCTATGGTTTCAAAAATTTGAACTCTGCAAGCATATATATTCCATCTTGAAATGAGTATGTAGTGACAAGGATTATTGAACAAAACATAGATCAAACTAATATATAAAAGAGGTTAATTGAAATTAGATCACCAAAATTAATCAGAATGTAGTACAAAGACAATGTAGACATATACAAAGACAATATACAACAGGGTATGAAAACTTTCTTATGATTGTAAGGACTAATCATTATTAGTATAGAAGAATTTGAAGGCAACGGTCTCACTAATCAAAGAAGTAATTTATTTTCAATTGACATCATTCTAATAATAGGCTTCATATCCATGTCCACTGCCATTTTCTTTCTTATCTAACTGCAGGCTATGGATCAATTATGTAGTAGATCATGTGTGGCTTCTATAATCATTGCAGTCATTGTGATGGAACACTATGTGGTTCACATATATTTTTCTACACAAAATTATGCATGATTCTTTCTTTTCATTCTTTGTGATGGTGATATCTAAGGCATTGTGTCAAATAATTACTATACTCAACACAAAAATTAGATATCTCATGCTTCATCACAATTATAGAGTGGAAGGCACCTATATTGATATTGAAGTTCATGTTCATTCCATGTATATTGACTGTGTATTTCATTTCTACATAATACCTTTCTCAAAACTTTATTTGGATGGCATTGGGCTTCATCTATGTTCCTTGTAGCTTCTAGAATCCAAACAATGATATTAGACACTATTTGTTAATTAAATATTCAAGTCAAAACATTTCATCTCTGGTGCTATCATCAACAATAGCCCCTTTTTACATCTTACTATTATTGTACCTTTATTTCCTTGTCCAAAGCTTTACAAGACCATGGAAATAAGCATTTGTGGCATTTTGTCAAATACTTTATGATGAATGTTTTATTTTGAAAGTGCTAAAATATAAAATGACTAATTTTATTGATACAAATTTTCATTAGTTACATTCAAATACAAAGTGAATGATACATAATGATTCATATTGATATCTGAACAACTTTATATAGCCTTATTTTTCTTTACAAAAACTACTTCCAAGAATAACTTTCTAGAAACTAAATATCTAACTTATTTATTTAATTAATCTAAACATATAAACTAACCTAATCAATATATTAAATTTAACATTCCACCCTTATTGCATTAATCTAATAGGAGTGAAAGTTGAAAAGGTTTTAACCCAACCCTATTGAAACTTTGATGAAGCTACTTCACCAATATTCTTCCTTTGAAAACTTTGATGAAATGCTTTCACCAATCTTTGCTTATTGAAGTAGATTTTCTCTCTGCAAATTCAGATTACAAATCCTAAGTTGACCTCATATGTAGATTTAATATCTCAACTTTAGATTGCAAATCGTTAAGTTTTCCTCATAATAAGATTGTTCCCACCTCCCTTGCACAATGAAACATAGCTCCTTCAAAATTTCACATCTCCTTGGAGTGTGTCTAATGCCTCCTCTAGTATTGCAAATGAGATGCATTTCCTCTGAGTGTGTCTAATACCTCCTCAAGTGTCATAAAAAAAATAACCATTGAAAGTCAACATCTCCTCTAAGTGTCTCTAACACCACCTTAAGTGCTTAACAAATCTTCTTCAAATCCTACCCCTCTCTCTACGGAAGGAAAATCATATTGCCAAGTCCCCCTCTCCTCTTTAGAGACACAAATAGGTGTTTCTCATGCAATAATCATCTCTAAGTGAGAAGCTAGCTTGAGATGATAAAAATCCTCTAGTCTCCATTGCCTCCAACCTCCTATTTATTTCTTTTTTTCATTTATGCACAAATCTTATATCAATTTTAGGTTGACTATCACAATCATCATTATTTGTATGTATTGAAAAATCACAAAACCATGTCTCACCTTCAATTGCAGCAAAGGTTGTATTTTTCTTCAACTTTTGATATCATATCCCCATTTTAAGATAAAATTTTAATAATTGTTAGATAATACAATGTTATTAAATTAATAATAAAGTTATAATAAAACTAATAGAAAATTTTTTAAAATATATATTTATATTTATTTGATCTATATTATTAATAAAATAATATTTAGTATGATATTTTAAATAATTAAAAAATTAAAAAAAATCAATGAGTAAAGAAATAAACAAAATTAAATACAAGAGACAATATTGTAGAAAGTATGTTAACTTTCTAAATATAATTTAATAATAAATAAAAAAACACAAATAAGTAAGTAAATAAATAATATAATATAGAATAATATAAATTAACTAAATCTAATAAAAAGTTAAGATATGTTTAACAAATAGACATGAATCTTAAAATTAAGATATAAAAGGGAGGAGACTTTATTTTAGAGAGGAGAAAAAAAGGAAGTGAAGGGGAGAGACGTTCAAAAGGAAAAATAGAAGAGAAAAGTAATATGAAGAAAATAAGAAAGTGACTTTCTGAAAAGGTATCAATGATATTGAAAGGATGTGAACCATTGAAAGGTTCATAATTGTAAACAATTGTGACTCTTCAAAAATATTTTAGTTATAAAGTATTGAGACTTTTCCAAAGGATTTTAGTTATGAAGGGTTGTGACTTTTTGGAAGGATTATAACTATGAAATGTTAAGACTTTTCGAAGGATTTGTATTATGAAAGGGTACAACTCTTGGAAAAAAAGAAGGTAAGAAAGGTATGTTTATGAATTATATTTTTTTAATTATGTTTATGAACTTATTTATGAACCATACTTGTGGATAATATTATGTTAGCTCATTGGGTTAACACCATGGATATTAATGAGACTAGAAGCATGGAGCATGTGAGATATTTAAGATCTCCATTGTCCACCATGGCTGAGAATCAATGTTACTCATAGCATGGAGCATGTGAGATATTTAAGATCTCCATTGTCTACCATAGTTGAGGGTCAATATTTTAGCATGGAGTATGTGAGATATCTAAGATCTCCATAGTCTGCCATTGCCAATAATCAACCTACTAGAATATTCTAAAGTTGTCAGCGTATGCACATGTGAGTAACCTTGGATAGAGGATGCTGGTCCAAGAAGAATCTTTAGGGGTGCACTCCTAGGATGATGGCAAGGTAGCTATGAGCTAGGAAGCCTAACTTGTAGACATTCCTAAGATTGTGGTTAAATTAGAGGGTAGAGTAATATAGTTAGTTTTTTTATTGTTGTGATTCTAACCATTATTTTGTAGGAATTACTTGCCTCAAATTAACCCTAATAGTGATACATCCGATCAATAAGATCTCTGGCCCGCTGAAAACAATTCAACCATACATGTCCATTTTTTTTACAATAAAAACATTTGAGTTCTCTTCTGCCAAGAACAATAAATTTCTTTCTACCAAATAAAGCACAATCCTCAATAACATTGTGACTGTTATGAAATCTATTTCCTTCATCAATTAAAGAAGAAATTATAATTTCTAGGTTAGGATTCAATTTGTTCAAAGTGAAAACAATATGATCAAAGCTTGAAGGCATGCTACTAAGTACGATTGCTTTGGCATCATCATCAACAACTTTAGAGTTCACACCTGGAAGTTGATTAAGAAGTGAACAAAAAGTACTTATATGTTGAACAATGAGTTAGCACCTTGATTCATCCTCAACCTAAACAACTTTTGTTTTATGAATATTTTTGCACTAGAAGCCTATGAACCAAACAAAATTTTAAGCCCATCCCATATTTCTTTTGAAGTCTTGGAAAGATCAATATAGTGCAAATATGCATTGATAGACTGCAATAAATCTCAAACCTCTATGCAATAAAAAATTTCCAACTTGTAAAAGATCTCATCATTTGCAAAAGTTAGACTGTCATCCAAAATCCATCAAAAACACTCTATTCACCATTGCTTTGATGCAAAATAAATGATTTATATTGATATCTCAACAACTTTATATAGTCATTTTTTTCCCTTACAAAAACTACATAGAAGAATTTCTAAACAATTAAATATCTAACTTATTTATTTATTTATCTTTATTAGTAAAACACTGTTTGTCCATGTGGAGTTTACTGTAGACCAGCATCATCGTTCCCCACAATAATGTCTTGTCTTCGTTCACCAATCGACCATTCAATGTGCCGGTAATTTATTTTCCAGTCTTCTTTCTGCTGGAGACGGCCTGAGCTATTTGTTAAGGCTGCTCGGGCTATGATGATGTTTCTATCTCCTAGGATTTTCTTGTGTGACCATCACATATCCTGCATAGACTTCAAAATCCCCATCAAATCCCTTGAAGTATTATCTCCTTGATAAAATAGCGGTGAGCATATGCTTTGGAAGGGTTGGCTTTTAAAATGTTCTCTGCCCATGTAAAATGCGTGACTTATTATAGGTAGGTATTATCGTTTTCACACCATAATGAGAATTGGCTATAGTCATCATTAATCCGTGCGACATGTCGTGAGTTTCTTCTTCAAGAAATCTTGTCTTGAGACATCCTGCACTACAAAGTATGTTGCTCACTTCAGATACTTCTGTGTGCAGATGGGATGAAGTTAGTAGTTTGACATAATATTTTTGGTAGGCTTGGAATCTCTTAACCGAATGCCTAAAAGATCTCTATCAATGTAATGTCTGAATGTGCACGAGCTCCATCCTAAATGGCTTGTGTTTTCTACAACTTAGTCTGGGCCTTGAAATAACTAACTTTTGATGAGGTTCATTAACCTTTGCATTCTTAACTCTTGTGTATGGGTCTTCCAAATTGGTGTTTTGGTCCTATCTTTAACCTTATGGTTTTTGGAGGTTTAGGTTTGGGGTTCGGAATGTATATTTAGGATAGTTTTCTGAATACTTTTTGGCATGAGAAGTAAAATTATTGAAAGGATAAACACATTTTAAACCTCAAACCGCAACTTCTTAAAGATTAAAGGTTAGTGACCAATTTAAATCTTGAGTTGAAATGTTCCTTTGCATATTTTGGTTGATTTTTTTTGAATTTGGGTACAGTAAATACCAGAAAAACAAATCCCTAATTCGGTTCTACTTTCCAAGTTTTGCTCATTAGGAGAGACCTAAAGAGGTTTTCTTCTTGCTTTAATAGGATATTTTTTTCTATTTTTTTTTATTCTTCGCTAAATGTATACAAATGACATATATTCAAAATCTATAGTTCAATCTGATGGAGACATTTTGAATTGGAGGAAGAAGGTCCATTGACTCAAAAACAACACAAATCTTAGAAATGACCAACCTCTTCCTAGATGCTACATAGGAAAAAGGGATATGAACTCCCCAAAGGATCTACAAATGCTCCTAAAGTTGTATTCAATTCCAATATGCCAATGGTAAGGCTTGGAGCCTAACCCAAACAAGGATAAATTCAAATATTTGATTTGAAACATCTAGAGAAACTCCATTTTTCCATGCACCTAAGGAGGACTTAATGACAAACTAGGGACCCCTACTATGAATGATCATAATATCTTCTTGACAAGAAAAGGGGAAATATAAAAATACTCTTTTAAATTGTTGGAATGTCCAACTGGCCTTGGATGATCCATTTATTTTGCCTAATAGCACTCAGCACTTTTATATTGGATCTTGGACTTATAAACTTCTGCACAAAGGTAAGAGTCACAAGGGACATATTATGCTCAATAAGAAAATATATGATAGAAATTCCAAAAGTAATAGGATGAGAAATGTTATCAACTAGAGCAAAGAAATTTTTTTCTAAGATAGAAGCCTATAGTCTATGCTTCTCCTTGAGAGTCAACTCTCTTAATTTAATACCACCTCTTGCATATCTTTCTCTGCATTAGCATGTGCTAGCCCAAGGCCTATTGGAACCTCAAGTGTTTCCTCTATGAACTTGGAAACTATCCCTTCATCCTAACCATTTCTAGTCAAATCTTCTTTCCATGTGAAGTGTGATAAATTGAAAATCATCTTCCCAAGATGAATGCTAAGTTGACCTTTTTCCACCTTGCTTTCCATGTATTCATAAAACCCTTGAAAAGAGGATGGATGTTTGGGATTGATATCCTCTAAATTATTAAGTGGAAACTCCTCTACACCACTTTGCAAGTCCTCCAGTCCAATAGTCTCATCAATTCATAAAACTTGCAAGTTTACATTGCACATAGTTGTATGTGACATTAGAAAGCTTAGAAGTACATTGTACATAATTGTATGTGGCATTAGAGAGCCAAAAAGTATATGATATATTCTACCTTTGTATCTTTATTTTATCTAAAACATAGAGATATTTCTATATTAATTCAATTTGAAATAATTGTAATAATTTTATTTAAGAACTAATTCAAATGTGTAATTTCCTACATGTATCAACCATTTTGAATGGTACATGGCTGAATGGAATTTTAATCTTTTGAAAATTCACATAATAAGTGTTCATCTTTCTTGGAAGATTAGAATATAATTTATTATTTAGAATAAGCATACATGGCACGTGAAAAGAAGATATGGTATTCCTTAGTAATTTCATCTGTAAAGAAAACTACTTTAATATTAAAAGACAACGGAGTTTCCCAATAGGCTGAGATTGAGGCCGTGGTACTCTAAATTAGGTCACTTCTATTTCTACCATTGTACGATAGAAACATTTCGTGCAGATTAGCATAGAAATAAAACCCCAGTTTGTGCAGAGAAATTCGAAGGATACACTAAGAAATTTAAGCAACTAATATTGTACTTTTGATCCCAACGGGAAGTCCGTATATGCTTACTGCTCTCATCTGAAACATCCAATTTGTAACAAGTAAGATGTAGAAAAATATTAAAACAAAAATATTTGTTCTCATTATTAGCTAGTTAGGCATGCATGAAGCAATTAAAATTGCTTCCATCAAAATAAACTCTTTTGGCGACAGAAAATTGAATCTGACTTCTTATGGAGAAACCAAAATCTTAGGTAGAGCGTTACTCACAGATATAAAAATGGAATGTCTCTAAAAAATTGCCCAACCCAAAAACTATTGCAGTCATAAACAATAAAACAATACCGATCAATGGATGGAGTGGTGTAAAAGTTATGAAATTAAACCTTTCATATCAATCACTAGCTAAATTTCACTGAACTTTTCAACTCTTTGTTTCTCCTTTAGCCATATTGATCTTGTTTCTTGTTTTTTCAAGTTTCCCCTTGAGAGACATTTCTCGTTCTTTGGCCTTTTGAAGGTCCTTCTGTAATTTGGAAATCATTTCGTTTAATAACTTGTTTTTCGCATAAGCGTTACCCAATTCATCTTGCATTATATGAAAATGCTTAACGACACCCATAAATGCTTTATGATTCTCTGATATCATTTTTTTCCTTTTTCGAGAGAGATCTGACAGATCGTTTTCATTTTCATTTATTTCGCATAATTCATCTTGCCCGATTTGTCGCTGATCCTTTTCTCCATCTTTCTCTGTATCCATTTCAAATCTTTTGCAATCTTCTGTCTTAGATAATAACGAATCTAGAAGGTAACAGATTCTGTACTAGTCTATATATTACCTGCACTAATGAAATGGTGTAAAAAATCCTGCACAGCAAATATTCAATTCACAAGTAGTTTCCCTTGATTTTGAAATAAGATGAATAGAGAATGGAGAAAATACAAAATGACCTCAAACTAAAATTGAAGTGACGCCTCTTATTCATCGATTTTACGTTGGAAAGATTAAATGCAAATAACATGAAATCAATGAGATCCTTCTTAGAGTGCGTAACTTCAACAATCTTGTTAATCTAGTAAAAATAATCTGTATAATTTGTCTAAAGAGAAATGGCTAGAGTAAATGAAAAAGATAAGTGTGCAGATACAATAAAAAATGATAATAATGTGGGATAGTTGTCACAGATGAATCTGTCCGTAGGAATTTACCAGAGAAAGGTAAAGAGCGGTGTGACATACCTAAATGCACATGTCTCAAAAACCGTTTTGAAGAGTAGCTGCTAAAAATTGTACAGCTTTCTATATGGAACGGCTATATAAATTCATTTGAAAAATAATTTATTGTTTGGCGACAATGAGGAGCTGTGTGCAGAAAAATAAAATATTAGAATGTAACATTATGGAAACTACTATAAATAGGCAAGGATGCATATTGCTGGCTATAAATTAACAAATTAACATTCCTAAAATATACTTTAGGAAGAAAACTCTGATCTACGTATGCAAAACATATACAAATGTGTATCGTTAAAATAAGAATTACAAATCCTCAAAGCAGTGTCAATTTTTACTCTAATATTTAAAGAACTGCACTTACTAGTTCAATGTTCAAATATAATCTCTGTGGCTTACTAAAAGGAAAACTATATGAACAACCAGGATATGTGACTTTTTGGATATGTTCATTTGTAACATAAATATAGAAAGGCTTGCATTTGTAATTTATAAGCGAATCTAGTCTGAATCTTGCTCTCTCCTATGCTGCCATGTAGCTTTGAATAGCAAAAACTAATTGTATGCGTTTTGGAAATTGATGGCCCCTAAATTTATACCCATGTTGTACGCATGCAGGTTTTTATATAAATCGAATCGTGTTGGACACCTCAATGCGTTTTCAGAATTTATTCCGCCTGCAATATGCTCTGCCTTGGCAGTACCATTTCTATATTATTACGCTTCCATTGTACACGGGTTCTTCGAAACCTTACAAGAATGAAGTAGTAATTGTGAATCTTGGTAATTTGGAGGTATAGGATGCGTATTACTGGCAAAACTTCTCTGTACATAATAAATATGCATGTTTGACACACAAAAAAAGGGCAGGCGTTATAACCACAGAAAGGGAGATATACTATTTTGTTCTAAAAATCCGCTATGTCATAATTTTATTAACACTGTTTCATATATTAATCTTGTATTCTATGCATTTAGAGTCACAATAAAATATTTAATCGTTCATTACTTGGAAAGGAACCCATTCAATATTTTAGTGTGACTCTAAATGCATGGAATACAAGATTAATATATGAAACAGTGGTAATCAAATTTATTTTCAAATTTATCTTAATGACATTTCATTTCATTTCTTTATTCTATGTTCTTTTTACAAATCTCCTGGGTGTGATGGATTTCCCTGTGAATTTTACAAATATTTTTGGGAGCCAATTGGTCTTGATCTGCACAAAGTCTATCTTGAAGCATACCATTCTAAAAGCTTAGGTTGGTGATCTTGAGGACATCTACAACTGGAGGCCCATCACCCTCCTGAATGTGTCTTATAAGATCATTGCTAAGGCGCTCTCTCTCAAAATCTGCCATATGCTTCCTCTAATTGTGCGGCCTAAACAAACTGGCTTCATCAAATCCAGGTATATTCTTGACAACATCATTTTTGTCTGGGAAGGTATGGAATGGGCCCATAAGTCCAAGCAGCAGGCTATCTTTTTAAAGATAGATTTTGCTAAAGTGTATGATCGCATTGAATGGCCTTTCATTTTGGCTATGCTTCAGGTTCTGGGTTTTGGTCCCAATTTCCTTCAGTCCGTGGAGATGCTCTTTGGTAATGCTAATGCTTGCATCAACATCAATAATTCGCAATCTAAAGCTTTTGGACTTTTTCATTCCATCAGACAAGGTTGTCTGTTAGCTCTAGCGCTTTATGTCCTTGCTACCGAAGGTTTTGGTTATTTACTTGCTCACTTTGTGTCTTCTGGGTTGGTTCGTGGCATTTCCTTTCCTGATTCTTCCTCCCAGTTAGTCAATGGACATTTTGCTCATGATTTTTTTCTCACTCTTCTCGAAGATGAAGAAAACATAAAAAATGCTTTAAATTGTCTTGACACTTTTTTTCAAGCCTCTGGCTTTGCCATTCAATGGCATAAAACGCTCTATTACCGACAGTCTTTTTTGCCAGCTCCACCTTGGCTCAGCCAATTCCAATGGAAATGGGTTACTCATGGAGAAATTTTTTGCTTTCTTGACATTCCCTTTGCTTTCCAGGCTTCCCTTGTGGAACTTTGAAATGTTGTGCTTACAAAGATTACCGAAAAGCTTGATTATTGGATCACTAAGCCGCTTTCTCTTGCTGGTAAATTCTAGATTTGTTCTAAGATTTTGGTTGCCACCCATGTGTTTTATTTTTCTTGTTGGGCTCCCTCCAAAGCTTCATATCTCAAATTAGAATGTTTGCTCAGAGATTTTCTTTGGGCCTCTGGTTTTGACCATCATTGTTTTCACAGAGTTTCTTGGGATTTCTGTTGTCTCCCAAGGGAATCTGGGGGTCTCGGCCTACTTTCCACTCAAAAGCAGGGCCTTGCCCTCTATGCTAAATGGATTATCAGAGCTGTTTTTGGAGATGAAGCCTGAAAAATTCTTGTCAGGCATTGCATCTCTTCAGGCTTCCCTGCTAACAGACTGGCGTGGAAGGGAATTGGTTTTTAGACCCTTCTCACTATGCGAGAACCAGTGGTCATACAAGGCTCTTTCGTTATAAAGAGCATCTGGAAAGCCTGGGAAGCTGTTAAACCTTGGCTTTGTTGGGCTGGTAATGAGTTCTGTAATGGCTGTCCTTAAATCAGCAGAACATTTGGTGGTCTCCCCTGTTTGCCTTCCAGGGTATTCCTCTTGCCAAGACTCAAGGTGCGAGTGCTTTGCGCTTCTATAAACGAGGCATTCGCACTACTAAGGACATTTTTTCAAGAGTCACCATGAATTTCAGGTCTTGGAAGGATATGCAAGTTCAATACCGCCTTGTACGTGCCAATCGCCAGACTTATGAGCTTTTGTTGTCTTTCATCCCTGTGCACTTACTTCATAAAGTGGGGATTCAGTCTGTTCGACCTTGGTGGTATGATTGGAAGTGGTTTCCTGCCACTCCATCTACCAATTATAAGCCCAATATGGGATACAGATGGCTTTCACCCCACCTTTCGATGGTGGACACGCTCAATCAGTGGTGGCATTTGCATTCTCTGCTTTCTCAATGGAGAAAATGGTTCAACACCATTTGGAGTGCCATTACAAAACCTAAGATTGCTCACTTTGCTTGGTGCCTTTCTTTCCAAGGTCTTCCCCTGGGGCCTCGGCTCAAGCACATTGGGGTTCCTGATCCTAGATGTCCCTTCTGTGGCCAACCTGAGTCCTTTTTGCATATTTTTTGGTTTTGCAAACGTGCTCAGAATTATTGGCACTGGATCCATGATTTTTTCAAGCCTTTCAAGCCTGAACCTTTTTCATGGCACATGATCCTGCTGGGTGATTCCCCTAGATTTCTTTGAAAGTTTTCACAAATTTGGCATACCTTCAAGATGGAAATTTTGTTTTCTCTATAGAAAGATAGGAATGCAGTTTTATTCACTCACAATTTTTTGGATGTTAACATTGCAATGTACACTAACGCATGGATTTGTAACAATGTCATTATGCAGATACAGGTGCAAGATAATAAATTTTCCCTAGAGGTTGCTCACTTACAAGAATTGTTAAACCACTGGGGCAATGCACCTTGTACCATTGCCAGAGTGCCTCTGGATGCCTCGACTGATGCCTCCTCATCTCGTGGTCGCTGTTCCAGACGCCAGTCCTCTGGCCGCCATTTGCACATGCCACACTCCCAAGGTCCCTTCCACCGCTCTCCCAACAATGGTCATGATGGTTGGAGGCATCGCTCCGCTTCCCCACCATGTGGTGGTTCTGGCTGGTCCCCGGCTCCCCCCCTGGGCGGGCTTCTGGCTGGTCTCCGGCTCCTCCCCCTGGATGGGTGCACTCTGGCAAGTTTCTCTAGCTGGCCTTGGCAATTTCTCCTCCGCAGCCAGACAAGAAGGATGCGGAGACTGCAACTACCCCAGATCCTGCGGATGTTGCTGACGGCTGGACTATTCCTAGTCCGCCTCACAATCCCACTGATGTGTGGGGATTTCACGAAAAAGATGATCCTCCTCCCTCTGCTGGTACTGCCTTGGCAGCATGAGGTTGTTCTAAATGTTTTTTTTTTATGAATAGTTTATAGTTGCTGGCTGCGGCCATGTTGTTTGCTCCGGCTTCGGCCGATTGAACTCATTCGTGGGGTGATCCTGTATCCCCCGACCCTTTTTTGTGAATTGTAATCTTAGTAAATTTTTTTAATTGAAAAGGACTATTCATCAAAAAAAAAATTAAAATTAAAGAATGTTATATGTTTGAGAAATTTTAGGTGATTATATATTATATGATGATGGTCTCTTAGAGACCCATTTTTACAATAAAGATCCTCCTCCTTCTAGTGTCTTGTGGGTGATCATAAATCCTCAAATCTTTATTTTTTGTTAGTGTATAACTTCATATTTTAATTTAATAGAAAAACATAATAAATATTTTTGGAAGATTTTTATTTGATGAATAATCCCTTCACTATTAGATAAATATTAAAGTTACGTATTCACAAACAAAGGGCAGGGGGATACAAGATCACACTACAAGAGTTCACTCAACCCAAGGAAGGAAAAATAAAAACTATTCATAAAGAAAATAGCTATAAATCTTGCCCGAGGGAGGTGGATCATGATGATCATTAGAACCCCATACATCACTAGAGTTAATAGGTGACTCAAGAGGAGTCAGCCCATCATCAGAAGAAGCTTCTTTTTCTTTATCATTCTCTCCCTCCACTTTGGGTGGGGATTTTTCCAATTCCATGTAGGTGAATGACCATTTAGGGTCCATAACCAACAATAGTAGGATGAGGAGCAATTTTTCACTCACCAAAACCTTGCCTTGTAGAGACTAAATGACAATGTTGGCCATCAAACCTACTACTTGGAGAATGATGAGGAGGCTAAGATGAGGATGTCTAAGACTAATGAGTAGAGGAATTGTGACCTTGTACCCCAATGGTTGAGAAAGACCTGAAGGTGGGCCACCTATAGAGCCACTTTGTCACTCTATACTTGAATCTATATCATGACATTATTACATATACAAGCCTTAGAGTACATGGAAAGATTAATATGAAGAAATTTGTGAGTAAATTTTTATTTTTATCATTATGAAAAGTGAATAAAATCTTCATTCTGAAAGCATGCCAAATCTAAGAAAACTTGAAAGGAAATATGGGGATGTCTCATAGTAGAATCATATATTAGGTGAAGGTCTCAAGCTAAAAGGGCTAGAAAAAATAATGTATCTAGTGCAAATATTATTGGGCTCTCTTACAGAACCAAAATATATAGAGAAAAAATTTAGGTTGTGCAAAAAATAGACATCAAGGACATAGGACTCCCAAATGCTTGAATTGAGGGCCTAGAGGAAAGTTCCTTTGAAAAGAACACACTAGGAAATGCGTGTAATCTTTGGCTTAGTGATGGTGTTGCAAATAGTGTTGAATCTAAGTGTCAATTTTTTTTATAAGACTGCAAATACCAACACTAGTTGACCACATAGATCATAGACTAGGAGCCAACATAAGTTAACTCATCTTGGGCTTGCAATTGGTCATGGGAGAGGAAGGCTACTACTTCCAATCTTCATACCATGGTTTTGTAGATTGGACACTCATTTTGTGAAGCATACCTAGACGCATCACATAACTAGGAGATCAAAAGTATGATGATCTAGATAGATAAATCAAAACTAGACATGTATGTTATCCCATGTATAGAGACTCATGGTGACTTTGGGGAACAAGTCCTTAGGAGTCTAGATGTCATGTTTAGAAAAATGCAAAGCACTAGCCCCTTGAACTTTGTCTAATGGGACTCCTTCAAGAGGAAATAAGGACAACCACCAAACATTGTGTTGGTTCATAGAAAGACCATCTTTCAAAACATCTCCAAGCAAGTGAAGCCATGCTTTGATGACATCCTTAGATTTCTAGGGGCTTTTCACCATAAAAGTGTCCTAGATTTGAATAAGTTTTGGTGTAATGAGAAAGGTTTAAAAACCAATTTTATTATAGATAATTCTGTAAATAGGATAACCTAAAGAAACACAATGTTTAAGAAGAATTTTCCAAGACTCACTAATAGAGAGGGTGCAAATGATCCAATTGATGCATAAGGCCATGACATATTTCTAAGTGGAGATAAGGCATAAGCCCCTGAATACTTTGAGAAAACAATAATAATCCCCAGAAACTTTGCAAAAGTCATGATCTATAACACCAACAACCCTAATAAAGTCTTGCATGAAATACTCAAGCTTCAACTAAGATGCCTTTGGGGGTGTCAAGCAAGAAGAATAGTAAATATGAGTGGCAGCCAACACTTTTGGAACAAATCTAGAATTTACCACCAAAGGAAAGAGGCTTGGTGATTTATTACTCAAATCATTTTCAATTCATGTAAGCACAACATTCCATAGCTTGATGGGAGAAATCTAGGAAGGAAAGAAATTCCTAAAAGAGTAAAATCTTGTTGTGTTGAATCTATTTCCAGCCATACTAGAGAAGCCAAGAAGGAACTTAAAGCAAGGACTAGCAATTGAAGAGAGTTTACTAAATAGCTAATCACAAAATAAGGAAAATGGTGTGTAGAAATTACAAAGAATAAGCAATATTGTCCCTATCTTTAATGAGTTAAAGGAAGGAATCATCTACAAAGTGCCTAATGTAGAAGCATCTTGGGGTAGTTGGAAATCCTATACGTTGGAGTAGTTTTGACATTAGAGTTGATTCTCTATCACAACTAGAATAGTTCTTAGCTACATTTGTACCTAAGGAGCTTGATGACTGAGTAAAATTAATGATTCTTATGGTGCTTGGTTGATAATCTATTACGTGGAACTAGTTCCTAGTGATTCTTATGGGGGATCAATAGATGCTATTGGTACGTGATCTCATCGTATACCTTGATGTACTTAGTAGTTGTTGTTGATACTCAGTGGTTAGGATCAAAGAATGGTGTTCTTGGTGATTTGATTGACTAAATTGGTACATTTAATTTTTGTTAGATGTCGTTGTGACGTGGATTGATTTTAACTTATGTGTGAGGACCACTTTGGGGTCTTCATTCATTCTCCAATATGATTTAATATTTTTTTGTAAGCCAATATAGTCATGTTATATTTATTTGGGGTATGATTATTCTATTTGCAATAGGAAAACTTATGGTCATACAAGTACAAAAGAAAGGTGTCGGTAGAGTTGTAGGGTGTATTAGTGGATGAAATGAGAAGTAAGAAGATTTTTCAGTGGCTTGTGAGAGAAATTTTACATCTTTCTTGTGGTTTCTACAAAGTTATTGTGGTGGTACAAATCTTGGCTAGCTTGAATTGGGTTGGATCTTGTGAGATCTTGCAAAATTGCTGCTATAATTGTTTCTTATTTTTCCCTAATTGTGAAGGCCTTATAGAGTGACCCATTATATCTAAACATTTTTTTATGAATAAAGAGTTAGATTTTCTATCAAATCATGTAACTTGTGTTGTGTTTCTGGTATGTGGTTACTTATTGGGGGTTTAGTCATCTTGTCTATGGATTCACTCTACCTTACACTAGGTAAGGTGGTATAAGAGTGAAGGTTTGATATAATTGAATATTTTTATAGTTTGGTTGCAAAAATTTTGTGTGATTTTTTTGTAGATCCATGTTCCTAAATTTGTGAAACTCTTGCCTAGTTGTGTGAGGTGATAGGTTGTTATACAACTTGCTAGCAGCTTGGAGGTTGTTAGAAGGTGGTTGATTAGATTTTTTTGTAGTTTTTTCATAAATCATGGAAGATGCCTCTGAGAAGATTATACCCTTCGGTGATCACAAATCATTATGATACAATGCAGACTATAATTCTAGAGATGGTTAGATTAGATTTCAGATCGAAGATGGAGTTGATGAAGAATGATATAGTTTCTTAGATCATAGAGTCATAGAAGGTGTACCAAGGAATATGTGTAAAATATGGTAATGAGGAAGTTACTAAATACTTTGAGGTTGTTGGATCTAAAATTGAGGATAGAGTTGATTGCATGGAGAGATTTGTGGAAGGAAAAACTAGTTAGTTGGATAAATCTTAAGCTTGATTAAAACTTAAGCATAAGATGGATGTTTCTATTTTCTTAGGTAGTTTGAATCCTAAAGAACTAATTGATTTGATTGGTGAATTGGAAGACTACTTTGAGTTAGAAGATATTGGTGATCTACTCAAAGTGAGATTTACACAACCTAAGTTCAAAGGACATATTTCTTTATGTTGGAAACTATTATCTAGAGGGATACAAAAGAAGAAGATGAAATTAAGATCAATAGATGTAGATTGATGCTAACAAAAATAAAGTCTAAGATAATTCACGTGCATTATGAATTTGGGTTGTTTAAGAGGTTATAGAATTTAAAATTGGAGGGTATATCTATAAAGGAATATACAAAGGAGTTCTACAAGTTCACTAGTTTGTCTAGAGACAGAGAAATTTCTAAAGAAATTTTTTCTAGGTATATTAATGGTTTGAGATTCAATATTCAAGATGAAATTGGTATCTTGAAGATTGCTTTGCTTGAGGATTCTTATCAGCATACCCTGATGGCTGAAGATAAGTTGAAGAGAAGATATCAAGGCAGTTCTCAAGGGAACTAGAATTATGATCACTCAATGATGGATAAACCTATTTTTGAAGATGAAACAAAACCTATTGAATACAAGAGAAGAATGTGTAGAGTTGTGTTTAAGGGTACTTGTTTACATTATGGAGAAGAAGGACATACATCTTTTGAATACTCCTAGAAGGTCATTATTGAAAAAACTACTATGATGAGTGAGAATGGCCTCTTGGTGAATGAGCCTGAGTGGGAGGAGCTAAAATTTCTTATTTAGTGAGTTTTTCTTGGAAAGGTGGTGTTGGAACTTTGTAAGAGAAGATATTTGTCTAGAACTTGAGGTAAATCTCAAGGTAAATACTAGAATGTAATTATGGATAGTGGTAAATATGATAATGTAGTTGCTAAGGAGTTGGTTTTAAAAGTTAGTTTGAAGAGAGTGGAATATCGTGGTCATTATTGTATTAGTTGGTCATAATACGAACATGCTTCAGAAGTAAGGGAGCATTGTCATTTTAATTTTTGTATTAGATAGTGTGTGAATTAGGTGTTAGTGATATTGTAGACATAAGTATTTATGACATATTACTTACTAGATCTTGGAATGTAATTATTATAGGGTAGTGCATGATTATTTTAAGAATGTGTTTACTTTTGAAAAGGATGACAAGAAGTTTTCCATAATTATTTTGAAAAATACAAAACTTCGTAGAAGGAACCTAAGTTTTGGTAGGTGAATTGAGTTGAAAGATTCCTAAAAGGTTAGAGATTAGCATAGAGAGAAGACCTATGGTACACCAAGAACTTATTTGAGGTTTCCAATTTTAGGAAAGTATATGAAAAAGTGGAACAAGGGAAAGAGTATATAAGTTGAAGACATAGAATACATGTATGTGAAGAACCACTATGGAGATCATGTGTTGAATCCTTGAAGATGTTCTTCTAGTTATTGAGAATATCTTTTTGCAGCTTGGGGTGTGATGCAAGAGCATCCTAAGGTAGTTAGAAATACTATACATTATAGTAGTTTTAAACATGCATTTGATGGAATTAGTTGAAGAGGGTGATGCTCGGTCACTACAACAGTATTTCTTGAGTTTAGTTTTGCTGACTAAAGGAACTTTGTGACACTTGTGGTCCTCAGTTGATATTCTATTTAGTGGAACGAGTGCTTTTTGATGCTTGTGGGAGCTTAGTGGATGTTATTTCTAGATAATCTCATTGTATATTTGGTGCTGAGGCTGACTAAATGGTGTTTTTGGTGACTTGATCAGCCAAATTGGTAAAACTATTTTTTTTCTCTCATGATTATGATGTTGATCAATTGTTGGATGTGTAAGGACCTATTTATAGTCATGTTTCTTTATCCTATGTGAATTAAAAAAGAAAATTTGTAAGATGACGAAGGCATGTTATGTTTATTTGGGTTATGGTGATTTTATTTTTAACAGGCTAACTTATGGTCATGCATTTATAAAAGAGGGATTTGGGTAGATTTGTAGAGGGGAAATAGTGAATGCATTGAGAAGCAAGGAGATTTCTTGGTGGCTTGTGAGCACAAGTTTATATTTTTCTTGGGAATTCTACAAGGATTTTGTTGTGTTGTAGATCTAGGATAGTTGGGATAAGGTTGGATTTTGTAAGGTTGTGTTGAATTGTTACTATAATTAAATTTTATTTGACCATAACCAAGAATTCCTTACAACTTGACATATTTCATGAAAAATATTTGATACGTAAAGAGTTATATTTTCTATTAGATCTTGTATCATATGTTTTTCTTTCTTTGTGTGGTGATTTATTGAGGCCTTTGCTAGCTCCTTTAGGGATTCAACTAGTATTGCATTGTACCTGTGGTCATTGACCAACTAAATGGTAGACTTAGGCACTAAAAAGTCATGGATCCAACTAGAAGAGATGGTGTTGTAAAGAAGGTAACCAAATCCCTTAACATCAAGTACATAAAGAGTTAGAGCCAAAGGGAAACCTTAGCAATGATTTCAAATTCCAAAAGGAATTAGATTGATAGCTATTGATGGTTATGGAAGAAAAAGTATCCCTAAAGAGAATTTGAACCGACTACAAAAAAATAGGCCCAAACCTAAGAGCTTGAAGCATCACAAGAATGAAAGGCCACTATATGTGATCAAAATATTTGGTAAAGTCAATTTTGAGGATCAAGGCATGTTGTTTGGATTAAGAATACTATTCTATAAATTCCTAGACCATAATAATATTATCCAATATATACCTTAATTTGATGCATCTAATCTTCTTAGGATGCATAGTTATGGGCACAAGATGAATGATTTTGAGAGCCAAGACTTTGGTAATGATTTTTTAGGTCAAATTCAAGAATGCGATGGATCTACAATCACAAATATCCTCACGATCTCTAGCCTAAGGTATTAAATTTATGTTCCCTTTATTAATTATACTTCCTATATCTTTAGAGTGAAAAGATCCCTAATATACTTTATGCAAATCAAGGCCTATGGAATTCTATAATGCTTTGTAAAATTCATATTGAAATCCATCACATCCAAGATCCTTATAATTTTCCATGAAAAAGATAATTTCTTTATGGTCATTAGTGGTAATAATTTATTCACAATAGGAATAATTCTCAACTGCAAGCCAATTTGGAGTTACGTAAATGCAAGTCAATAAGTCATTTTCTTTGGTAGTAGAGTTTTCCTACACATTGAAAACCTTATGATAATGGTGCACAAAACCCTCAAGAATAAATTAGGAACCTCAAAAAGAGTGTATTGAAATTTCTTGATTCTATTAACCAACCAGTGGACATGGACATGGACATGGGCCCTGATTTGAGCACCACAACCAACATAATTATCTACAACTTGCTTCTGATGGAAAAGCTTTGATAACTAGAGTTGTAGGTCAATATCAAATAGATTCATGACCAAGGCTTTAGAAGTTGTTTAAATCTCTTTGTTAGTGGTGTCATAGATCCTACAATGATATACTGCCAATTGTATATCATAGATATGGAGAAACCTTACCGTATGAGTGATGTTATCATTCCATCATAGAATCCACCCAAAATGGGTGTATAGTAAAGGCTCAATATTCCATACATGTAAAGTATGATCTATGGCAGGGGCATGTCCTAGAAGAGATGTGTTTAAAAAAAATTATAATAGAAGAATGTTGCTGAAATATTTTCCATATAATGGAAAAGTTGATGGATAATGGTCTTGCAAGGTCACATTAGAAAGATGAATGGTGGGTAATTCTTGATCATTAGAAAAAGAGAAGAAAATTTGATAAAAAAGAATAACACAATAAATCCATTTAAATATATTGTCAAGGATGACTCAAAATTTAGATGAAGTATTCCAAACACCACTAGAATGGTGGTGGTTAGCATGGAGATAAAAAATTCCAAATTTATTATGCATGTAGGATAAGGTTTCTCTTCTCCTAGATGTCCATCTTAAAGGAATAAACCCTTCTGTATTATAAGTCATCCCAACCATATCAAAATCCCTACAAAAAATCCATGTGGTTGGTGGTAGGTGATCCACCATCCAATGTCAGGTGATTTCACTCAACAACATCATTAGGGGCATAAACATTAAATATGCCAAAACAATGATTCCAACAAGAAAATAAAGGCCACACTATTATCTTAATGGTTTTGGAAGCATGTGAAATGACATAAGAAATTATACAATGGGAAATAAAATTAACAATAAAACTTTGACTAGGTTCATGCTGAGAAGAAAACATGACACAACATGGCAAAATAAATCAACAAGCTAAGTTGAGAAGAAATCCAAAAAAATTAACCTCCTATAGACAATGAGAATATAGGTGACCAAGTCTTCATCTAGTATCACATATAAAACATTTTCTAGGAAGGTTTGTACGATTTCAAACAATCTATGACAAACAATTCACAATAAAAACTCTTGAATGTCTATCACATCCCCAAGAGAGGAGAAACTATTATGGAAAAAATCTACAATGGGTTTGAGAGTGAGAGAAGAATCTCTTGTAGAGATGAATCTCTTGTAGAGATGAATCTCTTGTAGAGATGAATCTCTTGTAGAGATGAATCTCTTGTAGAGATGAATCTCACCTTTTTCCCATCATTTGTTTTCTCAAACCAACCATCTATGCTATTAGAGAGTCAAAGGTATGGGATCACAAACATAGAAGCAACCTATAGAGTGCAAACACAATTTTCTTGAGAAAATGAGAAAATGGAAAATTGAAGAAGGCACCAAGGGAAAATGAAATATTGAAAAATAGGGAACCACACTAAGGGTAGTCTTTAAATTCTCCAAGGAAGTCTAAGTAGTAGTTAAAGAATCTTGCTTCTAGGCCAAAGGGTATTTATGTTGGTAAGTTGTTCAGTGCTCCCCTAGGGATTCTTAACAAGGGTTTAACTGCCTCCTATGTACTATAAGTTGAGTGGCTTTATTGAGAATTGATAGATTAGTATTTTGGTGTAATAACAACCCCACTCTAACAAGTGGTATCAGATTTTGGTCATGGGTTTGAATCCTCAGACCCCTTGGCTAATGTTGGGGGGAGATTGTTGGGCATTTTTCAACACTCCCCATGAGATTCATGCCAAGGGCTTAAACACCCCATGTGTACTATAAGTTGAGTGGTTTTATTAAGCATTAATAGATCAATCTTTCGATGCAATGACAACCCCACTCTAAAAATTTACACTTATAAAACATAGTCATCCACTCATCTTTTTTGAAGGCCTCAATAGGCTTGACCTCTATGGGAATTTGTTTGTTGAACTCATGAAATGGAGAAGTTTTTGGTAAATTCAAATAGACAAGGTCCATCTAGATGAAGGTGATAATGCCAATTTTTTACAATACTATTTCTTTGAGATCCCTTGAGAGATCAAGCTCTACGCAAACCCTTGTTTGGGGACAAGTGTTACAAAATTAATGGGGTTCTATGGAAACTACCTTGCCAACAAGTTGTGAAATAGCATGCAAAAAGGTCCAACAAGGCCATGGGAGACTAGGAAAATCAACCCATATAGGTACTCTAAGAATCTTCTCATATGAGATGGAAAAGTCTCATGACTACATCTAAAAAACTAAGATAGAAGATGTAATAGTCTAAGACCCATGGGAAAAAGCCTAGTCAACCTGGCTAGGGTTACTAGAATGAAATAAAAAAAGGTCTTTGGTGAGGCTTTAAATGCCTTCAATCTGTATTCCATACACCTAGGCTTGGTGACCCATTCTCTAAGAAATCTTTATAAAGGAGTGCAACCCACAAAACACCCTATTAGGGTTTTCTTGTCAAGTCATGCACATGTATTATTAAAATCTTGTGTATTAAGAATAATATCAGTAGAGAGATTATCCCATGGAATACATTAGTTATAAAATTGTGTGGACATTTTATAAGGGGAACCATTAGTGATAGCAATAGAAACCCCAACACCAGCATCAATTGTTGGGCCAATGTTGCTCAAAATGATTATAAAACTAAAATATCTCATAGTAAATGTTGTATGGTAGATACAAGGCACACAATGACTCAAGGAAAGAGCCATAATATTTTCCAAACACTAAAAGAGTGCATTCCATGAAGAATATACTTTTTATAAAATAATTAAATGGAAAATATATTTTATTTTAGACATTTTTGAAACACTTGATCAAGTTGCAATGCTACAGTGTATCAATCATATAATAGCTCACCAATGGATTTATCAACAGTTTTGGTATCAAAAGTTCTAAGCAAAATAAATTAAATTATTATTTTTTAGGTGAATTATTGAAATTCAACTCTAAACTACCAAGATTCATAGTAATTATATAAATGAAATTCATCAATGTTGTAAGATATTGAAGAAGATTGTACAAAGGAAGCACTAAAATAGAGAATTATAAGGACTTTAGAACAATAGATATAGTACTTGAAAAATAGAGAGTTGTTACATTTTGTAACAATGATAAATTTAGAAAATACATTGAGGTGTAATAGATGATTCAAGTTTTAAAATTGCACATGTGGAAGAGTAAAGGGATATGTTGCAATTCACAAAACTTGGAAAAGAGGGCATGATTATTTTAAACCAAATTTGCACATATATCATTTCATTTTAAGTTGATACATATTTTTTATTATACTATAATATTGTTAACAATTTGGAAAGATTTCCTTCTGAATACATAGGGCTCATGTTATTTTTAGATTGATATTTATTTGTAGCTTTAATTGTTGTAGGAATTCTAAATAAGTTTATCTTGTTTTTGGGCTTTTGACATCTACCTATCTATTAGGAGTGAAGTCAACAAAAAATAAAATATTTTCCCAAAATAGGATTCCTAGTTGGCTATTGGTGTTGGAGAGTTTGTGCAACCACAAAAACTAAGTAAATTTACTTTTAGTAGACGGGTTTTATGTTTCAAACTTGTAAGGAAAAATTGTGCATAGGTGATAGATACGGGGGAAGATCATTTTTTATTTTTCATAATTTTAGTCAATTTGATTTTCTATGATCATGATTTCTATATCTTATGAACAACATTATGTGGTATGAGATTAAATGTGTACTGAGCAATGATTAACACTAATATTCTTTGTAACTAGTGATGAACAGATTTGTGAAAGTTTTGTGCATCTCCAATTGTGTAGGTGCATGTTTCAAGTTAGTTTGTAAAATTGTGGATTCAATTAGTAGTTTTTATTTTTAGATTTTAGTTTTCATTTTCAAGTTTTTAATAGTTTCTTTCAAAATTTTGTAAAAAGAAAACAAGAAAGGATCTTCTATATTTCATGCTTTTCTCTCTCTCTCTCTCTCTCTCTCTCTCTATTTTCATTTCCCTATACATTGCTATTGATTGTCAAAGTAGAGTTACAAGTCTTTATGTTTGCATTATCTTTGATAATTCATTTTCTTTATATGGTATCAAATGTATTCGACCCTGATTCCCTGTGAGTTTGGGAATTTATTTTTTTGGGTACTAAAATTTTCTATCTAGGAGGTATGGTTGGAAATAAAGGAAATAGGTGATAGTTGTAATGCCCCACCAGTGAACCTAAAAAAATATTAACTTTAAGTTTTACTAAGTATGCCAAACATTTTTTTTATTTTTAAAAGAAAATATACAACAACAACTATAAAATAGCTAAAGCAATAACATAAACTCATACCTAAGCAACACATAAATAGATTACATATCTTAAGGGTCTCATGATGTAGAATCACATTTAAGTTTAAACTAATTAATAATAAAACCAATATATAACAACTCAACATTAAATAATATTTACAAGTACGAATCCATATGAATAATATACAATTATCTTGAATGTCACTTGACAATAATTAGAATGCACATCCATCCACTATAAAAGCCACACAGTATGAAAGGCTGAAAGAATATAAATCACTAAAATAGATTACATCAACTTGTAAGATCTATGAAATCAAATACAATACAATATAGTACAACCATCCATCATAGTGCCTAAGAAATAGAATAAAAGAGAGTACAAAATAGGGAACTCCAGCCATGACATCAAAATGTCATATCTTAGTGGTAAAAGTAAAAAGTACTACCACTTGACCTTGAGAAACCTAAAAGGTCCACTCCCACTACACTGAGGAGATAGTCTCAAGTCCTAAACATGATACAAATGCAAAAGTCAAATCCAACATCTAGATTAAGGAAATCCTAAAAGTAATCTATCTCAAAGGTACCAAGAAGCAACAATGAAATGTAGGATATCTACTATACAAGTGGGAAAGCTTCATCAAATGAGAAAACTCTAAGGTTACCTAGGTAGCTTGACTAGACTCCAACCCCCTAATGATTCTATGCACCACTAGTATCCTTTCATACTGACAAGGCATACTAATGAAGCAACTTCACAACCAAGCATCCTCTCTACTCTCATCCTAGCTTGTACTAGCACTAGAGGCATGGACAATGAAAAACAATGACTTTTATTAATTTATTTTACTCTCATTTAATGTAGTGTTATCACTTATTAAAACAACCTACAATGGGTTACCTAGAAGCCTCTTTAGGGTCGTAGCCTCCATTGCAATCCACTTCCCAACATGACATACATACAACCTACCCTTACCTCAATAAAAGTGATAGGTCACATATGATCATAAATCACTCATTCATTCTTAAATAGGCAACTAGAAAATTATCATAAATATCACTGATCAAAATCATACATTTCACCAATACAATCTTCCTAACAAGACTGATCCAAAATCAAGTACACATAAACCAAATCCATGACATCACCCAAAAAAAAAAACCCATAATCACCTTAGTCCTATACAAGCAACTGGTAAGAAATCCAAAGATATCTAATCGAAGACTCAAAGGTTATACTAGAAAAGTCACACCATTTACTTAAGTTCTACACAAGAGAAAATGAAAGTAATAACAAAACATCTTATCAACTCAGCATAGAGCACACATGACACATCACCATGGTTGGGTATAAAATATCATAAACAAAATATCATCATGACATCACAAAACACAACCCCAAGCCTTTGGTAAACATCCTAACTAGTCAAAGCTAAGACAACCCCAAAAACCAACACACAAGAAAGTTTACAACTAATGGTGTAGTTTAATAGTTTTGTTTGGTTTTGAAAACACATAGTTTGAGTTAAAAATAAGGTTCAAGTTTTGATTTTGTTGTAAGTTTTGAGTTTGATAAAGTTTACGATTTTTGAATTTACTTTACAAGTACAATTTCATAATACATTAATTCTAATTTTAATTAAATATTGTTAATTTTTAATCAATAATCATTAGATTATTAAGATAATAATCATTGATTTATTAAAAAATAACTTATATTAAATTATTTATAAAGTAATTATTAATATAATAATAAAATAATAATAATTCAAAGAAAATAATAATAATATTGATAAATTTTAATAGTTAATAACCATAAACATTTATTAAATCAAACCTAAGATTGAATAATTGAAACATTTATTAAATTTAACATTTAATAAAACCGTTATTAAAATAATTTAATTTAATAAAAATTAATAATAACTAATAATGAAAAATAAAAAAACTTACCGACTTTTTGTTTCTAAGCCCATGGGCTGAAGTGCTAGCATGGTAACTTTTCTCATGTGGTAGCAGAGTATTGCCTAGTCTGCCATGTAACAACTAGGATGGCTGCTGACAACATTCTTATTGTCATGCAGGGGTAAAATTGTAAGGTGTGGGTGGGGGGTTGGTGTTCTCGCCCACCATTTTAATATTTTCATATTTATTATTATTTTATTACATTTTAATATTTTATTATTTTATTACATTTTAATATTCATGCACAAAATTTTTGCCATTTAATTAAAATATCTTTATCAAATTAATTTCTTTCTCTCTTTAATTAATTTTTGAGACATTTTTTATTAAAATATTTATTAACTTAAGTAATAATAATATTTAACATTTATTTAAAATGAACTCCTAAATATATTATTATTAAATTAAATAAATATTATTACACCCAAAATTATACTTTAACTAAATCTTTAAATTTCATTCTTTGATTTAATTAATTTCTCAATTAATTAAATATAATTAAATATCAAATTTTCTAAATAAAATTTCCATTAAAGTCATCAATAAGCTCTCTTGAGTAGTCAAGCATTGGCTACTAAGCTTTATTGGAGCTGGTGTTCTAGACAACGTGAACTCTAGGCTTGTGTTATCACCCATAAATATCTTTTGTGGTGCTGATCCTTCCTCTATTTCTACACTTCCTCTTGAAGGTTGTGGCTCAATGGTCTAGCATATTCTAAAGATTGGCACGATGTTAGTCAAGAGAGGCCTATTCTAGATATGTAAGGGAGGCTCTAAGGCTTTGTTTTTGTCTAATGCTTGGGATGGATTCCCATCCATATTATCCATGTACCCCCATCTTAAAACTCTTTGTGGTTCTTTTCATGCTGCTGGATGGGATAAAGTCACTCATTACAAGAATCCTTGTCAGTTGGGACCTGTTGTTGGTTACGAATGGAAGCACTCTTCTGATTGGCCACCTAGAGGCACAAATGTGGACCATCGGGAGCTTTTTCATATTTTTGCCTCTAGGGAGTGTTCCTCTTTTCTTGGTCTAGATGTTTTGGCTTGGGGAGGTACCTTCTCTAGTAAATATCATGTCTTTGTTGGGTATCAGGAGATAACTAGACAATTATTTGGGGATGCTAAGGTCCCTTGGTGGAAGAAAATTTGGAATAAAGTTTCTTGGTCCAAGTGCAATTTTTTCATTTGGCTAGTGGCTCACAACCACTGTCTTATGTGGAATAATCTTTGTAAACATGGATTTTAGGACCCCTCTTGTTGTGTTTTGTGTGGTAATGGGGAGGACTCTATCTCCCATCTTTTCTTCCATTGCTCCTTTTCTACTCAGCTATTGCACCTTTCAAGGAATGCTTGGGGTTTCACTTGTAGGCATGCTTCCTCTTTGCCTGAGTTCTAGGGCCACTTGTGCAGTGCTCCCTCCAAGTCTTCTCCTCTTCATGCTACTTGGATTGTTGGCTCATCATTCATTCTCTAGCATATCTTGCTAGAGAGGAATCATTTAATCTTATAGGATGTTTGACTTGGCATTATGCATCTCTTGTGGAATATCTCACATTCTCTTTAGGAAACTATTCAACTGAAGTGTGCACTTAATGGGGGTATGGATCTAGTTGATCTTGCTATATGCAATTGCCTTAATTTTCATCTTTAGGATGGGGTTGCAACTCAAAGGAATCAAAGAGTGACTATGTAGCCTCGATATCAGAGGAAAGGTCGAGTGAATGAGGATGGGCATTGGAATCCTCATCCCCATGGAGTTCTTAAAATTAACATTGATGGTTCTTCCTAGGGTAATCCAGGTCCTGTTGGTACTGGGTGTGGCATGTTGTAATTCTAGTAATGTTAGATTCTTTTTCTCAGTGCATAAAGGTGATTACACTAATAATATTATGGAGGCTCAAGCCATTTTATATCTTGTGGAATAGTGTTGTCTACAATGATGGTGCAAGATTATCTGTGAGTTTGACTCCCAAGTGGTGGTGAACTTGCTTTCCTTGTAGGAGCTTGAGGATGTTAGTTGGTAGCTGGCCACTATTGTTAATCAAATTCTTCTCTTTTGGACCTCTCTTGAGTTCACTTACATTCCCCATGAATGGAACAGAGCTATTGATTGTTTAGCCAAAAGAGCTTCTAGTCATGCTATGGGATGGAATATTATGGATAGGGGCCAACTTCCCTTTGAGATGGTGCAAGAATTTGATGATCTTATTGCTTAGGATAGAGCTCCTTGTTGAGCTCTCCTTGTTGTATTGCTTTCTATCTTAATAAATTTTTATCCCTCTTTTTCAAAAAATTATATTAAATTAAATCATTAATTAATCTTTAAATTTTATTTAATTATAATAGAACATCACCAAAGACCCACAAGACTGAATATGAAAACCAACTATAAAGTACAAAAAATTAGGTCAAACTCAAGGGTTATAATCATGAATTTACTTCACTTTATGAATTTAGAAGGGTAAACAACTGAGGTACTTTTCCTAAGAAAATTGGCTTAAGGATAGGATTTGGACTAAAGAGTTATTTCCTCTCTCTTTCTATTGAGACATTGTGATAGGCATGCTCATCCAGGCAATTTAGGGAAGTTGATACTTGATACCTACTATCTACATAAAATCTACACATGTACATACAAATATATTTTAAACTAAACAACAAATGGTGAGAAGTGATGCATCATGTAGATCCTAACTAGCAATTGACTATGACTTCCTCCCTCAACCATATTAGGAACATCATACCTAAAGTAATTACACAAGTACACCATACACATGCAAGCATGGGGTAAGTATCCATAGAAAATGCATACAAATAATTGATCTAACTATCATCATGAAATAACTAAAATCAATGTATACAAGAAATAACTAGTACTGATGTAACTCATCATTTAATCAATTGAGTATGAAAAAATATCCAATAATCTGGGAAATAATGTAATGATCATGAAAGATAAACATAAAGCTGGCCTAAAAGAGTTTGACAATAATAACTAAAAAGTCAACTAGGGTTAGGCACTACAATAGTAGCCACCATCTTTTAATGAATAAAGCTAGAATGCTTGGGAATAGAAGATGAATATTATTATTAGAAATGACTTGTGGGAGCCATTGGTCAATAGATTTTTGGATCTAAGTTACCTAGCTCAATCTTCTTACATCTCAAAAAATTAGGATACTCACTTGAAGAAGCTAAAGGGAAAAGATGAAAAAATACTAAGATTGATTGAAGAAACCCACATAGAGATGATTTTTGCTAAAATAACAACTATTTATTATAAGGAATCTATTGATATCCTCAAAAAAAGTTTTCAAGAAACTATATTTCTTTTCTTTTTGGTGATGGTACATATCCTTCAAATAGATTTTGAGAATCTACTCATGAAGGATAATGAGTTTATTTTAGATTTCCGCTAAATAGTCTCTAGGTTTATTAACCCATTGAGAAGAAATGGAGAAGACATTGAGGACAAAATAATATTGGAGAAAATATCAAGAATTTGTGTCCCAAAAATTTAATACACTTGTGATTACCTTTGAAGTTTCAAAGGATCTCTTCACATTACTATGGATGATTTGATAGGTTCTCACCAAACCCATGAATAGTTCATTATAAGGTTGGAAACATTTTCATAATAAATATTCCAAAGTTTATGTCTATGCAAGAAGAAAGTGGAGAAGAAGAAACACACTTGGATGAGGCTCTAAGGATAGAGGTTGTGGTAATTTTAGGGATAGAAATGTTGGAGAAATCTCAAGATTGGTAGATAGCCATGAGATAGGAGTAATTTGCAAAAAAAAAAAAAGAAGTAAAGAAGAATGACAACTCAAATGAGAGCAATGTTCAATGTTTTGTGCATTGCCATAGTCACTGAACTGCTACCTTAGCAAAATGTTCAAATGAACATCAATTTTAGGAAATGTGGAATTTTACCCATTTCTCAAGGATCAAGCTTGCGGGAAAATATTATTCTTATTAAAAACTAAAAGTGATCAAACACTTATCTATCTCTTCACATTTTATATCCTTCATTTTTGGAAAAATATCTAGTAGAAGAGAAGACTATGACAACTTCACTACTTGCTAATAGAAGAGGCATGTTATAAAACAAAGTAGAAATGGGGAAAATGAAAGTTAAACATGGAAAATGTGAGGCCAATGAAAATTTTCAAATCATAATTTTTAGGTGAAAATGATAGTGAAATGGATGCCAACTTTAATCATTTTGAATTATGGTTTATACCATAGACTTGTGCTTCCACTATAGATCTGAACATATTTTTATAGGGTGTTGGCTAATCTCTAGACAAAATGTACCAAAGACTATATCTATATATATATATATAGATAAGCACCAAATATGTAGATATTACAAGGTATGTGTAGTAAGTCAACATAAATGCCAAAAAAAATCCACAATAACAACTGCAAATATCAGTCTCTTTAATACACAATTTGATTTGAATTAATTTTGAGCAATATCTAATTTCATATTACAAGGTATGTGGAGTAAGTCAACATAAATGTGAAAAAAAAAATCCACAATACATACATACATAGGTATGTACAATAGGTAAACATAAATGAAAAAAAAAAATTCCACAATAATAGTTACAAATATCAGTCTCTTTAATACACAATTTGATTCAAATTAATTTTGAGCAATATTTGATTTCATATTATACAATTTGATGTGATTTTGTGGTAGATTGGGAAGTGGTAAAATCATATTGGTTAATAATAAGAGAGAACTCATTAATATGTCGTACTAGCTTATGAAACTATTCATTAGTTGTTGATTATTAAAAATAGAGTATTTGTCAGCCGGCTTCCAGATATTGTTATCAGATACAAGATAGATTGTGACATCATATAGATTTTGATGAAACTATACATAATAAAATGTGTAGGCTAATTATGTATTTATCCTCAAATGTCTTTTGTAATATTATTATTATTTAAATTAGGAGGCCACTATTCTTATAAACTGTATAGTTGACAAATTTTTTAAAAATCAAAATAATATTTCTAAAAAAAATCAGCATTGTCTTCATGGTCTAAAAATCACTAGATTTTCATCAATCTGAAGAAAAAAGTTTAGGTTTGTTTTTTCTTTAGTGCATGTCTGGAGATTAGCCAATCCCTTTAAATTATAGTAACATTGTTTTCTAAAGATAAACATTACCTTGGCTTCAAACAAGTTGGGTGTGATAATATCTAGGGATGGGATGTATTAAGAAATATTTTTTACCCCTCTTTTTCCAAAACAATCATTGAAAAGAAAAACAAATTTTAGAGCTAGAATTGTATAGTTTAAGGATGCATGCCTTGGAAATGAAAAATAACAAATTTAATGGAATCTATTCTAATTCCTCTACAAATAGATACCACAATTGATAATTCATTATGCGGCAGATGTAAGTATTTGATCTTCCAAATACATTGTTATGTAGAAAATTTTGAAAATAAATCACAACCCTAGAAAATTTGCTCACCACAAGAAGTTGTCAAGTGTCAATTTTGCTCACCACCAATGGATGTTGAGTGATAGGAAGTGAAGATGTCAAGCGAGCTTAGTCTCTATTGCAAGGTGGAGCATAGTAATAGAGTATGTCGAGTGAACTCAAAAATAATAGCAAAGAGAGAGCTTGGTAGTAGATTAAACTAATTGAGGTATTTAGCATACTTACAGTCTGGACTTTTTTCCATTAAAATGTGGAGAGTCGAAGGATGAAGCATTCAACTATGAAATTCTCAAATGAAAAATATTATGCAATGATGAATAGAAGTAGGGAACACCACTTTTTAGTATGCTTGTTTTCTTTCTATTCAAATAAGATAAAACCTACTAAAAATTTGGGAGAATTCGGCTTCAACCAGAAAACCTTAAAATCTTCTAATTAATAAAACTTTGAACTTTGAACTTACAACTCTAATGGCTACATACAACAATGCCTAGAGAAATTAGTGTTGCATAGGTCAAACCAATAATAGACTTACAAAATGACAAAAGGGTTCAACACGCACTAAAGCTTCCTTTTATCTACTGAACTCTGACTTGATATGTTGATCGACTTCCTTCTCTTCTCTATGCTCTTGCACTTCTCTTCTTTTCTCTACTACTCTTTTTCTCTATTGAATGAATCAAATTCATTCCTTTTGTCTCCTTAACAAAAATTGTTTCTCTCTCATTTTGAATTTGAGCTCACCTACCATGCATTCAATGTTTCTAACTATTACTAGCTATCAAGCTGGTAAGTTTGTGTTTAGCTAAAGGGAAAAACCTATTTTATTAAATATTTTAACACCCCCCCTTTGTTCTAATTCAAACCAAACAAGGATCATTCTTGATCCAAATCAACTACACCAAGACACTCTCTTAGGTGTACAAAATTTTCAATTCCTAAAGGCTTAGTAAAAATAACTTCTAGTTGCTACTCAAGCTTGCAAAATTCCATTTTGATATCTCCATTCTTCACCAAATCTTTGATGAATTGATATCTAACCTCTATATGTTTGGTTCTCTCATGGAAGACTAGATTCTTGGACAATACAATTTAGGAGATGTTGTCACAATAAATTATGGGTCCATCCTCTTTCCTTTCATTCAAATCTATCAAGATCCTCCTTAACTAAATACCTTGACATGTTGCTGCATTTGCTACTATGTATTCAACCTCTACTATAGATTGAGCAAAAATAGGTTGCTTCTTAGATGCCTATGAAATTGCATCTAATCCCATATGGAGCATGTATCTAGAAGTACTCTTTTTATCATCTAAACTTCCATCCCAATTATTATCTATATAACCAACCAACTTGAAATCATTTTCTATAGTATAAAAAATCTCAAATACCTTAGGACCATGTCTAGCCAAGTTGTAGTCAAATACATCAAACTTCCAACCATACTCTTGTATAGTGTTGGATTCACACTTTTTTTGCAATCTTCCTTGCTCAACTTCAGACATACTATTGTTGGTGTTGGGGTTGCCTTACTATTCTACATTTTGAATGTGTGCAAGATCTACCTTGTATATTTTTCTTGAGAGATAAAAATGCCATCATGCATTTTTTTAACTTCTATCCCTAGAAAGTACTTCAAGAGACCTAGGTCTATCATTTCAAATTCATTTTTCATGACCTATTTGAACTCACCAATTAGGAAATTATCATTTGTAGTGAAGATTAAATCATCTACATTAAAGATAATAATCAAAACATTACTATTTTCCGCCTTGATGTAAAGTGTGGGCTCATGATCGCTTTTGGTAAAGCCATTACTCATTAAATATGAGTCAATCCTATTGTACCATGCCCTTGGAGCTTGCTTGAGCCCATAAAGAGAACTCTTCAATCTATACACTTTGTGTTCTTCACCTAGAACTTCATAACTAGGTGGCTTCTCCACTTAAACTTCTTCCTTCAATACACTATTCAAGAAGGCAAACTTCAGATCCATTTGATATAACTTCCATTTGTGCTAGGCTGAAATTACTATGACAACACACATGATTTCCATTCTTGCATCTGAGGCATATGTCTCATCATAATCTCTGCCATACTATTGCTTGTACCCCTTGACCACTAAATGTTCCTTATGCCTATTTATTTTTTCTTCAGCATTGCACTTGGTCTTGTAAACCCATTTCAATCTAATTACTTGTTTAATGGGAGGCAATGTAGTTAACTCCCATGTCTCATTTCTTTCAATGGCATCTATTTCCTCATCCATGACATTATGCCATTTCTCTTCATTCACAGCTTCCCCAAAATAAATTGGATCACTATAAGAAAATAATGCAAAATTAACACTCTCATCATAATCTTCCCCATACCTCTCATCTTGGTATATCTCCCTTAAACTTTTGGTCTTTCTTGGAAATAGGGAGGTGAGAGTGGTATCTAAATTTTTAATATTATTGGTACTACTATGTTGCATACTAGCTCAGGGTTGTCTTGATGTGTTGGAGCTATTTCTTAGCATGTTAAGGGTTGCTTCCCTTTTTACCTTTGTCTGCAATATATGTTTTCTACTCCATCATCTTGCTGATCACCAATGTCATCTTCTTCCTCTTCAATAGTAGGCACTTTACTTGAAGTGTTTGAGGATTCATCTACTGAGTCATCCCTTGACTAATTTTCAAAAAACTCCACATCTCTTGAAATGATGATCTTCTTGTCAATTGGATCATATAGCCTATAAGCCTTTGATTCTAAGCTATATCCTATGAAGATGCACTACACACCTTTTTCATCCATCTTTTGCCTTTGTTCTTTAGGCACATGTGCATATGCTACACATCCAAACACTCTCAAGTGATCAACTATCAATCTATTCCTTAACCAAGCCTCAAGAGGAATCTTGTCATGAACAGACTTTCTAGGACACCTATTGATCAAATATATTGTTATTGCTATAGCTTCTCCCCAATATTTAGTTGGGAGCCCTTTTGCTTTCATCATGGTTCTAGCTATTTCAACAATAGTCTTGTTCTTTCTCTCAACCATTTAATTTTTCTATGGAGTATAACTGGTTGTAAGCTATTTTCTTATGCCATTTTTCCTACACTCCCCTCCTCTATATGATCTAAGGACCTTAACATAGTGTCAAAATTCCTTTTCATTTAGGGCTTTAAATTCAACAAATTTTTCAAATGCCTTAGATTTGTTCTTAAAAAAATACACCCATATCCTATGACTAAAATCATCTATGAATGCCATAAAATAAGTACTTCCCCCAATAGAAGTAGTTTTCATAGAGCCTACCAAATTAGAATGCACCAATTCTAATGGTGCTCTAGCCCTTCTAGAATTTCTAAAATTAAAGGGAAGCCTATGTTTCTTACCAAAATGCAAGAATCAAACTTGTCATATGTATCTCCTATGCTTGGAAAACCATCTACTATTCTTCTTTTGGATAATAAATTTAAACTAGAAAGGCCAAGATGTCTATACCTAAGATGCCAAAGCTTGGAGGGGTCTTCAATCACCCTCCTAAGAGTTGATTGCTGATGTAATGTTGTACATGCATGCTTGGGAGATGCAACACTAACTTGAGAAGAGAAACATGGCTCTATCCTCACTGGGAACATCTTGTTCTTTGTCATTTGGACTTCTACAAGTAATCTATTACTCCCATCCTTCTCATGAATGACACACTTGTCATTTTCCATCAATACTTTGTATATATTTTGAATGAATTGTCCAACACTCATCAAGTTGTGCTTCATACTAGGGAAAAAATACACATTTTGTATCTCCTTCTTCTCACCTTTCTTCATGCGGACCATAACAGATCCTTTGCCCACTATGGGAATGGTTCCATTATTTTCCATCTTAATCTCAACCTTAAAATTCTTATCAATGAAAGATAATAAACTTTGATTACCACTCTTGTGGTCGCTACAACTGCTATCTAGGTACCATACCTCATGGTTTCCTTCTTCACCAATGTTACACATGATAAAGGCTATGGCGTCATTTGCATTTCTAATGTTCACATCAGCCATATTAGCATTCTACTTTGACTAATCAATCTGGTTCTTCTAGCATTCACTTATGTAATTCCCATACTTATGATAGTAGTAGCATTCAACATTGCTCTTGTAGGAGTTGTAATTCTTCTTACCTTCTCTAGATCTTTTTTGAGAGGTGCTTGCTCCCTTTTGGTTGCTTGCTCATCTTGAGCTTTTTGCACTAGCATTCCTTTGACCATTCCTTCCATGACCTCCACTTCTTGATCCTCTAACAGAGCCATTTATTCCTCTCCCCACTACCTCTTGAATTCTATTAAGCCTTGAAAGACTGCTCTTGGGAAGTAGTTGCTGATCTGTTTATCTGGTGCTCATGGGTTTAAAGAGTTCCCACCAACTCATCCATGGTCAATGTGGTGAGGTCCTTTGCTTCCTGTATGGTCATCACAAGATTGTCATATTTTTGAAGTAAACTCCTCAATATTTTTTCCACAATCCTCTGCTCATCATAGTCTTCTCCATTTGATTTGAGCTAGTTTATCAAAGTGGATATTCTGAAGTGAACTCTACAATAGGTTCATTTTCTCTCATCTAAAGGTTCTCAAACCATCTTCTAATCATTTGTAGCTTCACTACTCTGGCCTTATCAGATCTCTTGAAGTTTGTCTCAAGGATGTCCCATGCTTCCTTTGCATAATTTGCTGCTATAATCTTGGGAAAAAATTTCACTATCATTGCCACCTCAATCAGACTTAATGCCTTAGCATCCTTTCTCCTTGACTCTTTCAAATGAGTCGATTGATTTTTGTTTATGACAGCATACTGAGTTGGGTCTTCACATCATTGCACCCATTAACCACAAACTCTAACAAATAATTTGCAACTATTATGGTTTTCATCTTCTTTTCCCATGTATCATAATTTTTTCCATTAAAGGATGGTGGTTGCTGCCATATCTTTCCTACATCTCTTGCCATGTCAAATATCCCAAAAAAAATAAATGCCCTAACTCACTGTCGATGTGGGACCTTAAATATTTGATACCATGTGAAAAATAAATCACAATCCTAACAAAATTTCTTAGTAAAAGAAGGCATTGGGTGTCAGTTTTGTTCAACACCAATGGATGTTGAGTGATAGACAATGGGTGTCGAGTGAGCTTGGTGCAAGAAAAAGCCGAGTGAACTTGGCACACAAGGGCAACTTAGAAATAGTGTATGCTGAGTGAGCTCAATCACCATTACAAGGTGGAGCTTAGTAATAGAGGATGTCAAGTGAGCTTGGAAATAACAATAAAGAGAGAGATCGATAGTAGATTAAATTGAGTGAGGTATTTAGCAAACTTACAGTCTGGACTTTTTCACCATTAAAATGCAGAGAGACAAAGGATGAAGCTTTTAACTATGAACTTCTCAAATGAAAAATATTATGCAATGATGAATACAAGTAGGGAACTACATAATTTAGTATTCTTGCTTGCTTTCTATTTAAATAAGATAAAAACTATTAGAAAATCTAGGAGCATTCAACTTCAACCAGAAAACCCTTACATCTTCTAGCTAACAAAACTTTAAACTTTAAATTTACATCTCTAATGATTGCATACAAAAATTCTTGGAGTAATCATTGATTCATAGCTTGAATCAATAATGGAGTTATAGAATGAAAAAAGGGTTCCACACATGCTGAAGATTCTTTCTATCTTCTGAACTCTGACTTGATCTTCTGATCGACTTCCTTCTCTACTCTGTGCTCTTGCACATCTCTTCTCTACTCTACTACTCTTTTTCTCTATTGAATGAATCATATTCATTCCTTTTTTCTACTTTCCAAAAATGGTTTCCCTCTCATTTCAAATTTGAACTCACCTACCGTGAATTCAATGTTTTCTACTATTGTAGACCATTAGGGTGGTAGGTGGGCATTTGGCTCTAGGGGCAAACCTACTGCATTAAATATTTCAACAAAAATGAATGCTATGGTATTAATGGGAGTAGTGAATTTACAATGTGGAAAGGACTTGGGTGTGGTGGTTACAACCAATATTTCATTGGTTGTACCTCTTTGGTTCCTTGTTCTCCCATTTCCTTCCAAAGAGGATATAAACTTGTCTACGAAGAACAACCTATATATCTTTATAATTCTAATGATTACACCAATTTGCTACATAGTAATCTTAATGTCAATATAATGTATTGTGCTAGTTTTGGGTGGAATAGCTTTAAATGTGGAAATTAACCTTCATAGATCTTACAATTTTGTGTTGTTTTAGAATTCAATAATATTAGACTTTGTCTACTACTTTATTATTCACTTTTTCTCTCTATCACTCTTACTAATGATGGATTATAGAGTGTGATAAAAAACATCTATTATTCTAATTATCTATGAATTGTGGAAATTTCCTTTCTCTTAATATTAGTTTTAACAACTACACATATCTAATGATCAACTATTACTATAAACAAACATACCATTTTGTGTCTCTCTTGATGGATTTAGTATATGGTGAGTTACTCTGAATGTTGTCTTTTGTTGTTTGATTTTACAAAAAAAATATTCTGTTATAATAATTAAGATCTATTATTATAATATAATATTTTTGGACTAGAATCTGGTCATTTGAATGATCAATAAGTTTTATACTGGATATGTCTAAATGTATATTTTGAGCTTAATAGGTACAACTAGTAGAAAAAAATCATATTTGAAATTGAAATTTTTAAATGAGAAGGTAAGAGAATTTTCTTCATAATAAAATTTAATGTGCAAGGAATAAATTTAAATGGTCTCTATATTATTTTTTATAAATATCATTATGTTTTTTATTAAATTTATTCAAAATTATTATTCAATTAAACTTTATAAGTACATGTCCTTTGAATTCTTAAACAAGAAGGAAACATGTATGTTAATTAAACTTTAGAACAATAAAGTGTGAATCTTAAAATCTTAATTGACGAGACAATGGTTCATTATCTTTCATATTAGAATGAAAGTATCATAGTGTTAAATTATTTTTTAAAAAAATAAATAAATCATTTATATTATTAACCATTCTTCAAATCTAGAATATTTCAATTATATATTTTAGATGAACATAATCATTTAGATAGACTCATGGAAAATGAATTTTTAATTAGTCAAATTAACAACTATATAACAAAAATCCTACTTGTACTCAATTATTTTTTCGATTTTATTTTGAGATTTTATTAGAAATGTGTAATTAGGAAGATAGTCTTTATTGTAATCTGATTTTTTATTATTTCTTTTGAGTTATCATCTTGGATCATAGTAGACATTTTCTAGAATCATGGTTAGGAGATTGGTTTGTAGTAGGAGTTAGAACCAAAGTTTATTAATGCAAGATAGATCATTCTCAACTTTTAATCATGTAAAAACATAATTAACATTTGGGTTAAGTTAAAATAGTAATCTTGATAATCTTTCCCACCCATGTGTTCATTGCTTGTATAAATTAGGATTGGCTATAGAAGGCCAACTTCTTATTTGGATACCTTTGAAACATGGAATTAACAAATAACTTTCTTGTCCTTATGAAAGGAAGGATAGTTCTACATTAGTCCTCATTTCGGGAATGAGGTCAAGAGGGGGTCACCAATTAGGGATAACATAATATATTAGGAGTTTTTGTGATGATACTCTCTTTTCTATGTTTTGGCATTTTTTGTATTTATCATTATGTAGTTTCTCAAGTATGTCATGTTATCTTATTATCCCTATGTTGTACACAAATAAATTCCTCACATCATCACTTGGTTTTTATATTATTTTTTGTTTCCTTGTATGTATTACTTGTGTGGCATGGAAAATTGTGTGATCTCATTTCATTGGGGAATGGAACTTAGAGTTCCATGTGGTTAGGTGGAAAATATTTTACTCATCAATGCTTTTCCTTGAGTTTCTTTAAGATGCCTTTGAGGATCATGCTAGTTTACAATGCTTCTCTTGCATCATCTTGTTCATGTAACTAGATGATTTTGATTATTCATTTTACCTCATTTTCATTTTCTCTTAGTAATGATGGATAATGATGCAATATTGTATACATCATTATGTATTAATATGTTTTCATAATATGTATGTGTAAAAACAAAAACTTGTGTAACCTTTTATAAAGAAAAGCGGTATTAGAATACAATTGTTCAACTTTAATGACATAAAATATGGTATTTCTATTTAGAATTTGAAGATGATGTATACTAATGAAATGTATAGAATTGGATGAATTTTATGCCTATAATTTTTCTAATTTTTTCAGTAAAAATTTGTTCATGTTTAAAAAAAATTGAAGTCCTTTTTTTAAGTGTAAAAAATATAGGGTGTAGTTTTTGTCAAACAAGTTTATGCAAATTATCAATTTTTTTTTTAATTTGAAAATATCTTATAGATGACAAGTATAGCTAAGGAACAAAAGAATGAAATAGTTATTTTTGATGTATATTTTCTTTGTTATTAGTACTCAAGTTCAACCTTATCAAAATCCAACAGTTTTTTCCTCGAATCAAAACTTCCCTATCAAATCTACACCAATTTGAAAAAAAATTACATATATCTAAAGAGGACTCTCTCCTCTAGAGATAAATATAAATTTTTAAATTTTTTATATGATTTTTGAGGGAGCATCTTCTAAAATAATAAAATATCAACTTGTATTATTTTGAAATTATAATATATTATAACTAATCAAAACATTTTGAAATTTATATAATCATAATATTGAATCTAAGATCTATAAAAGGGTATTTTAGTTTTTTTTTAAAACTTGAGTCTTGATAGAGAAATGAGATTTGACCAAAATAATTTTTGGTAGACACAGATTTGTGGTTTTACTTGTAGATGAAGAGATCATTGTAAAATATATCGGTAAGCAAGGTTCAATAATTACTTATAGCTTATAATAATAAAAATTATCTATGATTACTTGGAATGTAAGGAAAAGATTTACTAAGGATTTTTTTTCTTGATTTTATTATATAAATATATGTTATATGTTGTTTGACCAAGTGCATAATCTAGAAATAAGATGAAACAACAGGTCCAAGTAGTACTCAATAAATAAGAAGTTTAATTTTACTTATTTCCAAATATTTTACATAATTTCTATTTGAGTTAAAATTTATGATGATGAAAAATAGATTGCTGAAAAAACATTGAGAAGATTTAATAAAACCATACTTTAAAAAATTGATAGATGGTTGCATATGCCTAGATAAAGATATGGAAGACTATACTAGAACTATAAGTATACATTTAAAGTGAATTGAAATAGAATATAATAATATGCATATTTTTTTACTAGGAATAATTTGCAGAAAAAAAAAAACTTGTGCTCCCTGTGATTCTACCTAAAACTTTCACAATTAGTCCAATAAATGACATACATTTTGCATTGGTTTTGATAGTTGTTCCACTTATTCTTAAATATGAATATTATTGTGGAAAGGGGTTCTTCTTGAGAAAATAACTATTAAGAAATTGACCTTGAAAATATAATAAAATATTATAAAAGAAAGTATTTATATTAAAAGGTAAAATCTAGATGTACCTTATAAATAAGTAACCTTTGTAGATGGATGGTAAAATCATGCATATCAATGAATGTTCTTATATGTATCTTCAATTTAAAATAATTGTCTTAAAAGAAAGAATGAATTTGGTTGAAAATGGGTCTTATTTCTTGTTTGACAATTTATCTACTTGGCCATACATGATTGAATATTGATGCTAATGAGAGGAGTGAGTATTTCTTCTAAGAAGAGGATTGATTTCAAAGTACTTTAGATTCTTAAGATTTTTCTAAATAGTTGATGCTTTCCTTTGAATACTATATTTACTTGATTGCAAAATTCTTGAGTCTATATGTCACATAAATTTTTTGAAGTTATATACCATTCACATATTTCAAGCTTTACAATTAATCTAGTTTGATCATAAGGTCTTATTATTGGAAACTTTTGTAGGGTAGGATCATAGATGATGTCATTAAGAATATCAACATTAGACAAGGGTAAGAACACTTTAGCTAAGTATATGATATGGTATATTGGCTAACTATATGATCTATATCTCTAATTGAACATAATTGTTTAAGTATAACTAAGGAAAACTATAAATTATTGTATAGTTTATTTCAGGGAGCTTCACTATATGGCACTATAGATCTATAGATTCTATATATAGTAATACAAAGAGTCTAGATGACATGCATAAGGCTGATTAAATATTTGGAACATGTTTTGGAAAGAAAATCACTTGGTAGTATTCTATTTTAGGAAAAATGTATGTGGAACAACACAATCATTTTGGGTAAGGAATTTATTTGAATTGTCAAATAAAGGATTTGGAAAGATAGGGATAATATCCTAGATATTAACCCTTATCTAGAAAACTAAATATTAATTTTTGGTACTATTTTGATAAGATGGAAGGCTAACTGAGAAAATGAGTTGAGAAAAATATTATAAAGGGAGACTTTTTGGTTAAGGAAAGATGCCAATGCTTATGCTTTGATTTAATTGATATGGGTAAGGATTGTATATGTTGGTTACTTACCATTTTGATGATAAAAAAAATATGGAGATTTAGATGCATGAGAAGACACTAGGGATAGAAAAAGACTAATCATGTAATTAGGATATCAACATAGTCACAATTTTGGTAATATTTTATGCTAACAAAGTTGTATATTGTTGTAAGTGTATTGAGATCACTGAATTTTTAATACAACTGCTAATATGTTTGAGGGATATAGAAAGGTCTAATTCTCTCATAAGGATAGATAAAATATATGTTGAAAAGAAATTGTTTTGAAGTGTAGAACCTGTAATGGAACAATCATTATTTTCTCAATAATGTCAAACTTGCTACCTACTAGTGAGACAATTGCTTTTTGGTCTAAATGCTATCATAGGGTTGATTGTTGAAGAGGATATAAAAAGAGGGGATAACAAGAGAACCTAGAGAAAGCTTTAGTTATTTGGTTTATAAAAGAAACACTAAGACCAAGTAAGACATTGATAGTATAGTATATTGTTTATTTACTTAAAATCTAAAATCAAAGATTAGTCAAGCAAAGACTGGAAGAAGATCAAGTAACAAAAGTGTCTACCAAGCCTTGCTAAGTAGTTAGTGCAAGACAAGCAAAAATTACTAGAAGCCAAGTGAAAATAAATAGGTGTTGAGCAAAGAAAGAGAAATAGTGCAAGCTGAGTGAATGTTAGTATATGTCCAGTAAAGTTTAGTTGGTTTCAAGCATTAGTAAACTTTAGTGTTTACCTAGTGAAATTTACTATTTCCTAAGTGAAGTCGTGTTGGTCAACTGATAGAACATTATAGATGTCGAGTGACAAAAAATAGTGTTAAATCAAAGAGGGAGTTATCAAAGAAAGTCAGAAGAAGAAACCCTACAAAATGAGAGATGAAGGCAGTCATAAGGAAGAGTCCATTATCTTTTGATCAAAAGATAATCTTGTAGCCTATATAGAAGATGGAAGCTACTAATAAAGGGAGAGATTTCAATACAAGGAATTATTTTCTTTTTGGTATTATTGTTGATATTGGTTTTCCATCAATGCCAAATATGGATATTATTAATATGAGATTGTCTTGAAGTGAAGAACCTATAATGGAATAATCATTTCTTTGTCATTGATGTCAAACTTGATACTTTCTAGTAAGACAATTGCTTAGTTGATTTCAGTACTATAATTTGTTTGATTGATGAAGAGGATTTGATCAAATGAGATAATGAGAGAACCTGGAGGAAAGGTTGAGTTATGGTATGAAAAAGGTGTACAAAGATTAGTTAAGATAGTGGTGATATAGTGTATTGTTTATCTACTTAAGGTTACAAAGGTTGGACACACTGATAACGTCTAGAAGAGCAAGTAAGAAGAATTGTGTCTACCAAGCTTGACTGAGTACAAAGTAGGTTCCAAGAAAATTTAGTGCATGCATAGAAGGAAATCAATTGGAGCCGAGCAAAGTAAAGATTCAATACTATATGTTGAGTAAATATAGTGTAAGCAAAGTAAATTTTAGTTGATGCCAAGAATTAGTAAACTTTAGTGTTCACCAAGTAAACTAGTGGAAGATGAGTGGAAGAATAATATGGAAGCCAATTGACAACATATTGATGTTGAGTGCCAGTATTCATGTTAAATCATAGATTTGAAAAATCTGAGCCAATTTTTTTTTTCTTGAATTGTGTGAAGCATATGGAAGATAACTATGATGAGCTAGTGGTATAAAATTCAAGGTAAACCATTTTGTGGTGAATTCAAGGAAGATTGATGAAGAAATTTCTAGAGGAACCAAATAGAAAAGTGGGTAGATTCATTGTATCCTACATAATCCTACATAACCCTAAATGGATGATTATGGTTAAATGGAAAAATATCTTAAATCTCTATTGATAGAGAGAGTTAGTTAGAAAAAAAGCTTGTCATGTGTGAGAACCTAAGGAAGACAAGGAGTCTAGGGTATTTCTTCATTCAGTGGCTGAATAGAAGAGATTAAAAATGTTGTACTAAAAAAGAAGGCTTAAGGGTATGAATGCTTGAAGCATGAACAAGATATCAAAGGTGAAGTGTTTGAAAGCCAAGCAGAATGGAGGACTGAAATAGAGATCTATAATCTACAAGTGAGTTGTAATTTGTTATCAGATCAAGCCTTATTGTTACTATCTAATCATTGTATCAATCTAGGGTAAATCATTTTGATGAAGGTTGACCTAGCAATCATCTGTACATCCTTTAATTGGGTGACATTCCAAATGAATGATCTAAAGTCCTGTAACAAGTCTCACTCCTAACAAGGTGATTGAAATCCTCTAACCAGGTCACATTTAAGAGTATGTATTGGGGTAAAAGCATAAACCCATGTTACCCTTTTACAAAGGAAAAGGCTAACAAAAGTATAATTGTTCACCTTCATTGATATAAAACTTGTATTATTATTTATAATTTGAAAATGAAGTAAACTAATGAAATGTGTAGAAATGGATGAAGTTTAGGATTATAATTTTTAATAATTATTTGGAATAAGGTACTCTATATTTACTTATTTTTTAATGATAACTTTTTAGTTTCTAATCGGGAAATAATCTTATTTCCCTTCGATCTCATATTATGTTATGGATAAAATGTGTATCTAGAACAATCAAAAATAAAAATTCTCTTTAGACCTATATTTTCTCTTTTATAACGATTCAAACTTTAACTTATTCAAATCAATAATTTTCATCTCCCACCAAATATTTCAAAATAATTATATTCCAACCAAAAGAAAACTTATAGATTCTAAAAGAGGACTCTCTCCTCTAGAATGTATATAATTTTTAGTTTTTGTTGATTTGATTTAGTATTTTTTTATTTATCAAAAGTGACATCTTCCTGAGTGTTAAAATACGTACTTCTAGAATTTTTTAATTACAAAATACTATATCTAATTAAAACACTATGAAATCTATATGTTAATATTCTTGACTTTGAGCTCTATAAAGAGGTGTTTGTATGTTATTAAAAAAATTTAATAAAATATAGTAAGAGTTATTGAATTATCAAATTTCTTAAATAATTGCATTTCTTCAGTAATTGGATACTAACTAGTATAAAAAATGCATTTAATAGACATTTCCAATTGGAAAAGTGTGATACTATATATAAATTAGCTAGAATAAATTTATCAAGATCATATGTTTGAACAAAATTGTGTTTTAGATAGAAATACTCAAAGTTAGTCATTCTGATAAGTCATCCTGAAAGGTGACACAACTTTGTACTTTTTCCCATTGTAACCTTTAATAGGGTTGGCCTTTCACATGGTATCGCTTCAAAAGAGTGAGAATTAGTGGCATGTTATTTGTGGTTTTTCTCGAATTGGGTTTCCACATAAAATACTCATTTAAAATGTGTTATTTAATTTTTTATGTTTCATGTTTACATTTGTGCAAAGTTGTTTTGACCTAGGACAATAACCTATGAAGTTTAAGTATTTTATGATCTAATGGATGCATGCATAATAAGGTTTTATGGATACGGGTCTACTAACAATTGAAAAGTTTATTTGCACATATGGACCTTGAATAATTGATTCACCTCCCCTCTCAGATATTCTAAAGAATTTCAACAATCTAATGGGTATCGAACATGTTGTTAAAAATGAGGGATTCATATAAGAAAGCATAGTTGAACAACCTCGGAGGGTAGAATATCTAATGAAGCTTCTTGGATGGCATGGATGTTTCATGCTCGCCTATGATGACATATTTGGCATTAATGTCTATGAGGATAATAGATGTGCTAGTTTTTGAATTTTTGTCATCTTCCTGCATTATAATTGTGTGATGACAAAAGGTCTATTGGTGGATCATGAGGAAACATAGGAAATGAAGAGATAATTATTTGAATATTAAATTAATGAATTTTGTATAGTTAATTCATTCTTTAATATTGATAATAGTGAATCATGTATCATTTTAGCATTGATTTGTATATTTCTTCATTTCTTTGACAACACATATGTTCAATTTATCTTGTCAATGAATCTGTGGGTGTATATATAGATTGTAATGGATATCCTTTTTTGGCATTTTATTAATGGAAATTATCATTTGACATATTATCATTTCTTTTAGCTATAAAATCTATTTTATACTTCTTGATCAGATCTTGATCAAGGTGTTTCTTTATTAGATTAATGTGCCATTCTAGTGGTCAAATCAGGGAAGATAGAGGGGGCATGGAGTTGTTGACCAAAATGGAAGGTAAATAGGAAAATAATTAGCTTGTGGGATTTGATGAGGGAGATCTCATGAGCCAAATTATTATCCCATAATTTAGTGGTGAGTTGGTGACAATGAGAAAAAATTTACCTGTACCTACTAGGCCTCAACCTTTGAGAAACAAGAAAACCATCCAATACAAGAAAGAATATAATTTTAAATCTAGGACTACAACTCATTACCATCCAGTTTAAAGATAAGGAAACCTACAACAACTATTATGATTATTGTTGGTTAAAAGGGCTCATAGTTAGCCATATAGGATAAAATTGAGATGCAATACAATTTCTATAACCTCGGTCAATTAAATAAGCTAGTGTAATCCAAGAGTGACATTGCCACATTACTCAATATACTATCAAGTAATTGACCTATTGTAATTGATTTCGAGTCTATTTCCTAGCATTATACATAAAATGAATGTAACTATAGGAAAAATTTAAAGGAAATATCAAATATAATCACAAAATACTAATTTCATTCCAAAGGTAAAGTAAGATGGGTACTCCACTCATATGGATCCTACTTATCCACCCTCTCCAAATTTGTCTCTTCATTCCTTTTGAACCACTCTCACTACTTCTAACACAAGTGTACATGGAGGTTTATCTATTCTTAGGAGGCATGTTGATGAATTCCTTCTATCTCTAGCCATGAGTTAACATCCTACAACTCAAGAATTATTTCCCAAAGAATTACATAGAAATGAGTGGTGTTTATAATACATATTTCATAATCAGATAAGGGGGTATTTTTTGGAAACTAGGTGGAGTGTCTTTGTTAGCTCCACAAGGATTGTAGCAAAAATGCATTCATCTTTATAAGGGATGAAAAATTGAACTTCATGTACAGGGGCAAGGTGTATCATTTATTAGGAAAGAAACATTTCATCCTTAGTTACATCCAGTCATAGTATGCATCTTGATGCCCTTGCTATTGCATCACATGTAGTTTTAACAAGGACAATGTTTAGTGTCTTCTACAAGCCAAGAAATAGCATGTCAAAGTGCATAATGACATGATCATTACATGGAGGTTATGAAAAATAATTTCTTTGGTGGCATATCATTTAAAATTATATTGGAGAGAGAAGAATCCCTACAAAAATATTTATTGGTACCATCATTGGAATAGGTGATTATGATTCTATGAGGTGGACAATTTCAAAATGGAGATGTGTCAAGGTGTAGTGGGTTGAGATGTTAGCTTTTGTATGACTAGAGAGGGTTTCACCTACATGGAAAATGTTCAAATAATAGTTTTGTAGAGGCTACAATTAGATGATGTCAAATCAAAAGGTATAGGGTATAGCTTGATTTAGAATGAGTATTAACAAACTCTCCAACACAATTTTAAAAAGAAAATGGAGAAAAGACCTAAATACTTCATAAATAAGGTCAATAACATGTTTGATCATTGTGCTAAGTCTAGATTTTGCAATTCTATTAATATGTTGAAGCTTTTATATCACTTGAAAAAAATTGACCCTAAAGTGAAGATGAAGAAGTAGGAGAAGGAAGCACCATGACGTGCTTTGAATTGTTTTTCTTGGAAAAGCATGGTCTTGGTGCTCTAACTTTTGCAATGTAAATAGAAAACTACCCTAATACTTTGTGAATTATTCTAATTTCTTATTCAAATCCATTTGCAGTTGTCTAAATAAAATAAATAGTTATATCTTGACTTAAATCATAAACTTATATAGACCACATAAGATTTTAAGGTATAAGAATTTATATGCATATGTTAAATGCATAACTCATTTTATGTCGCATTAAAAAAAAGTTTGATAAGAATCTAAAATTTGTACTATTGTGGATTATTGAAATAGGTAGAATAGTTTTTAGATGGAAAATTATCTTGATAGTTGAGGTATTAACTGATTTAAGGGAATTTTACCCTAAAGTGAAGATGAAGAAGTAGGAGAAGGAACCACTACGACATGCTTTGATTTATTTTTTCTTGAAAGAGTGTTGTCTTGGTTCTCTCATCTTTACAATGTAGATTAACAAGAACCTTGTTACTCCTTGAACTGATCAAATTTCTTATTCAAATCCATCTAAAAATGTCTAAACAAAATAAATAGTTATATCAACTTAAATCATGAACTGATATAGGTACATAATATTGTAAAGTAAAATATTTTATATGCACATCGTAAATACATAACTCACTTTATGTCACATGAAACTTGTAACGTTGTGGAGTATTGAAATAGGTAGAACAATTTTCAAATGGAAAATCATCTTGACGGTTGAGGTATTAATTGATTTAAGGGTTTTAACCCATTTGTATCATTAGAATGGTTTGTACAACATTGTGGAGATGGAAACATTGATTTTCTTCTAATAAATTGTATTTTCTAGAAGCCTATCCATGCAAGGAGTAGAATGCACAAATCATTTTTTGTGGGACAACTATAACACTCTTGAGAATGATATGTTAAATGATAAGGACATAAAAATTAGAAATGAAATAAAAACATAAAAATGGAAATCCAAATTCAAGGGAATTGAGTGGTGAACTATTGAATATACTTGAGGTAAAATTTGGAAATAAAAAAGAAAACAAAAGTTTTAAGAGGCCTATTTTAGAGAAAGTGCAAAGTGATAATGGTTTAGTATTTGAAAGAACAACATCTCATTACATAATTCATCTAAAAATCAAAGGTTTATCTCTTCTAGATAAATATGAAGTTATTTCTTATGTAGACAACAATGTTCACCAAGATTTGAGTAATTTCTACCTAATTCTAACTTCAAATTCTTTTGCTCAAGGATTTGATGGCCAATTGGTGATACCAATTAATAAAATTTAAGGGGAACACAATCATCATCAACAAGAAGGAATAATGTAACTATATGCATGCATGAGCAAGTTAACACTAATTTTATCTTAGATCCAAGCTCTACAAAATTCATATATCTAAATATAGACCATAGGGATAAAAAATAAGGGATGACTAAAATAAATACATTTTTAGGATACCAAGGGTGAAAATCATTGGGCATGATGACGTCTACAAAATCTATGAATTTCACAACATAATGGCTTCACTGACTATAATGTGTCAAACTAGGCAACCACACCTAGGATTGAGATTCAAAAATATTGAAAGCCCTCAAACCATTATATTGGTTGTCATGCTTGACCACTACTCCAGGTTTTTCTGCTCTTTAGGACTTTGCTGTTTTAGGATTTCTTTCTGATGTTATGATTGAATTTCTGTAGAACTTGGTTATAATACTGTTGTTGAATAATGAGACTGATCCTGAACGTGTTTTTGGTGATAAACTATGTTTTAGCAATAAATATGATTTAGGATTCTATATATATTGAATGTGGCATATTATTGGTTTCTAATTGATAGGTTATCGATTATGTTTTTGGCTCTTTGTTTACTACATTCTGTTTCATGCTGTATGTTGACGTAATGTTGCAAAAATTCATTAATGATTATATGTTGTATTTAATCAGAACCCTTCATTGTACTTTCATACATGTAACTATAGGGATTTAATGTTTAGACCGTGTTAACCCTTAAGATGATTTTGTGTCTTGACTCTTATTGGATTGGAAATTGAGGGAACCATGGTTGCGTTTATATATATATATATATATATATATATATATATATATATATATATATATATATATATATGTTTATATATATATATATACATGTTTATATATATATATATATATATATATATATATATATATATATATATATATATATATATATATATATGTTTATATATATATATATACATGTTTATATATATATATATACATGTTTATATATATATATATATATATATATATATATATATATATATATATATATATATATATATATATATATATATATATATATATATATATATATATATATATATATATATATATGTTTATATATATATATGTGTTGTCTTATGACTAAGGTTTAATACCTTAGTGGAGCTTGGCATACATTTGTATTTGTTTTGTTTAAAAAAATAATTAAATCACCTCATATGCAAATAGCAATGAAATAACCCTAAATGGGTATCAGTTGCTATGAAGGAGGGTAACATTGTTATTGTTTGAGCCATTTTCATGGCGGTGGACTTGGACTGCTGAATTTATAGGACCGAATTTGAGCCACATTGGTTTGATTGATTTACATCTGTAGTTTTGTGCTGAGATACTGGCATTCTTATGGGAATTGGTTGGCGGGTTAATGTGCATATCTAGTTTAATTTGATGGAGTTATTTCTCAGACTTTGGCTATTGTGGTTTATTGAGTTTCAGTTTCACTCTATTCTGAAGTCTTTTGTGAATGGTGTGAGTCAACATCGTGGAGTTTTGCTCACCGGTGTTGGATTTGGTTTTTGGGTTTTTGGCATCAAGTTGGTTTGAGGAACAATCTTCCATCTTTAGTTGTTTAGGTAGGGGGCAATTTCTTACCCTACTCTTTTACTCTATCTGTGAATGCCATGTAACTTTCATTTGCAAAATGTAAAGGAATATCATATTTGTATATTGTGAAAATTTACATGCAAAGATGAGTATGTTCATTTCATGCTTTATAAAGTTTTGCATGTACTCAACTTTGTATGTGGAAGTTGAGGAGGGTTATGTTTGGAAGTTGTTTTGCTTATGTTTAGAAAGCTATGCCCAAACATATGTTTCTCACCAAGTTGAGTTTTGGGAGAAACATAAGGTTGCGGCATTTGGCATGTTAGCTGTTGTGTAACAGCAAGCAGATTTATACTTTCATTGGTATGAGCTCGTGAGAATCTATACCTCCAGTTTGCATGGTAATTCATAACAAATTTTTGAGAGGCATGGCCTCGGACTTGAAAATGTATTTATGTGTTCGTGTCTGCTGTTAAGGGCAGAGACATTTTGTCAAATGGTTTGCGTGAAACCATAGCAATGTTAAAACTATCATGTTAACTTGCATAACAATTCAAGGGTAATGAAATGTATGAAATTTCCTCATGAAACATAGTAAATTTATAGTGGAAACATATAGTTAATTCAAATCTCTTATGACAATTTTTTTTTTTTATGATAATAATAAGCAATTTGGGAGTTATCTCATTATATTTTTGAAATGTGTCAAGATCGATAGTTTAGCTGAATTATTATTGAAAACAATAACTTAGTAAATTGTTGATAATGGTTTTGGATGTGACAGTTTGTTAAATGGTTTAAAGGAAAATTTGATCTGAATAGAAAACTCTGTAATAGTATAAAATTTTCTTCACAAGTTATGATGTAGAGTACAATTATGAATAATTGTTGTTGTGAAAATTGTTGCAATTAACCAAAACATTATATTGAGAACATAGATATAGAAAGAAGCCGTAGTATCACCAAGGTAATTATGTGAACATCTTGGGAGCATCTTTTTTTTTTTGGGATTTTTCATTTTAGTCTTTTGATCATTAATGTAATATAAGATATTTCACATGTTGTGAGTCATATTTCAAATTTTAATTCATATATTTAAATGTTGTTTGTGGTTAAAACATGGCGATATCTCACCGTCAAATACTGGTAAAACAACAATGGAGACTTGGATATTTATTAACCTAGTAAATTACCTTTTGTTTAGCATTGACTGTACTTAGTTTTAGTAATACTTGATTTTATTATACAATGTTTTAATAAGCATTTTCATATTGTTTTGCAATAAGATGTAATTATGTTCTTAGAGAAAATGGAAAGTCATTTTTAAGATAGGAGATGGATTATGATAAATATTGATGTGATGAAACAAGGGTATCACATGTTCATTATATTATTATCTTGGCCAATTCAGAGGTTAAGCTCGGATTGTTATGATAGTAGAGATAAGTAGTACAGTACTGTGACTGGTAAGTATCATTCAACTGATATAACAGTTTAATGATATTTACGAGATGGTAATATTGTATTATTTATTTCTGTTATTATAATAACCTAAGTTTACTTTCAAATTGACAGTAAAAGATGAAAGTTTTAAAAGATGAAGAATGTAATATCATGAGAAAACTGACTTGTTATTAGTTACATGTACATTCTTAAAATATCTGTTTGATGTGTACGTAAGATTAACTGTAGTGAACGTATATTGAGGTGGCTGAATAATGACTTATTCTATTCAGTTAATTAAATCTACTGATAATTTTAAAATGAAATGGATGGATTAATTATAAATAAAGATAATTGGCCTTACCTATGACTTAAACCAGTAAGGTTAAGTATAGAGAACAAGGCAAGTCTCTATTTCATTATTTCACGAATATTATAGAGAACCCCACTATGAGATATCTAAGGGCATACCATATATGGATGCAGTATCTTGGTACCATAGTGATGACACCTTAGTATATACATGGTTCATTAACTAGTTATTCTTAGTGCAAGTTTAATTTTGCATTGTTTAGAAGGTATTACTTCTTGCATAGTAATATTAGTATTACACTATGTTATGTAGTTGGATATCTGCTTTAAGGTTTTTATAGATATATATGTTGATTTATGACATGTATGCAGGTGAACTACACTTTTAACTCAGTCTATACATAGACCTCTATGTGTGTTGTGTTGTATGTTTTTTTGTTATTTTCAGGTGTTCAAGTTGAATATCTAGTTTGAAGGAAGACTGTTGAAGTTACTTCATGAAACGGAATTAGATACTTGTAAAATTTCATTTGTTGGACCTAAGCATCTTTGAATGATACTATTCACCAATATTGTACTAAACTCTTTATGTATAGATATTGTTATGGAAATATATTGTGATGATATATTCTTTTATGCAGTGGTTTATATTTCTGAAAATGATTCAATCTTTGTACTGGATCTTGTAATTTGACGATTATATATATATAAATAAATTTTTAGGTTCTTTATGTTTGTTCGTAGCTTAGTTTATTTTTTTGTTTTGTTGTGGTGTGTTACATTTGGTATCAGAGCCCAATTTTAGATTAACTAGGACTCTTGGGTTTTAGGGTTTTTCTCGTCTTTGTTGTGTTATTAACAGTTAATTTTTTTAGGTTGCTACCATGCCTCCTGTCACTAGAGGAACTTGAGCTCACAGTGTTACTGAAGGTAACCTTGCTGGCAGAGGCAGAGGTAGAGGCAGGGGCCGTGGTAGAGGTCCTAGGCACCAAGGAAATGTTGGGGATGATTAGTTTGATCAAAATGCTGGGATTGGAAACAATCTAAAGAATCAGGAAAATCAAGCTATGGTACTTCAATGGATACTGGAACATCTCGATAATATTGAGACTAATAACCAAATTCCTAGTGGGGGTGCAAATGTGCGAGTACCTTTGGTACAGGGTATTAACCTTCCTATCGAGGAAGATCCAGTGGCAAGAGCTCAGCTCAAGGATCTTTCCAAGATGAAAGGTCTAGTATTTTACGGTACGAAATAGGGTACAGTGGCAAAAGCTTGGTCGCTGAACATTGAGCGATGCTTTGTCTTACATCGTTACTTGAGTAATGTGAAGGTAAGATGGACGGTTATGCATTTGAGAGGATTTGGTTCCTTGTGGTGGGAGCAGGAGTTGGAGAAGCTGGGCATTGATATCTCTTTAGTTACTTGGGAGCTCTTTGTAGAGCGATTCAAGGAGAGGTTTATGTTAGAATATTGGCGGCAGGCTCATGCAGAGGAGTTCTTTCAAATTATGCACTCTGGCTCTACAATGGAAAATTCAAGAAGAGAAAATTCGGTAAGAATTCCAAGGGTTTAGAACAGCTTAAATCATCTCAACCACCTCTAAGTGTGCAGAGTAATAACCCATCTCCTAACCTTTCTAGTCAGAATATGGGATTTCAGAAATCTATTGAGTGTTATCATTGTGGTCAGATAGGTCATTACTAGTCTCAGTGCCCTAATTGGGACAAGCCAAAGGTGTGACCTAAGCCAGCTAGGTCTGAAGCAACAGTTGGTGATTCTGCCAAAAACCATCGAGTTTTTGCTACCCTGGATCAGAAGCAAGCAGAACATCAGAACACAGTTATTGAAGCTCAGGGTAGTATCCAAGGTATGAAAGTATCTATTTTATTTGACTCTAGAGCTACAGATTTTGTTATTTCTTCTACTTTAGTTGCATATAATGAAATTCCTGTGGTTAAGGCAAGGAATAGATGGCAAGTGGAGTTAGTGTCAGGTTATAGGGTGAATGCTGATATAGTGGCTCCTGATTGTAAGATTCAAATGAAACCTTTTACTACTTCAGCGAACCTTAGGGTTATACCTTTAGGATTGTATGACATATTTTTGGAAATGGATTGGTTATAACAACATCAAGTTGTTTTGGATTGCAAGGATAAGTTAATCACTTGTTTAGATGATGTTGGATCAGCTAGAGTTATTGCTGGAATCAAGAGACCCATCTCTTTGCAGACAATTTTTTCCAAGCAATTGGCAAGGTGTGCTCAAAAAGGCTGTAGTTTGTTTGCCATATTGATAAATGACTTAAATGATATCATGGATAAGGATTCTTCTCTCAATCATCCAGTCTTGCAAAAAATTTTGGATTTTTTGTTGAAGAGATTCCGGGAATACCCCCAAGAAGAGAAGTTGATTTTTTGATCGAATTAGTGCCAGGAATGGAACCAATTTCCAAGACTCCTTACAGAATGATAGCTCAAGAGCTGATTGAACTTAAATTTTAGTTGGAAGATCTTTTGGAGAAAGGTTTGATTCGACCTAGAATTTCACCTTGGGGTGCTCTAGTAATCTTTGTCAAGAAGAAAGACAGTTCATTAAGACTTTGTATAGACTATAGATAGTTAAACAAGGTCACTATTAAAAATAGGTATCCTTTGCCTAGAATTGATGACTTGTTTGATCAAGTCAAGGGTGCCCGAGTCTTTTCGAAGATTGATTTGAAATTTGGATATCATCAACTTAGAATCCAGGAAGTGGATATATATAAGACAACTTTTTGCACCAGGTATGGGCACTATGAATTCATGGTAGTACCATTTGGGTTAACTAATGCACCTTCTATTTTTATGAGCCTTATGAATAGTGTGATTAGAACTTTCCTTGATAAGTTCGTAGTGGTTTTTCTGGATGATATTTTGGTTTATTCTAGCTCTTTGGAGGAGCATGATCGACATTTAGAGCAAATTTTGGAGTGCCTTCGTAGGAATAAAATATTTGCCAATCCTTTGAAGTGTGAATTCTTTAAGTCTGAGATTTGTTACTTAGGTCATATAATTTCTGGGGATGGAATTTTTGTAGATCCATCCAAAATTCAAGCTATTGTAGATTGGCCAACACCTGCGAATGTGTCCAAGGTCTGAAGTTTCATGGGCTTAGCAAGCTATTACCACAAATTTGTGTCAAAATTTTCCAAAATAGCACATCCTATCATGTCTCTTCAAAGAAAAGGGAAGAAATTTGTCTGGACAGAGGAGTGCGAGATAGCATTTCAGAAACTTAAGGATTGTTTGACTAGTGCACCCATTTTGGCAGTTCCTGATTCAGCTAAAGAGTTTGTGGTTTGCACTGATGCATCTTTGGATGGCTTAGGGGTAGTGTTGATGCAGGAAGGACGTGTTATATCTTTTGAATCCAGAAAGCTTAAGAGTCATGAGGTGAATTACCCTACTCATGATCTCGAACTTGTAGCGATAATGCATGCTTTGACCAAGTGGCAGCATTTTCTTTTGGGGCAACGATTTGAGTTTCATACTGATCACCAAAGCCTTTAGTATCTTTTCACACAACCAGAACTCAATACTAGGCAGTGAAGATGGATGGAGTTCTTGTGTGAATATGACTTTGGGATTAAGTATGTGCAAGGGAAGGAGAACGTTGTTGCTGATGCACTTAGCAGAAGGTGACATGAATTATCTTCTTTGATCTTAACAATGTATCTTAGGGATAAGATTCTTCAGAACCTTTCTGCAGATCTTTGGTTTCAAGATGTTAAGGTAGTTATCGACAGTGACAACATCTTGGAAGGGAATTTTGAGGGGTATTCAGTAAATTTTGAAGGTTTACTGCTTTTTAGAGGGAGCCTGTATGTTCCTGATTTGGGTGATTTGAGAAATCTGGTTATGTTCGAGGCTCACAAAGCACCATATTCAGCTCATTCGGGAGTCAAGAAAATGCATGCTAACCTTAAGCAACATTATTATTGACCTAGAATGAAGAGAGACATAGCAGATTTTGTGGCTCGATGCTTGGAATGTCAGTGCGTTAAGGCTGAACATCAGCACCCTGAGGGACTATTGCAACCATATGATGTTCCAAAATGGAAATGGGACACCATTTCTATAGATTTTATTACTATATTTCCTATTACAGCTCATAGGCATGACGCTATTATGGTGGTAGTGGACCGTTTGTCTAAAGTTGCCCACTTTATTCCAGTTAGATCATCCTATAATGTAGCAATGGTTGCCAGAATTTTTATGGAGCAGGTAGTTAAGTTACACAGAATTCCTAAAAAGATTATATCTGATAGAGATCTAGTGTTTACTTCATCTCTTTGGAGATCCATGCAGCAAGAGTTAGGTACTCAGCTGAATTTTAGTTCAACTTATCACCCAGAGATAGACGGACAAACTGAACGTGTCAATTAGATTCTGGAAGACATGCTTAGGATGTACGTAATGGATAAACAAAATAAATGGGAGGAGTATCTACACTTGGTAGAGTTCACTTATAATAATGGATATCATAGTTCCATAGGTATGGCACCATTTCAAGCATTATATGGTAGACCTTGTAGGATGCCTCTCAGTTGGGATAATTTGGAGGACAAGACTCTTTTAGGACTTGATATGTTGCTAGATTTGGAGCAAAAATTTAAAAGGATTAGAGAACACCTTATTACTGCTCAAGATAGACAGAAGAAATATGTTGATAAACATAGAATTGACCGTCAATTCTTGGTGGGTGATAAAGTGTTTCTCCGAGTAAGATCGTGTAAAAGTCCAATTCGGTATGGAAAGGGATCCAAGTTAGCACCTTGATTTGTGGGTCCATTTGAAATTTTGGAGTGGGTTGGACCAGTTGCCTATAAACTTGCTTTGCCACCAAGTCTTTCATGCATTCATAATGTATTCCATGTTTCAGTTCTGTGTAAGTATATACCTGATATTGCTCATGTTCTTGATTGGAAAAATTTGTAGATTATGGATGAACAAATCATGCTGGAACCAATGCAGATAATTCAGAGTAGAACTATGAATTTAAGAGGGAGAGAAATAAAGTAGCTAAAGGTCCTATGGGACCCTGATGATGTAACATCTGCTACCTGGGAGGACACAAAAATTATGAGAGGAGCTCATCCGTTCTTGTTTACTGACTTCCAGGAGAAAGTCAAAACCTAGAGGGGGAGGGTGTCATGCTTGACCACTACTCTGAGTTTTTCTGCTCTTTAGGACTTTGTTGTTTTAGGATTTCTTTCTGATGTTATGATTGAATTTCTGTAGAACTTGGTTATAATACTATTGTTGAATAATGAGACTGATGCTGAACGTGTTTTCGATGATAAACTATGTTTTAGCAATAAATATGATTTAGGATTTTATATATATTGAATGCGGCATATTATTGGTTTCTAATTGATAGATTATCGATTATGTTTTTGACTCTTTGTTTACTACATTCTGTTTCATGCTCTATGTTGACGTAATGTTGCGGAAATTCATTAATGATTATATGTTGTATTTAATAAAAATCCTTCATTGCACTTTCATACATGTAACTATAGGGATTTAATGTTTAGACCGTGTTAACCCTTAAGATGATTTTGTGTCTTGACTCTTATTGGATTGGAAATTGAGGGAACCATGGTTGCGTTTATATATATATGTGTGTGTGTGTGTGTGTGTGTGTGTTGTCTTGTGACTAAGGTTTAATACCTTAGTGGAGCTTGGCATACATTTGTATTTGTTTTGTTTTAAAAATAATTAAATCACCTCATTTGCAAATAGCAATGAAATAACCCTAAATGGGTATCAATTGCTATGAAGGAGGGTAACATTGTTATTGTTTGAGCCATTTTCATGGCGGTGGACTTGGACTGCCAAATTTATGGCACTGAAGTTGGAGTCAGCCATACCTTGATATGAGTCGGGTTTTATTGATTCAGGCCAGTTTTTGAGCCACATTGCTTCGATTGATTTACATCTATAGTTTTAAGTTGAGATATTGGCATTCTTATGGGAATTGGTTGGAGGGTTAACGTGCATATTTGGTTTAATTTGATGTAGTTATTTCTCAGACTTTGGCTATTGTGGTTTATGGAGTTTCAGTTTCACTCTATTGTGAAGTCTTTTGTGAATGGTGTGAGTCGACATCATGGAGTTTTGCTCACCGGTGTTGGATTTGGTTTTTGGGGTTTTGGCATCAAGTCGGTTTAAGGAATAATCTTTCATCCTTAGTTGTTCAGGTAGGGGGCAATTTCTTACCCTATTCTTTCACTCTATCTGTGAATGCCATGTAACTTTCATTTGCAAAATGTAAAGGAATATCATATTTGTATATTGTGAAAATTTACATGCAAAGATGAGCATGTTCATTTCGTGCTTTATAAAATTTTGCATGTAATCACCTTTGTATGTGGAAGTTGAGGAGGGTTATGTTTGGAAGTTGTTTTTCTTATGTTTAGAAAGCTATGCCCAAACATATGTTTCTCACCAGGTTGAGTTTTGGGAGAAACATAAGGTTGCGGCATTTGGCATTTCAGCTATTGTGTAACAGCGAGTAGATTTATACTTTCATTGGTATGAGCTCGTGAGAATCTATACCTCCAGTTTGCATGGTAATTCATAAAAAAATTTCAAGAGGCATGCCCTCAGACTTGAAAATGTATTTATGTGTGCGTGTCTGATGTTAAGGGCAGAGACATTTTGTCAAATGGTTTGCGTGAAACCATAGCAATGTTAAAACTGTCATGTTAACTTGCATAACAATTCAAGGGTAACGAAATGTATGAAATTTCCTCATGAAAGATAGTCAATTTACAGTGGGAACATAGTTAATTCGAATCTCTTATGACAAAAATTTTGTTTTATGATAATAATAAGCAATTTGAGAGTTATCTCATTATATTTTTGAATGTGTCAAGATCGATAGTTTAGTTGAATTATTATTGAAAATAATAACTTAGTAAATTGTTGATAATGGTTTTGGGTGTGACAGTTTGTTAAATGTTTTAAAGGAAAATTTGATCTGAACAGAAAACTCTATAATAGTATAAAATTTTCTTCACAAGTTATGATGTAGAATACAGTTAATGAATAATTGTTGTTGTGAAAATTGTTGCAATTAACCAAGACATTATATTGAGAACATAGATATAGGAAGAAGCTGTAGTAGCACCAAGGTCATTATGCGAACAGCTTGGGAGCATCTTATTTTTTTTGGGATTTTGCATTTTAGTCTTTTGATCATTAATGTAATATAAGATATTTCACATGTTGTGAGTCGTATTTCAAATTTTAATTCAGATATTGTATTTTAAATGCTGTTTGTGGTTAAAACAAGGCAATATCTCACCGTCAAATAGTGGTAAAACAACAATGGAGACTTGGATATTTATTAACTTAGTAAATTATCTTTTGTTTAGCATTGACTGTACTTAGTTTTAGTAATACTTGATTTTATTATACAATGTTTTAATAAGCATTTTCAGATTGTTTTGCAATAAGATGTAATTATGTTCTTAGAGAAAATGGAAAGTCGTTTTTAAGATAGGAGATGGATTATGATAAATATTGATGTGATGAAACAAGGGTATCACATGTTCATTATATTATTATCTTGGCCAATTCAGAGGTTAAGCTCAGATTGTTATGATAGTAGAGATAAGTAGTACAGTATTGCGACTACTAAGTATCATTCAACTAATATAACAGTTTAATGATATTTACGAGATGGTAATATTGTATTATTTATTTCTGTTATTATAATAACCTAAGTTTACTTTCAAATTGACAGTAAAAGATGAAAGTTTTAAAAGATGAAGAATGTAATATCATGAGAAAACTGACTTGTTATTAGTTACATGTACATTCTTAAAATATCTGTTTGATGTGTATGTAAGATTAACTATAGTGAACATATATCGAGGTGGCTAAATAATGATTTATTCTATTTAGCTAATTAAATCCAATGATAATTTTAAAATGAAATGGGTGGGTTAATTATAAATAAAGATAATTGGCCTTACCTATGACTTAAACCAGTAAGGTAAAGTACAGAGAACAAGGCAAGTCTCTATTTCGTTATTTCATGAATATTATAGAGAACCCCACTATGAGATATCTAAGGGCATACCATATACGGATGTAGTATCTTGGTACCATAGTGATGACACCTCAGTATATATATGGTTCATTAACTAGTTATTCTTAGTGCAGTTTAATTTTGCATTGTTTAGAAGGTATTACTTCTTGCATAGTAATATTAGTATTGCACTATGTTATGTAGTTGGATATCTGCTTTAAGGTTTTTATAGATATATATGTTGATTTTTGACATGTATGCAGGTGAACTACGCTTTTAACTCAGTGTGTACTGAGCCCTCTGTGTGTGTTGTATTGTATGTTTTTTTGTTATTTTTAGGTGTTCAAGTTGAATATCTAGTTTGAAGGAAGACTGTTGAAGTTACTTCATGAAACTGAATTGGATACTTGTAAAATTTCATTTGTTGGACCTAAGCGTCTTTGAATGATACTGTTCACCAATATTGTACTAAACTCTTTATGTATGGATATTGTTATGGAAATATATTGTGATGATATATTCTTTTATACAACGGTTTATATTTCTGAAAATGATTCAATCTTTGTACTAGATCTTGTAATTTGATGATTATATATATATAAAATAATAAATTTTTAGGTTCTTTATGTTTGTTTGTAGCTTAGTTTATTTTTTCGTTTTGTTGTGGTGTGTTACATTGGTAGGATGAAGGTTAGTTGTGATATTAGAAAGTCACATCCCTCAAGTGGGATTTCAGTTAAATAATTCATCAAAAGGTATTCTTTATAGGTTCTAAGTATGTCAATTCTACATTGACTGTTGGATCTCAAGTTAACAAACAAGAGTTCTTAGGAAATATAAAGGGATCTAGATTTACTAACATGCATAGCTTAGCTGTGAAACAATGATAAATTCCAATAAATGTGGATAGTAAAAAATGTGATAGTTAGAAACTTACACAAGAAACCATATTTTGAAATTTGCAAGAAAGATGATTGTACCATGTCTAGATGACTCACACTCTGCCCATCCACCATAGGAAAGCACTTCAAGAGCAAAGATCTATATCACATGTAAGGTGCACCATATTAATTTTATATCTTGCATAGCTATCAAACCTCACCATTAAATGATATTTCAATAGGAATTGTTCCCAATTATAAAAGTATTTCTAGTGTATGAACTAGTAAAGATCCACACAAACCATATAGAAATTTCTAACATACAAGTGGTGCAAATTTGTGCTGGATAGAACTGCATGATTATTCCTAAATATTTTTATTGAATCTTTTGCATTCTATATGCCAAATGTTACAACCAACTCAAGTAATTTGCAATAGGATACATATAAAACATTATTAATCATATGAATTCACAAATAGTATCTTCAAATGAGCGAATAATTGAAATACAACCAAGGGCATCTCATATTAAACTCGACATCAAAGGAGAAATTTCCAATTACACTAGTAAGTGGGTGTGATGTAACATTTTCTTACCTCTAACTATCACCTTTCTATAGAATTGTGGGGATAGTCATGATGAGTTTAAAAGGAAAACATGAATTGAACTTCACTGAGAAATGAAGAAGAGTATAGGAATAAATGGGGAACACCATCAAATAAAAGAAATTGTAATGTATTTTATTGAAAAATAATAATGGATCAGAATTTGTAAGTTGAAATATTTAGAAATCATGGTTTTCTATATTCATGATTATTTTTCTTGTGTAAAATGGATTATTTTCAAACTGCTTCATCAAAAATTGTTTGGCGATGACTAACCTTTGATTTTGATTAAATGAAAAGATCATTTGTGATATATGGATAAAGAACTAATAGATTTTGTAAAATATGTCTCAAAACCCTCTATGACATAAATCTTTGGGATGATTTACATATGAATGAGGTTTCAACTAATGGAAAATATTTAAATTAGGTTCATTTGAAAGTATAACATGTAATATAATAAATGCATAAGTTCTTGGACTAAAATATATAGTATTAAGAGAGAACGATGATTCCTTAGGGGTAGGATGATGGTAAAAATATTATTTTTTTATAGTAGAACTAGTGATAAATGAATTACTAATTAAATAATTTGGACTTCAATAATACTTGGATGTGTTAAAGTGTACAATGGTGTAATGACAATCTCTATCAAGTGGATCAAGGATATGAAGGGTAATCAACATATGTTTGTGTGTGACTGGCAGTCACACCAATGTGAAGAGGTTTTAACCAATCAATACCTAGGAAATAATAGTGAGTAAAGTTGTGAGAATCATAATTTGTTGAGAATGGTAAATCATAAGGATCCCTATGGAAGTTGCTTGTGTTGTGAATGGTACAATATAATTGATTAGTGTGTATAGAATAGAATTATTAATCAAACTCTTGTGTGTATGAGAACTAGATTTAAAGAATCCTAACATGTACTAATGAATTAGGTGAAGGAAGGTTAACGATATACTAATGCTTGCAAGTGTAGATAGGTTGGAGACGATAACAAGAACCAATGGTTAGAATGTCATAGTTATTATGTATTTACTAATTTTTGTATGCAAACAAAGTAATCTTCCCATGTTGTTATTAGAACTAATAAATTATAACTACGCAATGGACATAGGACTAAAGTTTTTGTATGTAGAAAAATGGTTCAAGTATGTTCATTTGGAAAAAAAAAAAAAAAGTGTAGTGACTTGGTAAATGTGAGAATGACCTTGTAATATGTGAACTTAAACATTTGAGTTTCCTTATTGAAGGATCATGGTTATGGATTGAAGATTTTTGTGAGTTTTTTGTTATTCCTCTAACAAGTTGATTTTAGTGAGATGTTGATAGGATCAATAATTCTTGTTTAATTTTTTGGTCTCCACATGTTTATAACTATAACAACCATGTAATATCCTATATTGTCATAATAACAAAAATTATACAATAATTACCCCCATCAAAGGTATAATCACTTACTAACTTGTTCCAATAAACCTTCTATCTATAATCCTCTCCTAGGCTCCATTATTTAAACAATAACTAGACAATATTTATCCATGTAGTCATAATCTTATAACCCAAGAATTCGATTAATGGAACAATCATAAATCTCCATCCATCTAATCCAATTCATCATAGCCATAATATTTCCAATTTTTACCTTCTCAATCAACTATTTCTTCTAAATACTCTGAATGATATTAAAGAAATATCTTGATCCTATATCCCCTTCTCTCATTCATCTCAACTCAGATTCTTTAGCCTTGAATCTTATATCTTTGTATAAATCTAAATTGATTCTTAGTAGAGTCAATATTTATTCTAGCATGGAATCTTCTCCTCTACTTTGAAGCTATAATTTTGTTTCATTAATCTTGATTTGCTATTCATTTTCCATCTTACATTTTTTTTAGCAAGATTTTTACCAATAATTTGATAGATTTTCTTCCAATCCTCAAATAAAATGTCTCATTTTTCAAACTATTAGAAATTCTTTAATTGAGAAGGGGGACAAATTAGTTATTCAAGGTCCAAAGTTGCCTAATCAAACATTTTCACTAAGTATAGTGAGCCCATTCAAACTACCATGCATCCAAGCTAAAACCTTCATCCTAGCAAGTTAATGATAAATCAACATGCAGAAATCAAACACATAAGATTAGCACATAACACAATGATTTATGTGGAAACCCAATTTGGAAAAAACTACTAATAACATGCTAACTTGTTGCTCACCCTTCTAAAGTAATGCCCTATTAAAAGTCTACCTTGTTAAAGGTTACAACACACTATTAGATTGTGACCGTGTTAAAGGATTTCAACACCTTATTAGGAGTGTGCCTAGTTAAAGGACTTTAGAACTTTCAACTTGGAATTTCATCTTGTTAAAGAATTTATCAATGGTTGTTAGGTTGACCGAAGTCCATATGATTTTTCCTCAACTGATACAATTGAAAGAGAGTAACAATTAAGGGCTTTTGATCTAATACAACTGGCAACTTAAACTTGTAGATTTTAGATCACAATTCAGCTCACAAATTTTCTTGGCTTTCTATCTCTATAGCTTTAATAGTTTGTCTTCCTTTCAAGCTTTGTCTCCTTGAGTCTCTTGGTCATTGTGCCAATGCAATCTTCTCTTTGTGGTCACTTATCCAATCAGAGTCTTCGTGCTCTATTCTTCCTCATTGTGCCTTCACACTCTAGTAGCAACACACTCTAACCACTCTCCTAATTCTTTGACCTATAGCTTCTTATGTAGAAGTCTTGAATTGTTTTCTTGCTTTATTCTTCCTACTCACAATTGCATTTGAATTTATTTGGAAATATATTATGTAGCTTTCCGTCCAATTTGTTTCTTCTAGAAACATCATTTGGAATTCACCTATATTTGCCTAAAAATAGTTAGCATAATGTTCTATCACACTAGCTCATCATCCTTATCTTCCACCAGGTTCAAAAAATTTGAAGTAACAAACTTATCAACTCAGATCTAGTGAATCTTTGACTTTTCAAATAATGTAGCAGCTCGACATTATTGAAATACTGGGGCTGAACACATACTTTGTTACTTGACACCTTCTATGGATTCACTCAGCATCTACTAAAATTTATTGATGCTCAACATCAACTACATTTTCACTGCTCGACACCAACTATTTTCTCAGCACCTTAACACTTTCACTGAGCATACACTAGATTTTACATTTACTTGGCACTAACTAAAAAATTTTCTCAGCATGAACTAACTTACTTAGCACCCACTAATGAATTTAGTCAGGCTTTGCAGACAACCTTGTTACAACTTATTCTTCTAATGTTTCTAAGTGTGACCAACCTCTTTATCTTCAATTATATTAACAATACATCATTTTACCAATGTCTTAACTAATCCTTGTACTTCAATACATCATTATAACTCAACCTTTCCCTTAGGTTCTTTTGTTACATCTTATTGATTAACTCCTCCTCATTAATCAACTAAGTGATTGTACTTGGATCATATGAGCAATTGTCATTCTAGCAAATAATAGGTTTGAAATTAGTGATAAAACAATGATTGAAAACATTCTTTTTCATCAATCTCCTTTCTTCATCATTCTTCAACAATGATCTTTTTCAATCATAGTTCAACAATCTCCCTCTTTGGCATTGGTGGCAAACCAAACTGATCAACCAACCAAGCTGATCAACCAATTTACCATAATGCTAATATTCCAAAAATAATACTTGTTGACTTTCATATCTCCCTCTTTGCTTGTACATACTGATTTCTCTATTCTACTTCCTCTTAGATCTATCATCTTAATTTCTTTTTCTTTTACTTCTCCCTCTTAGTTTTTTTCTTTCTCCCTTTGTACATCTGATCCTCTATTTCTCCTTTTGACTTATCTATCTCCCTTTGATCATCTTAGATCAATTTTTTCATTTCTCGCTCTGATCTTTGATCTTCTTGTTGTTGTTTAGTTTCTACTATTTCTCCCTGTTTGGAAACAATACCAAAGACTTAGCATCTTTGAATATGTATATTTAGACTTTGTATCTTCCAACTTCTCCCTATGTCACCATGCTTGTGACTAATTTGGAATTTAAGGACTTCATTATCCTCTGCATCGACTTACATCATATCAGCAATCAACACTTATTGATGCAGGGCAATTCTATTATTTCTCAAATATTTTGGTATAGGGGCTTTACCCCCAGCTTACCTCTAAGATATTCAAAAGAATCTTTAGGTAATGGTTTTGTGAAGATATCAGCAATTTATTCCTTTGAGTTGATATATTCCATCTTTACTTGTTTTTCTTCTACCAGTTCTCTTACATAGTGATACTTGATTGCACTGTGCTTAGTTTTTGCATGCATCACAAGGTTCTTGGATATGTTGATGGCACATGTGTTATCACAATAGAGTATCATTTGCTTAGTTATCTCCTCCATTCCTTTCAATAGGTGCTTTATCCATACAATGTTAGTACAATTGATGGAAGTTGCAACATACTCAGCTTTAGCTATGGACTGTGAGGTACAACTTTGCTTCTTGCTAGTCCAGGTGACTAGTCTTCTTCCTAAGAAGAGTGCTCTTTCATGGGTGCTTTTCTTGTCATGAATATTTCCTCCCAAATCCACATTAGTGTAGGCATTCAACTCAAATCTTTTACTCCTCATATAGTATAAGCCAAAGTCATCTATTCCTTTCAGATACCTCATTATTCTCTTTACTACCATAAGGTGATTTTCTCTTGGATTAGTAGAAAATCTACTACTATCCCAACAACTAATGTAATGTCTGGTTTTCTATCTACAACATACTATAACTTTCCAATCATAGATCTATACATTATCTGATTAACTTCAGTAGACTCATCATTCTTAGCTAACTTGTGTCATCTTACCATTGGTGTACTGATAGGTTTGAAATCCTCTAAGCCAAATGTCTTGAGTATCTCCTTGATATACTTTGATTGGGTCATATATATACCATGTTTCAGTTGATGTACTTGTAATTCAAAAAAGAACTTTATTTCTCCTAAAATTGACATTTCAAATTCATGTTTCATTTTGTCAGCAAAAGCTTTGCTTAGTGCATCTTTTCCTCTAAAGATTATATCATCCACAAAGATTTATGATATCAGGATCTCCTTAACTTCTTCTAATTTTATGTACATATTTTTGTTGTCATTTATTCTTGCAAAGCCTATCTTCACAAGATATTTATGAAGTTTTCCATACCAAGCTCTAGGAGCTTGTTTCAATCCATAGATAGCTTTGTGTAGGTTGCAAACCTTATACTTGTTGTTCTCATCAAAAAAATCTGCTATTTGTTCTATGTAGACTTCCTCTTCTAGTATTCCATTAAGAAAAGTAGACTTTACATCCATTTGGTAGACTTTGAGAGCTTTATAGGCAGCATATGCAAGCAGAGTCCTAACTCCTTTCATTCTTGCAATAGGGGCAAATATTTCCCCATAATCTAGTCCTTCTTGTTGTGCATAACCTTTGCAAACTAGTCTAGCCTTATTTCTTGTAATCTCACCATTTCCATCTCACTTGTTTCAAAACATCCACTTGGTTCCAATCACATTCTTATCTACTAGTCTTGGAATTAAAGTCCAAGACTTGTTCTTCTCAATCTACTCTATCTCTTCTTTCATTGATTTGTATTAATCATCATCTTGTAGTGCATCATTTACTGTCCTAGGTTCAATCTTGCTAAGAAAATAGGTTTCACTCCTTAGTCTATTCCTTGTCATTGGTCTAGCCTCTTTGTCAATAATGATCTATTCTATAGGATGGTGCCTTCTCACATACTTTGATAACCTAGTTTAGTCCTTGTTTTTATGTTTGGCCTTTCAACATCAGAGTCACTATGCAAATATCTATTAGGTATCTCTACATCTCTTTCATGTGTATTGATTTCAGAATCAGAATGTGCCTTTCCTTCATTCTATAACTCGACATCTTAATATAATTTAGCATTCACTGGCTATGACTTAACAGATACTAAAACTCGTTGTTGATTCCCAATTTGATTAGTAGCATCTTCTTTGTTAGGCATTCCTTCATAGAAGTATTCAAAGGATTTGTATTCTTCTAGTTTCTTAATGGATTCATTATCTTGAACTTTTGCATGCTCATCAAAGTTTACATTTGCAGTTTCCACAACTTTGTTAGTGTTAACATTTAAACACTTATAAGCTTTGCTTCTAGTAGAGTATCCAAGGAATATGCCTTCATCACTTTTTGCATCAAAATTTCCATTCCTAGAATCTTTAAGACTATAGCACTGACAACCAAAAAAATTGAAATGTTTAACATTAGGTGAGTGACCATACCATAGTTCAAAAAGTGTTGCATTAGTACCTTTCTTGATTTGAACTCTATTGAGGGTGTAGGTTGTTGTACTTATAGCTTCTCTCTAGTACTTTAGTGCAACATTCATCTCCATCATCAAGGTTTTGGCACACTCAATCACTGACCTATTTCTCCTTTCTACAATACCATTTTATGGACAAGTTCTAGGTGTTAATGTTTTCCTTTTGATTCCTTTATCATTGCAGAACACTTCAAAATCTCTTGATGTGAACTCATATCCTTTGTTAGATCTAAGGAATTTCAAGATTTTTCCTATTTCCTTCTCAAATCTAGCCAAGTACCACTTAAACATTTGGAATGCATCAAACTTTTGTTTTAAGAACATGACAGTCATCATTCTAGAGTACTCATCAATAAATATCATTATGTATCTCTCTCCTTTCTAGCTCTACACTTCAATAGGACTACATAAGTGAGTATGGACTAACTCTAGTACTTTTTTGGAAGTTTAAGTCGTGCTCTTCAAACTATACTTTGTCATCTTCCCTAGTTGACACTGTTTGCACATTGTGTTGTCAAGTTTCTTTAGTTTTGCCAATCCCCTAACTTTCTTCATTTTGTTGATACTAATCAAATTATCAAAATTTACATGGCATAGCCTCTTAACCACACATCATCAATTCTTACAACAAGACAAGCAACATCTTCCATATCTAGATAAAATAAGTTACTTCTAGTCTAGTCAACTTTTCCTATCATATTTCCATTAAAGTCATAGATTTTGTTTGTTTTGTTTCCAAATTCCACTTTGCATCCTACATTGCCTAACTGTGACACACTTAGCAGACTATAATTCAGACCTTCAACATAATATGCATTATTACATGATATTTTCTCAGTAAGTTTAGTGCTACCTTTTCCTTTGATTAGACATGGAGCATCATTTCCAAATCTAACACTATTACCATCATATTGAGTAAAGGTAAAAAACTTACTTTTTTCTCCAATCATGTGATGAGAGCATCTACTATCTATGATCCACTTATCACTCTTGTTGACACAGGTTACTAGTCTTGTTGCCTCATCTTCATCTAATTCATCTTTTATGGCTACATAGAAAACTTCATCATCATTCTCGTAAGAATCTTCTTCTTCAACAATGAAGCAACTTTTTCCCTTATCCTTGTAGTCTTTGCTATCATCTTCTCTTCTATTTGTGTACTTGTTGCCTTCTTTATAGTTATTCTTCTATGGACATCTTGCAGCAATATGACCTATCTTATTTTAATTGACACAAATGATACGAAGCTTACCTTTGAACTTACCTTTGCCTCTATGAAATCTTCTAGCCAACAATGCTTCCAACTATTCTACATCATCCTGATCTGTGTTGCTATCATTGGATGTATATTTGATTTTTCTTTTCTTCTTCTATGGCTTTACCTCCTCAGTTTACTTTACAAATATCTTTGCCTAGAAAGTAAATTCAATGTTCTTAGGTCTATAGTTATCAAAGTTAGATAGCTCAAATGTAGTAAGCCTACCTATTATTCCTTCAAGAGAGAGTCTGGTTCCTAGTATACATCTCAATTCTTGTATGGCTGATACTCTAATAGCATAAATGGGGAGCAAGGTTCTCAAGACTTTTCTATTAATAGTTTCATCATCTATAGTACCATTAGCACTTCTTATTGCACCTACTAATTCATTTATCCTAGAGGCATATTGGGCAATGTTCTCACCTTCCTCCATTCCCATTTCATCAAATTTCCTCTAAGGCTTTCTCATTTTTCTCTTTGGACATTCTCATCTCCTCCATAGGTATTTGACAAGGCTTCCCACATCTAATGTACAGATTTACATCCTTTGATGTCATCAAACTTGACATAACTAAGGGCAAAGGCTATCTTCATCATAGCCTAAGTATGCTCCTTCTTTTTCTTCATATCTTCTATAGTAGGAACACCAGCTAGATCAACATGTTCTACTATGATTGTTTTTTTTGCATGATCACCTATAGATCAAAGGTGCAACTTCATCAAATTGTACCATTCTGCCTAGTTATCACTATTGAGCTTGGGAGCTTTTGTTTTATGCATCTTGATATTTTCTTCTTCTAGTAATTTTAAACCAAATTAGAAGATGGCTTTGATACCAACTGTTAGAAATACTTTAGAATAACTAAATGGGGGTGGGGGGGGTGTGAATCAGTTATTCAGGGTCCAAATTTCCCTAATCAAACTTTTTCACTAAGTATACTGAGCCCATTAAAACTACCATGCATCCAAGCTTAAACCTTCATCCTAGCAAGTTACTGATAAATAAATATGCAAAAATCAAACACATAACATAGTGATTTATGTAGAAACCAAATTTGGGAAAAAGCACCAGTAACATGCTACCTTGTTTCTCACCCTTCTGAAGTGATGCCCTATTAAAGACCTATCCTGTTAAAGGATAAAACACACCTTGTTAGGAGTGTGCCTAGTTAAAGGAATTTAGAACATTCAACTTGGAATGTCACCTTGTTAAATGATTTCTCAATGGTTGTTAGTACAACACAAGTCCATAGGATTTTTCCTCAATAAATATAATTTTAAGAGAGTAACAATTAAGGGCTTTTGATTTGATACAACTTGCATCTTAACCTTGCAGATTTCAACTCACAAATTTTCTTGGCTTTCTATCTCTGCAGCTTTGATAGGTTTTCCTCCTTTCAAGCTTTGTCTCCTTGAGTGTCTTGCTCGTTGTGCCAATGCAATCTCCTCTTTATGGTCACTTATCAAATCATATATTTGTGCTATGTTCTTCCTCACTGTTCCTTCACACTCCAGCAACAACACACTCTAACCACTCTCCTAATTCTTTGACTTCTAGCTTCTTATGTAGAAGTATTGAATTCTTTTCCTGCTCTATTTTTCCTACTCACAACTAGATTTGAATTGATTTGGAAAGATATGATGTAGCTTTCCCTCCATTTGGAATCCATCTATATTCACCTAAAAATAGTTAACATAAAATTATGTGACACTAGCTCATCATCCTTATCTTCCACCTGGTTCACAAAATTTGATTTAACAACCTTATTAGCTTAGATCTAGAAAATCTTTGACTTTTCAAATAATGTAGCAGCTCAGAATTTTTGAAATACTGGTGCTCGACACATACTATGTTACTCAACACCTTTTATGAATTCACTTGGTATCCACTAAATTTTACTGATGCCTGGCACCAAATTTGTTTTCACTGCTTGACACCTGAACTTTTCTCAGCACCGACTATTTGCTCAGCATTTGAACATTTTTACTTGGTACAAACTAGATTTTGCATTTACTCGACACTAACTAAAAAATCTACATGAACTAACTTGATCGACACCCACTAATGAATTTAGTCAAGCTTTGTAGACAACCTTGTTACAACTTATTCTTCTAATGTTTCTAAGTGTTACCAACCTTTGTATCTCCAATTATATTAAAAATATATCATTTTACCAGTGTCTTAACTAATCCTTGTACTTCATTACATCATCATAACTCAACCTTTCCCTTGGGTGCTTTTGTCACATCTTATTGATTAACTCCTCCTCATTAATCAGCTAAGTGATTGTACTTGGATCATATAAGCAATTGTCATTCTAACAAATAGCATGTTTGACATCAATAACAAAACAATGATTGAAAACATTATTTTCAACAATCTCCTTTCTTCATCATTCTTCAATAATGATCTTTTTCAATCATAGTTCAAAAATAATTTGATATATTTTCTTCCAATCATCAAATAAAATGTCCCATTGTTCAAACAGTCTTAAAGACTGAGTACACATCTTTGAAAAATAAGTTAGCATTCTAATGTCATCTTTGGTATAAAGATCTTTTAAAAGATAAGAATTCAACTTGAAGGTTTTGGATCTAGATATATAGCTTTAAAAAGATTCAATGAGTAGATTTGGAGAATGATTAGAAAGGGAAATAGGAGGAATGACAACTGGAGAGTGTCCTCCTTTGGTCTGATAGGAGAAAAATGAAGAATCTCCATAAAGCATATCAAGTCTACTGATGAAGTTTTTTTCTACCTCTTCATTGTTGTACCAAGTGAACCCAATATCCTTAAATTACTTCTTCGATGTTCAAGAGGATTATTAATATCAAAGCATCTTTTGAATTTAAGCCAAAAAATATTGTTCATTACCCTTCCAAGTATGCTTGAGCCAACCCTATTTTCCAAAACCATATTGTGCAATGTCAAAATTACCAACAATTATCCAATAAGCTTTGGGGAGATTTGAGAAGCACCAATCCTAAATTTTATCTCTCCCTATAATAATTTAGGGCATACATACTATAGATATCAACCAAATCAGTATCCCTTTTCAGAATGACCCACAGAGCTCTCTGACATGAAGATCATCCATGATCCATAGTAAGGGCATCCCACTTAGGGATAGTAAGGATTTCAATTTCCCCTTTCAGTATCTCATGATTGGAATGAAAAACTATAGCCTTATCCTAAAGAAATATCAATATACAAGAGGCCTAAAAGCCAACCACTTTAATTTCTTGTAGATAAAAAATATCTTTATCATTTATTTTGCTATGCCAACTCATGATAGAATATTTCTTGTCATCCATCTCAAGTCCGCTCACATTCCATGTTGTTAGAATTCTTTAGAATAACTGAGGGGCAGGGGTTGTTAAATTAGTTATCCAAGGTCCAGATCTATAAGTAAAACTTTTCAAATCTTAGTAGACCCATATCCATAAAACCTTATCATGCATGCATCCATTAGATTATGCAAAACATAAACTTTGTAGGTTACCATCCTATATCAAAACAACTTTGCAAAAATTTCAACATCAAACACCATAAGAACATTCACACAATATGACACAAGGATTTTATGTGGAAACCCAATTTGGTAAAAAAACACCAGTAACATGCTACTAATTCTCACTCTTATGAGGTGATGCCATGTAAAAGGCCAACCCTATCAAAGGTTACTTACACACTATTAAATGTGACCTGGTTAAAGGATTTCAATCACCCCATTAGGAGTGAGCCTTCTTAGAGGACATTAGGCCATTCCATTAGAATATCACCTGATTAAATGATTTAGAAATGACTATTACGTCAATCTTAATCCAAAGGATTTAGCTTAGACTGATACAATTATTAGAGAGTAACAATAAGGCTTGATCTTAGTAGATTATAGATTCCTTATTCAAGTCCTTAATTCTGTTGGGCATTCATAGACTTTAGCTCTAATAGATTGTTCGCCCTTTGAGAATTCATACTCTTAAGCCTTCTTTCTTTGCATGCCAACTATAGCCACCTCTGTTCGGCCAATAAATGAAGCAATACCCTAGAATCCTTGTCTTCCTTAGGTACTTGCACATGACAACCTTTTCTTTTGACCAGCTATCTTTATAAATATAGAATTTATATATTTTTCCACTTAACCACAATTGCCCATTTTAGGGTTAGGTAGGGTTAGGTAAGATATAATGAATCTACCCACTTTTCCATTTGGTTCCTCTAGAAACTTCTTCTAAAATCTTCCTTGAAGTTGCCTCAAAATGATTTACCTCAAATTATGTACCACCATGTCATCATAATTATCTTCCACCTACTTCACATAATTCAAAAAATCAAATCAGTCGTCTCAAATTCATCAAATATTCAATTTAAAATTGATTGTTGTCACTCAACATCTATATATTATTCTATAACTCGGCCTATACTAGTTCACTCAGAAAATGCTAAAGTTTATTGATGCTTGGCACCAACTAAAATTTACTTGGAATATACTAATAATCATTCAACTTGTGCTATTTTTCTTCTTTTCTCAACTTCTAATAATTTTTACTCAGCTTCTATTGTTTTTTGCTTAGCTTATACTGACTACTTGGCAAGGCTTGGTAAACACTTTTCTTATTGATCTTCTTTCAGTCTTAACTTGAGTAATCTATCATTTTAAACTATAAGTAGATAAATAATACACTATAGCATCAATTTCTTACTTGGTCTTACTGCTTCTTTTCCATACCAAATAACTTGAAATTTCTCTAGGTGTTGTTGTTATCTCCTCTTTTCAAATCCTCTTCATCAATCAACCAAATGATATCTTTCAGACCAAAAAGAAATTGTCTCATTGATAGGTAGTAGGTTTGACATCATTGAAAAAATAGTGATTGTTCTATTTTAGGTTCTTCACTTCAAAACAATCTTATATCAACACATGTAACATAAGAAACATTTTATTTGGATAGAGATTTGTGATTTTTGTACAAAATATTAAAATATTTTGTGATATAATTCTTATTTCTATAATTGTTGGAGGGAATTTATCTCATGTGCTTTCTTTTTCTTTCTTACCACTTCAATAAATTATTCTCTAGAATCAAGCCTTAGTTCCTTTGGGTCTCAAATGATGAGATAATAGTCTCTTTAGGGTTTGCAGTAGCACTTTTAGTTTTTTTGGATTATCATTAATAGATTTAATAGCTAATTGTGGGGCATTTAACCTAACGGGAATGCTATTTTTATTTACCACAACAATCTCTAACTTGTCTTATAACAACAAATCTCATGGGATGATTTGCATCATAATTAAGCTTATTTTGATCAGTTGGGATCACAAAAAATCTCTATTATATAAATGATTAGAGAAAGTGATAAATTAACCTTTATCAATAGTTTCCATTTCTATTGAATTATATATTGTTCTAGACTAAACCAAGTTAGGGATATGGTTTTTAGTTTCCTTTGATTTTGACAAGTTATTCAAATTATTGAGGGTGCCCATTTTATATTTTTTCTTATGGGTCTCATCTTTAGGCTATTCAATAGTAACTTTAGCTTTATAAACTTAGAATTTAATCATCAAGCAATCTTTTTTGACATGCACTTTAAGCTTGCAATGAAAGAAAGTATGAAGATTCCCTAGCAAGGCAATCTCCTAGGAGAAAATTTCTCCATCCAAATCCAATGAAATGATTTCTAGAAAATCAATTTCAAGAGATAGAGATATAAGAACTCTTTCATTCAAATGTGGAAAGTTTCCCTTAGATTCTTTGATCTTTAGAACAAACTCAAGTGGGCTTTGGATTTGAGAAATGAAGGGCTAGAATTTAAGTTGAAGTTTTGTAATTTCTACCAAATTTGGAGTAGACCTTTTCATAAAGTTCTCAAAATTTCCTTTTGGATACCACATGAATGTACAAAATAAGGAATGAACCACATTCCCAAAAACATTTTTTTTAAAATTTAACTCTTTCCTACATATTATGACTCTTCAAAAAATTAAAAACAATGCCTTTTGAATCAATCTACCAAAACTAAAATGTATTCCAAAAATGTTAGCCTAGAAGATAAATTTAACCATTCATCAAAGTATTTTCAAGAAGGCAAAGCTTTATGATCTAAGAAAACAAAGAACATAGCTACATTTTTCAAACAAATTTGATTTACCCTGGTTGCATTAATCATGTACTCATTAAGAGATAGAGTAAGATTTTTTAAACCAAAAAATGATGTTGTACCATTTCCTCCACCTTAACTTTCATCTCTACTTCCTTGTCTATCTCCATCAATTTCAAACCCTCTAACTCCTATCTAGTAGCCTGCAATAAAATTCCTTTCAAATGTGCCATTGAAACTAGCATATAATGGACAAAGTGGCATAGAATCTTCTACAAAAATTTCCTCGTATGATGGCTTCTAACAAGTCCTTTTATTATTCTCATAGAGAAATGCTAATCAAATTTTATTTTTTATTATACATTATTAGTTTTTATAATTCATTTTATTCAACACAATTTTAGGAGATGCATTAACAAACTCTATTATACTATGTTTTTTTATAAATTAGCAAAGAAGAGGGCCCTAAACCCGAAGCTACAAGTACAAAATGAAAAATCCTAGCCATTATAGCCATGAAACTTGACAAAAACCCTAAACCAACAAAGAGATCACTGCCATAAAATAATAAAAAATAGAAATGAACTAACAAAGAAACTAATACACAACATGAGAGCAACAATGAATGATCAAAGATAACATCAAACTATACCTACTAAACATCATACTACAATAGAAATTGACCCAAAATATAGGATTTGATACTATCTCATTACAAATAACAATGCTACATAATAAAAATAAGTCTTAAAATGGCATAAGTAATTATTGTCAAAAAACTTAAAGGTCTTAAAGTTGTTAAAGATCAAAACAAAAAAAAAGAGGAAAATTTAACTTAGGTCTAATAAAAAAACTCATGCCTCTACAAGAGGTAATAAGAAAACTAAAACGCAATCGACAACTAATATTTTTTAATATCATTCCATTGTTTGGTTAGTTGGGCTAACTTGCCATGCCAATCCATGACTTCTCTGCCCTCTTGTTCTGAATCCATTTCCTTCATAGTATAGTCCACATCCTTGGTCTTTCATAGCTTTTTCTTACAAGTTACCACCCTTAGAACTATTTTTGTCATTATCTCCCTCAGGAAATTACAAATAGTTTCAATGAAAACCCCCAATTCTAGGTTAGTGATGGTATCTTTGTACATTTTGTCTAGGGATTCTATTTTTATTTTAAGATCATCTAGCCTATACAAAAGTTTTCTTTCAAGCTCTATAGCCATGATGAGGATGGAATCCCTATCTATGTTTCTATCCCACTCTTCTACATTATAGCCCTTATCATCTTTGTTCTTCTCATTGACCTCAATTAGATCATTTTGGTTCTCAACAATCTTTTAAGGTCAACCTCAATATTAACTTTCTATTCAACCATGTCCACATTCTCATCCTACCCATTTTAGTTGATATTGTCGTCCTCTATATAGTCCACATCCTATGTTTCCTTGTTATGAGTCTCATCTTCTACTTCAGTCTCTACCTCAAGTAGTTTATATTCCTCCAAACCCATAGAAGTGTCATTATTTTAATCTTTTGTTTCTTTTATTTCCTTTGTTCTTTTGGATTCTTTCTAATCTTCTTTTCATCAAAGTTACACCTCTTGTTTTCCATCTTTCCATATAATAATACTATTTTTTCTCTCTTCCTCCCCAATATTATTTGTTGAAGTTGATGAAAGATCAACCCCACAACTCCCAAGAATCACTTCCATGCAAACATTTGTCATAGAAAGAGAGAAGCAAAAGCTATGGAGTTTGGGATTTTGAGATCCATAGATGAGACACTCTTGATGAGAAAAAAAGAGATTGTTATTATCAAAAGTGAATTAATTAATTACAAAGAGATCAATCCTTGTAAAAGGAGATCAAAACCCTAATAGGAAAAACCTAAGTTGCATGATAATAATTAATAAAGAATAAATTGTTAGATTTACTTAGGGAGTAGTTAAAAAACCTAGAAACCACTACTAAAAGTAAATTTGGGTCCTGACAACAAGGCTTGATGAGGTACCAAAGAGAAACCAAATCTCTATAAAGAGGAGAAATAGATAAAATCACATGGGAAAAACCCTACTCCAAAAAGAGATGGAAAAATGGTTCCAAAAGATAGGAACAAAAGGATAATCATGAAGAACACCACTAAATCACAAAGTTACAAACACTAACAAACTGTTGATCTAAGGAACCTCTACCATATAGAACATGACCAAGTAGATACGACTAAGTTTGAAGAGTTGATCAATTGAATATATAAAGTATCCTCATGGCCTCCAAAAATATAAATGAAAGAATGTCTATGTGGTAAATGATCCATCTCACCGAAATACATAGGTATTCAGCCACTATAATTACCTATACATAGGATCAAAACTGAATACACAGCTCACTCCATTGAACAAAGAAATAAATAGAGCCAAGAATACCTACTATAATGCTAAGAGGTAAGGCATGAACACTAAAAATGAATGCAATATCTCCTATAGAAAGAAGAACCAGGAACATCAAGAGTTCAAAAGAAGTACAAATACCTATAATGCCACATGCCATTGGCACATCATGAGACTAATGCCATGGAAGGAATACTCACTTGACAAAGGAAGATGGAAAATTTGACCAACATGAAACCCCCCAAGGTAGCTTGTAATGTATTGCGAGTACAACAAAACAAAAAGATGTGCATGATCCCGATGTGTTTGCAAAAATACTAAAAAAGGATGTCAACAAAGATCAAAAGTGACATAATGCTAATACAATAGATAGTACAACCATGATGAATCATTTGAACAAACAAAATTGATTCTTGGGCTTGAAAAAACCAAGATATCCACCAAAATGTAAAACAAACAAAAAACTGAATGAGATGTGCCTGGAGTAGAATCTAGAAAATAGAATGTCTCAAGATATGTCTCTCGGAGTGCTAAATAGAACTCATAAATTTTACAGCCAAAACAACCATCAAAAGTAAACTAAAACTAAAAATAACCTACACCACTGGAACAGGCTTAGGACAAGCTTTCTGACGATATCTCATTTGCAAAAAATGAAGTCTAAATGACCAACTTATGGTCAAATAACCACATGTAGGTCAAAAAAATGTTGGAATGAAAAAATAAATTATTATTGCCTCAGAACTCATGCCAAAATATTTCAAAAAGTGTTCCCACCAGCACAAAAAATTACCTCGAGAAGCATGCCAATTCTATCAAATTGTCTTGATTTGTGTGCCCAAAAATCTCAATTTACATGACCAAAAATATTGATTTAGGCACAAAAAAGTCTTTATTTTGACACCAAAAATCACAAAATTATCGCCTAAGGAATGTGCAAAATCTTAGTTTTCAAAAAAATCATATTTTACGTGCCAAAATTTAGAAAATTAATTTCTCAAAAAACATGCATGAAAAATCATAAAATCACCATTTTGGGAAGCTTCCCTAAAAATAAAAAAATGCAACCTCCAGAAATGTGTCAAATTAGGGAAAAATATCTTTTAGCCTCAAATTCCAAAATTGGAGAAATTTTATATGAAATTAGGGGGTTTTGGGCACTCTGAGCTCAACAGTGATGTTTGTTTGGGCTCAAAGTGCACCAAAAAATTAGTGACCCCCTAGACTGAATACAAAAAAAACTTTAAGAAACAAAACCCTTTGAAAGAAGAAGCACAAATCTGAAAGCCAAGCTAGACCTCTCGTAAACAAAATAGGAAATGAAGATTTGGAGCTTTGATACCATGTTGAAGTTGATGAAATATCAACCCCACAACTCCCAAGAATCACCTACATGCAAACATCTATTATAGAAATAGAGAAGCAAAGGCTATGGATGTTGGAATTCCCAGATCCATAGGTGAGACATTCTTGATGAACAAAAAATAGATTGCTATTATCAAAAGTGAATCAATTAATTACAAATAGATCAATCCTTATAAAAGGAGATCAAAACTCTAATAGGAAAAACCTAGGTTGCATGATAATAATTAATTAAAGAATTAATTGTTAGATATATGTTAGCCATTTTTTCCCTCTCACCAAATTTTTGAGTTTTTCCTATCAAGCATGGCCAATGGTCATATTTTCAAATATTTAAACATTATTTTGATATAAGGATACATTAAAAAATCTTAGCTTATCCTTATATCCCTATATTTCAATCCCTTCATGATATATCCTAGTGAATGTTTCAAGGCAACTACTTTTCATCTTCCAATTGCACATAGTCAAGGCTCATCCATCTTTTTAGTTGTGACTGAGTGATCATGGTTTGAGGTTGACTTGAGGTTGGCTTCATCACAAGGTCAAGTTGAGTTAGGGGTTAATTGTGATCAACATCATGATGCTACATTTTTCTTTGTTCCACACATTCATAAGGTTAAAATATTTAACCAGGGTTAGGTAGCGATGGAGCGGTTCTCTTTTGTTTCTATGGTCACATGAGTTTCAAGCTAACCTCTGATTAAAGGTGTGAAGTGGCAAAGCATTGTATGTCACACTATTACTGAGGTTAATGGTCAATAATCGGTTAAGGTCATAGAGTTGTAGCATGAAGCCATATGGATGAACTCTAATGATGTGGTAGTGTTGAATTGGTTAGGAGTACTGATTTGGGTGGTAAACTATGGTTTTTTCTTGGTTATCTAATCTCTCAAGATAAATTCATGTCTCTATGTCACTAAGAAAAAGTGCAAGATGAAAATACATGGTGAGATAGTGACAATGTGGCATGTGTCTCAGTAGACCTAGTCATGGCAGTTAGGAGAAAATGTTAAGGACAACTTGCAAAGAAGCAATATGGTCAATCCTGGTTTTGCAAGGAATAACAACTAATGAAGAAAGATGGTTGTGAATCCATGATGGATTAGTCAAAGGTCAAACATGAAAGATAGAAGAGTAGCCAAGTGGTAGAATGATAAAATATGATTGGTCAATGTGGCGAAGCCTTAGGATTCACTCTAGTTGACCGATGATATGGCTAACTTGGCATGATAATAGTAAGAAATAAATAGCTCTTAAATAGAAAATATGATCTTCTTGATTGTCCATAACCACTCTTCGATGTTTCCTATGTCTAATAAATATAAAGGGACATTTTTCTTGTCACCTAGTTATCCATCTACCTAATCAAAGTTGTCAGAGCAAATAATTAATTTATTAATTATTTATTCTATTTACTTAATTTTACTTAGATAAATGCATTTAGTCTTTAGTTATCATCTAGGAGTTTGTGTCAAGTTGTTGACAACATGGGAGTTTGTTCCTACCTACCTCATACTTATCCTCTTTCCTTATTCAAGGACTCTCCACCTTATGTGGACGCATTCTTAGTTGTCACACTTATCTCCTAGCATTTTCTAGCTTGTTCTACAAGCTTCCATGAGGCCTTTATATTTAGGCTCTCACTTTGTATATCACATCTCTTTTGCATATTGTAACTACATTTTCTTATTTGCAATATCTTCTCTCTCATGTCCATTTAGGGTTTTTCTAAGCTCCACCTCTTCCTTCCTTAGTTTCTCTTCAATAGGTTATTTGTATGTAGGTGATCTTGGCAATTGTGGAGTTGGATTTCATTAACTCCTACATAATATTAGAGCCTTCCTACTACTTTCTTGTTGGAGGAGTTTTGAAGGTCTAATTTGGAGACACAAACCCTAGTTTGTTTGTTCATTTTTCTTCAATCTAGGGGAAGAGCATTCTTTTGGAGTACTTTGGGCCCAAACAGACACTCCCATTAGATCCAAAAGGTGCTTTATAGTGAGGATCCATACAAAAAAATTTGATTTTGGTGATAGGTCTGTAGGAGGAAAAAAAAATTGATTGTAGGCCAAGCCATATGGTTGTACGGATGATTTTTGGCAAGATTTGTTTTTTAAAAAAGGCACTCCACTAGTGTGCTATTGGGCGGCCACTAGCACTCCATTGCAGGGCCACCAATAATAGCCTACACTTAGGTCATTGGCTATCATAGCTGGCTGAGCTGCCACAGGGTAGCCCTAGCCTAGCCACCACTGGCAAGCCACCTTGGTGCTAGCCACCACCCACCTCTGTCGACTCTGCATCTATTTCTGCCAGCATTTGACACCTATCTACAGCACCTACTCCACCCATCTATGTCAGTGCTTGCATGGCATTTTTTGCATGGTCAGCAACACTTGGTGAGATTCTAAGGTGACACATGGCATCTACCACATCACCCCTACCATGTAATCATTTGCCATGTGGATGCCATGTGGACCTGCCATGTGGCATGCCATGTGGAATCTTTTCTTGTGGCAACAACCCCTAGGTTATCAATTTTTTGTTTTAGATTGCTGATGTTAGCATGATGTCATCCTTCATTAGCACCCTTGCCAAGCTCTCCAAGGTCCTTTTTGACCTACTTGCAATTTTTTTACAATAACTTGAGCATACGGAGGTATTTTTCTGATCTGAAAGAAGGCTAGAAAGCTATTTTTGCGATGGAGACATTGATGCAAATATTTTTAGGTTTTGATGCAATTTTGTTGCTTTTCTTAGAGTCAAAGTCTAAAGTTGTATTTTTGACTTCAACAAGCTTTTCTTTTACGTCCCATGTCCATTTTTTGAAAACATTATATTTCTAAAAGATTGGTTCTGTCTACTTTTTAGAAATGTTGTCATTTCCTTCAAATTTTGCACCATGCTCTTTCTATGATGTTTTTAGCATTTTTACTCTATGGTGGATAGCTTGGGTTTTACAGGTCTGAGGATCATTTTCTTGGTATGGGATCTTTTTTTTTGGGTTGTACTATCTTTTGTATTAGCTTATTTTCTATTTTGATCATTTTAGCTATCATTTGTAAGCATTTTTATATATACAAACTAAGATAAAGTGCCACTCTTGCATTTCGGATCTAGGAATAGTCTTTTGAGATAGTTGTACTTGCACTATTTTATAAAGCACCATTAGGGGATAGTTGTTGCCAATTTTGTGCTCTCTTCCTTTGTCAAGTGAGTTTCCCTTCCATGATATTAGCCTCATGTCGAGTTAGTTTGACCATGCCTTTATGGGTGTTTGTACCTCTTCAACTCTCTTAGTGTTCTTGGTTCTTTCTGTAGGAGACTTTGGCCCACCTTTTTAGTTTCCTGTCATCTCACCCATCTATGTTAAGGGAAGGGTAGGGGGGTGAGTTATTCTTTTGTTCTAACACTTCTATGGTTTGATGGTTTGTTAGTGTGAGCTATGAATTCAGTGGTTGATCCTATATACAAGGCAATTGCAGTGGTTGGCTACCTATACATTTTGGGGAGATGGATCATCTACCATATAGACATGCTTAGTTTGTGCATTCTTTCATGGAGGTTCTTTAGATCAAAATTTTCTTTTTGATGACACAGTTGCACTTCTTCATGGTTTAGTGATGTTCTTCATGATGACTCCTTATTCCTATTTTCTAGAACATTTCTCTAGTTGGAGGCTTCTTCAATCCTTCACTGCTTTTTTAGCTAACTCTTTTTGGAGAGGGTTTTTTCTCACTAGGTTTTCTCCTTTTGTCCTCTTTATAGAGATTTCCTTTTTCATGGGTACCTAACATGGCCTCATTGTCGGGACACATTTCACATTTCATCTTAGTTTTTGTGAGCATAAGGCATTTCCCTAAGTTGCACTTAAGGGGGGATGTTAGAGTAAATAATTAATTTATTAATTATTTATTCTATTTACTTAAGTTTACCTAGATAAATGCATTTAGTCTTTAGTTGTCATATAGGAGTTTGTGTCAAGTTGTTGACAACTTGAGTGTTTGTTCCTACATACATCATACTTATCCTCTCACCTTGTTTGAGGACTCTCTACCTTATGTGGATATATTTTTAGTTGTCACACTTATCTCCTAGCATCTTCTAGCTTGTTTTACAAGCTTCCATGAGGCCTTTATATTCAGGCTCTCACTTTGTATATCACATCTCTTTTGCATATTGTAAATACATTTTTTTATTTGCAATATCTTCTCTCTCATGTCCATTTAAGGTTTTTCCAAGCTTCACCTCTTCCTTCCTTGGTTTCCCTTCAACATGTTATTTGCATGCAGGTGATCTTGGTGACTATGGAGTTGGATTTCATCAACTCCTACAAAAGTGATAATGGCCAGTGTTTCTATCTTCTCAAGGTTTTGTTTGATGAATAATATGATTTTCCTGTATCTGAATGTTTACCATGAAAAGATATTTCCTATATTTTTAGTGATTGTTCTGTACAACCTTAAATGTAGTTGTTGAGTTTTTCCTTAGGGTAGAAGCTATCTAAGTTATGGTTGAACTATAAAAGAAAATTTTGTAACCCTTCTTAGGGTTGGTCATTTTTTCTCTGGTTATGTAATAGAAATATTCTATACTCTTCTATTGTAACTTCCTCTTGTCGATGAGTGGATGTAATCTTCTTCTTTACCTCATTCTCCCATCCATATTAGTACAAAATCTTCTTGCCTTTTTTGGTATTTTATTTTCATTATTTAATCTACATAACAATATCTACTCTTTCCTTTGATTGTTATAGAGTGAAGGTCCTTCCTTGAGGTATTTCATTTGGTTTCTGATCTATATGTAACTATTGGATTAAGGTGAAGGTGGAATTGCTATATTTTGAGGTTATATTGATAAATAGTGCATTGTTAGGTAGAGATATGATTGAACAAACTATTTTGGTGTATCACCCATTTAGCTTAGATTAGGTAGCTTATTTTCATGCATATCCTTCTCCCTTTTCCTCTCAAGCATAGTTAGGTTCACCCTGATAGTAAGGAAGCCAACCTTCTTTGGATATTCAATCTCAAGTAACAAATTCCAACACATTCAAGATTGTTTCCATGTTATACAAGGTTTACTTTAGGTAAGACTTTAGGCAAGGGTGAAGGATTTTGTGTCAACAATGCCTAAATTTTAGCTTAAGTAAACTAGATATAATAGGTGAGTTAATAATTAAATCAATATGATTTAATTAATAAATAAATAATTTATAACTCTAACATTATTTGGGGACATCAATAATGTCTTTATTAACCCTCATCTTTTAGGGGTGGGGCCTTAGCTACATTGGGGACAATTTTTCAAGGGGCTTCAAGTAGAAAAGTTTCTTCAAGGGGGTTTTTAGGGCCCTACTAGTTGGCATAGTTGGGTCAACACTAGATTTTTTATGGATCCCAAGGTTAGGATTTTCTTTGCTATGGCTTACAATAGGGCTCAGGTTTATTTCCTCAATTCCCACTAGAAAGATGATCCCAACCAAATCCTTCTTATGGGTCATGATCCTACTAAAGTTAGATGATGGGAAAATACATATTTGTACAAAACAAATTTAACCCTTGATAGAGAGGTAGGTTATCTCCATTTTCAATCCTACCCTTTCAGGAGGAATTCAGAAAGAACAAAAATCAATTTTCTCCCATGGAATAGTAAGTTCAACAAGGGAAAGTGATGGGCATGGTAAGGGTAAAATCTTACCTTGAAATTAAAATATTTCATAATCCAAAGGTAGATAATATAAAAAGGAGGAGGAAGAGAAAAATTTTCCTACTTATTTTTAGCATTCACATGTTCTACATTCTCATTGATGTTGAAGAGTCCTTTGATGTAGTTATTGCACTTTCCTAGGCTTTTCCTTTTGACCTAGTGACCTTTATACCTCAAACCAATGGCTTCCATTGTTAGCTTTGATGTAGCTATGAAAAAAATTATTCCAATAGTAATTGTTCCCTTATGCCAAGATTTTACAAACCTGGAAGAAAATTCTTCATTGAAGCCCCTCATAGCTTCAATGGATTTGCTTATCCCTACATCTTGAAAGTACTTCCATATTTCTTGATTCTATTTCAATTCCCTATTGTCCCTTTGTTCAACTTTTTTCAATGGCCCACCCATCATTTGAACTCTACCCAACTCTTAGAGGAATTCCTAAATAGCCTAGTTCTCTTTAGCAGTGATGGTGTTTTGAAAATACTCACACATCTACATATTTTCATTAGATGAATTTCTTTTTCTACAAGTGGAGAATCAAGAAACTTCAAGAATAGTGAATTGTCTTAAAATTTTTGGCCTTAATAAATTATGATTGTAATGATGTTGTAATAAATCCTTTCTGTGTAAATGAAAATCCTTGGTTTGAGAAGATCTATTATAAGGCACAATATCATCTTTGGCACATTTAGAGAGTGATGAATATTTGGTAAGGTTGCTTAACTCTTTTTACTTTTTTCATTCCTTATACTTGTAAAATCATCTCCATATATTATCATTAAGAGAAATATGTGAGAAATATTTAATGATGTCATTATAATTAAAGTTTTGTGAGTTGAAATTAGCCACCAAAATTACTTTAAATATTATAATATAATCAGTATACTTCCTCTTCTTGTTAATAATAACTTTTTCAATGTTAGAACATTTTACTTCCCTATCAATAGTAAACATTTTCCTCATTGTTACATCATTTCGAGAATCAAAATTACCTCGAGCCAAAATAAAATATATGTTACTGATACTCACAATAAAGTAATAAGAACCCACTTCTTTGATTACCAGCCTAAACATTTCCTTTTTTTTCCATTAATTATTATACTATTGAATAGAGTATGTCTAATCTTGACTTCATTGAATATAGTTAGGGACTACATTTATAGTCATCCATCAAATGAAGAATTCTCCTGGAACTCTTAGCTTTTTTTGAGAGGATATCAACTATAAGTTTCAAATCTTCTACCAAAATGACTTTTTCAGCCCTTAGCTTCTAAAGGATTTGACACACTTAGACATAGCCAACCCTTTAACATAGTTATTAGAATTGATAGCACAATATTTTTCAAAACCTTGAATCATTTATCCTCTACTTTTTTCCTTATCATCCTTCCTACACCCAATATGCTCGAGCTAACTTTTGAAAATCCATCCAAATTGCATTTCCACTAGTTTAGGTCTAGAGGGACCCATTTAGTTTCCTTTCTTCACATATGTTCAGCTAGCTTAGATTAGTAAGGTTCTGATTAATATGTCAAGTTTGTTTAATTCTATTTTCAGAAAGGCAGGGGAAATTAGAGTATTTAGGGAAAGAAGAAACATTTACACTCTCTTTGACCAACATCTTAACAATGTAAAACAAATCAATAGCATATTTACTCTCCAACCTGAAGGTTCTATTATTCATTTTATTCTACAAGTTCCAAGCAACCATAAGGAGAATTTGTTTCCAAATATTTAATGAAATGGGATGGGAAAGAGGAGGTTAGGACCAAGTGAAAAGAAAATCCTTAATAGAATTAGGCATATATTATTTAGATTGAAGAGATTGGAATACAAATATCCATAGGTCAAAGGAAAGGGACTAGGTCTATAGGTCCTTCTTCCTTTATCAAGGGTAAAAAATTTAGTACCCACTAGAAGTAATTGATTTTAGGGAGGAGATTAGGCATACAAATAAGAATCCTCTTAGGGTCCCTTTATTCATGTAAAATTTGGGAATGGTAAGTAGTTTTAAGTTAGAGAAGGAACTATTGCTAACATATCTCCATATCCATCTATCTCTAGATATATAATTGCATAGTTGGAGACTTGGAAGAAGGTTAGACAATTCCTCAACTTCCAATTTACTAACATTAGGTATTCTCCTCATTTCCCTATGTCTCTCCCAAAGATTTATTAGGTACACCCAACTAGCTCTTCCCTCTTCCCAGACTAGACAGCCTTCAACTTTCTCTCCTAAAGTTCTTTTTAACCAGTCTTAAATTAGGCTATTAATGAAGACATCCTTTAATTATCTATATTTTTTAACATATTAGAATAGAAGAAAGCATTGGTTCTATTATCTATGATTTTTGTACTCCCCTTTCTTAGGATATTTTTAGTTTTTTTAATGTTAGAATTCTTTTAGAATAATTAAGAAGTGGGGTGGGGGGTGGTGAATCAATTATTCAAGGTCCAATATGTCTAATTCAAACCTTTTACTAAACTATAGTAGGCTCATTTATAGTACCATTCATCCAAGATTTTATCCCTTAACCTAACAAGTTATAGTAAATCAATATGCAATAATAAAGCACATAGAATCAACACATAACACAGAGATTTATGTGGAAACCCAATTTGGGAAAACCACTAGTAACATGCTACCTTCTTTTCTCACCCTTTTGAAGTGATGCCCTGTTAAAGGCTACAACACACTATTAAAAGTGACCCTGTCAAAGGATTTCAACAGCCTATTAGGAGTGTGCCTTGTTAGAGGACTTTAGAACATTCAACTTAGAATGGCACTCTATTAAAGGATTTACAAAAGGCTATTAGGCCCATCTAATTCCATAGGACTTTCAATCACCCTCTCAAAGGCTTCACCACCTAGCTATTAAGATAAGCTATCGATATATGATTTCCAATATCTAATAACATTGCTAGAGAGTATTAGAAATCTTTGACCTAATATAATTTGCAACTTAACCTTGCAGATCTCATATCACACTTCAACTCATTAACCTTTCTTGGCTTTCCTTTCTTGTTGTTCTGATAGCTTGTTCACCCTTTCAAGATCTATCTCCTTAAGTCTTCTACTCATTATTCCAATGCAATCTTCTCCTTGTGGTCACTTGATCAAATTAGAGTCACTGTGCTCTGATCTTTCTCACTGTGTCTTTTCCTTGACACTTCTCACTAGCCTTCCCTTGGCCTCTATTAACTTCTATTAACCACACTCTTCCACACTTTGATCTGTAACCTATAACACCTTATAATGAAGTTCTATAATTTATTTCCTTCTCAATTCTTCCACTCATAACTTGAATTGACTAGGAAAGAAACAATGCAACTTTCCCTCCAAATCATTTCTTCTAGAAACATCATGATAACTCCATTTGCATTTTCCTAAAATTAGTTACCATAAAAATCTGTGACACCACCTCATCATCTTTATCATCCAACTAGTTCACAAAAATCAATGTAACAACCTTATCATCTCTGATCTCACAAATCTTTGACTTTTCAAATAATACAACAACTCAAAACTATTGAAATATTGGTGCTTGGAACATATTGTGTTACTCAGCATCAACTATATTTTTATTGATGCTTGACACCTAAACAATTTTTCTCAGCATCCCCTACATTTCTCTGGTGCTCGTCACTTGAAATTTTTTACTCAGCACCTGAAGACTTTTTACTTAGCACCTGAAAATTACTTGGCACACACTAGATTTTGCACTTGCTTGGTTCCAACTAAAAATTTTCTTGACTTGAACTAGCTTGATGAACACTCACTAATGAGCTTAGTTAAGCTTTGCAATTGACTTTGTTACAACTTACACTTGTAATGTATCTAAGTGTATCCATCTTCTATATCTTAAAATATGTCATCAATACACTATTTCGTCAAAATCTTAGCTGATCCATATACTTCATTAGAACAACATAACTTCAACCTTTCCCATAGGTGCTCTAGTTACCTTTTATTGATTAACTCTTCCTTATTAATCAACTAAGTGATATTACTTGGATCATATAAGCAATTATCATTCTAGCGAACAAAAAGTTTGACATCAATGAAAAAAAAATGATTGAAAACATTCTTAACCACCTTCCTCATTCTTTAACAATGATCTTTTCAATCATTTCTAACAATCTCCCTCTTTGGCATTGATGGCAAACCAAACTGATCAATTAGGTAGGCTGATCAACTTAGTTACCATCTAAATAGAAAACTTGTTGTCATTTCTTATCTATTCCATATCTTCCTCTTTGTATCATATCTCCCTCTTTTGCTTATACAAGTTGATTCCTCTATTCTATTGTTTCCTTTCTCTGTTTGTCTGATCTTCTTCTTCTGCTATTACTTCCTCTGTGTTAATAGCTTTTTTTGCTTTATCCCTTTGATCCTTTACATCTATTATTGATCAGTTTCTCATCTCTCCCTCTAATCTTCTATTGATCAATCTCTCATAAATCTCCCTCTTTGACATTAATGCCAAAGATGTAGCATCCTGAATATGCTCGGTGTAAACTTTACATCTCCAATTTTCTCCCTTTTTCACCATGCTTGTGACTAATTTGAAATTTCTGTACCCATTAACATCCTCTGCATCAACTTCTATTTTTCAATGATCAACTCTTTTTGATGCAAGGCAATTTTATTGTTGATTAAATAGCTTGGGTTAGGGGCTTTACCCCTAATTTACCTCTAAGATACTCATAAGCATCCTTAGGTAATAGTTTAGTGAAGATATCAGCTATTTGTTCCTTGGTGTGAATGCATTCCATCTTTACTTGCTTGTCTTCTACCAACTCTCTAACATAGTGATACTTGATTGCAATGTGCTTAGTTTTTACATGCATTACTAGATTCTTGGATATTTTTATAGCACTTGTGTTATCACGATATAGTATCACTATCTTGGTTATCTCTTCCTTCATTCCCTTCAATAGATGTTGAAGCCATACAATTTTTTTGCAATTAACGGTTGCTACTACATATTCTACTTCTAATGTGGACTATGAGGTACATGTTTGTTTCTTGCTAGTCCAAGTGACTAGTCTTTTTCCTAAAAAGAGTGCTCCTCCACTGGTGCTTTTTCTATCATCTATGTTTTTTCCCCAATTGACATCAGTGTAGGTATTCAGTTCAAACTTATCACTCCTCTTGTAGTACAAAACAAAATCATCTGTTCCTTTAAGATATCTCATTATCCATTTTGCTGCCATGAGATGATTTTCTCTAGGATTAGCAGAGAATCTTGCCACTATTCCAACTACTAATGAAGTATCTAGTCTACTATGTATAACATATTGTAACTTGCCAATCATTGACCTGTACATTATCTGGTTGACTTTAGCAAATTTATCATTCTTGGATAGCTTGTGTCCTATTTCCATTGGTGTGCTAATAGGTTTAGAATCTTCTATACCAAATATTTTTAGTATCTCTTTGATATACTTTGATTGGGTCACAAATATACCATGTTTCAATTGATGTACTTGCAATCCAATAAAGAACTTTATTTCTCCAAACATTGACTTCTCAAATTCATGTTTCATCTTGTTAGCAAATCTTTGCTAAGTACTTCTTTTCCTCCGAAGGTTATGTCATCGACAAATATTTCTGATATAAGGATGTCCTTACCTTCTTCTAATTTGATGTACATGTTGCTATTACCATTAGTTCTTTCAAAGCCTATCTTCACCAAATATTTATGAAGTCTCTCATACTAGGGTCTAGGAGCTTGCTTCAACCCATATAGAGCTTTATGCAGTTTGTAAACCTTATCTCTATTGTTTTCATCAACAAACCATTCTGGTTGCTATATGTAGACTTCGTCTTCTAGTATACCATTTATGAATGTAGAATTTACATCCATTTGGTAGACTTTGACACCTTTATAAGTAGTATATGCAAGTAAGGTCCTTACTCATTCCATTCTTGCAATAGGGGCACAAGATTCTCCATAATCTAGTCCTTCTTCTTATGCATACCCTTTGCAGACTAATCTGGCCTTGTTCCTTATGATCTCACCATTTTCATCTAATTTGTTTCTAAAAACCCACTTGATTCCAAGAAAATTCTTTTATGTTGGTCTTGCAACTAAGGTCCAAGTCTTGTTCTTCTCAATTTTCTCTAGCTCATCTTTCATTGCATTGTACCAATCATCATCTTGTAGAGCTTCACTCACTATCTTGGGTTCTACTTTGCTGAGTAGGCATGTCTCACTTTTGAGTCTATTTCTTGTCATTGCTCCAGCTTGTTTTTTTCCAATGATTTGTTCTATAGCATGGTTTCTTCTCACATACTTTTCTACGCTTGGTTCTATCCTTGTTTGTATGTTAGTCCTTTCAACATCTAAACCACTATGCACATCTCTATGAGGTAAATTTTTATCTCCTTCATGCGTGCTGTTCTTTGAGTCAAAATGTGCATTTTCTACATTTTGTGGCTTGGCATTTGAATGCAACTCAACATTCACTGGCTGTGACTTGGCAGATACTAAAGTTTGTTGCTGATTTTTATTTTTATTTGCAGCATCACCTTCATTAGGTGGGTATGTGTAGGATCATGGTTTGCCCAAAAGTGGCGATCTGAAAAATATGTAGTTCTGAAATGCCTCAAAGAATTTCAAAATCTATTCCCACTTTTTTCCCACCCATCCTGATACTAAATGAAAACAATTAATACCTTTATAATTCCTACTATATCTTTCAATAACAACCTTATATGGTCATCTTTAAAACATCCCGAAAATGTGTTTTTGGCATGTTCTTATGTGTTTTTTACTTCAATCATGTAGCTGACGACTTTTTTTAAACCAAAATTTGATGTAATAAAAAGGGTTTCTTAAGAATGTTCTTAGCTTTTCATAAATGTAATTTTTGTCAAATTATGAGTTTAGTAAGTAATTATTACTTATTTTCTAATGGAGTTAGCTACAAAGTGCTGATTGACATACTGGTTGAAAAATAGCTATAACTTTCAAACCGCATAAGATTTGTGAAATCCAAAAGATGTGTCACATTCTATGCTTTAACTAGTATAAGAAAAAAAAAAAAAACTTAATTTTGATTTTTTTGAACTAGTTAAGGTGGTCAGACATGAGAGTTTTTTAATTCTGAAAATAGTATAGTAGAAAATTCATAATTAATTATTTATTTGGAATAAAAATTGCCAAAAATATGCGTCACATCCAAGCATGAGTCTACTTTTATATCTGAAATTATATTTAAAAATATTATCATTTGATTATGATTAAGGTGGTTAGACATACACCTACTTTTTATTTTTGCCCTAAAATTTTTGTAGTACTACATTAAAATCCAAACTTTTGACCAATCAAATAATTTTTTCTCCAGATAAGGCCTTGTATTTTAGAAACTAGATTCAATTTCCTACAGATTATTTTCTTACAACTTTTTGATATAAAGTCCAAAACCACTTTAAAATTATGTGTCAAGTTGACATAACCTTGATTTGCTAGTTTTTCACTGCCACTTAAGGCCATAGTTTGGTACACCATGATCCTGCACATACCCAGGAATACCTTCATATAAGTATACAAAGGACTTGTCTTCCTCTATTTTCTTGGTGCATTCATCATTTTGAACTTCGGCAAGCTCATCAAATTTTATATTTTCACTTTCCACAACTTTGTTAATGTTAACATTTGAAGACTTATAAGCTTTGCTTCTAGTGGAATAACCAAGAAATATGCCTTCCTCACTTTTGGCATCAAACTTTCTATTCCTAGACTCTTTAAGTATATAGAATTTACATTCAAATGCTTTGAAATGTTTGACATTAGGTGAATGACTATACCATAGCTCAAAAGGTGTTGCATGAGTACCTTTCTTGATTCTAACTCTATTGAGGGTGTAGAATGTAGTACTTATAGCTTCTCTCTAGTACTTGAGTGCAACATTATTTTCCATCATCAAATTTCTGGCACAGTCAATCACTAATCTATTTCTTCTTTCTGTATACCATTCTATGGTGGAGTCGTAGGTGTTGATGTCTGTCTTTTGATTCCTTTTTCATTGTAGAACTCTTCAAATTCTCTTGATGTGAATTCACTTCCTCTATCAGGTCTTAGGTGTAGACACCTAAATTTGATTACACTATTTTAGTAATCCTATTTAGTTATCTAAAAAGACATTATTAATTAAATTTCTATTTAATTAATCCTTTTTCATCCCCTAGTTGATTAATTTAATTAATCATCTATAGTCCTAATTGATAAATCAAATAATCTATTATTTATCAATTAAATCCTATTCTTCTATCTAATTCCAAAAATCCCCATTTATTAAAATAAATCTATTTGATAAATGAAATCCTCAAATTCAGAAACCCCTAACCTATCTCTAATCCTCCATTTAGCCTAATCCACCCCATCCACCCATACTAACCAAGCTTAGCCACTAACTCACCCACCCTCATTAATGCCATCCACTTGCACATCTCTAACATTCCTAATCTAATCCTAAACCCAAGCCTAATCCACCCCCTAATGTTGTCACATTCCTTAAACAAGTTTAAGACTTTCCTAATCCAAACCAAAGTCTCCCCTCAAAAAACCCAACCACTAAGTCATGAGTGCTCTTACAAAACATAAAAGACTCTTACAAGCCCACTCATGACTCTTACACCCATCTTCCACACTCTTCCCTCTTCCACACTCATTCCTCTTACATCCCTCTTACATACTCAACCCCACTCATCATGCCTTTAACCAACCCTTTACCCTACCCTCTCACACTAATCCTCCTTGTGACAAGTGTCACCTTCCCATTGGTGCTAAACAAGAACAATCCATGTGCTCTCCTTTGAGTGCATCCTAGCCCTCCTTAAGCCTTCATCCATCCTTGCATCTAAGCCCTCCATCCCTCTACCCCTTAGCCTATAAATTGAATCCCATCCCAAGCCATTTCATCAACAATCTTTGAGCTAAAGTTACCATGCTATTTTGAGAACCAAAGCCATCAACCATACCCTTATAATGCCAAATTGAGAGCTCACAAAGCTACCAATTTGCCATTACCCATCTCCATTGAAGCAGCTTTTGAGCATCTTGAGCATACATCCACAGCAAAAGGACACATCTACAGAATCAAGAAAGCATGGAGTGTTTTCTCTTGTGAGGTTTGCACTTCTTGTTCTCTTTCTTTGTCTAAGCATATATGTGAATTTAGTTTTTGGTTTGTGAATGTTTACTTTATTTGTTAATATTCTTTGCATACTAATTCTTGTTCTACATTAGGCACTTCTAGTTCTTTCTTGTCTCCTTCTCAACTCTGGCCCAAGTACCATTTGAACATTTGAAATGCATCAAACATTTGTTTTAGGAACATTACTATCATCATTCTTGAGTAGTCATCCACAAGTAGCATTATGTATATATATCTCCTTTGTGGCTTTGTACTTCAATTGGGCCACACATGTTAGTATGAACTAACTCTAATACTTCATTGGAAGTATAGGTCTTGCTTTTGAAGCTAGATTTTTTCATCTTCCCTAGTTTCATTGTTTACACATGGTGTTGTCAGGCTTCTTCAATTTTGGTAATCCCCTAACTTTCTTCATTTTGTTGATGCTGATCAGATTGTCAAAGTTTACATGGCATAGCCTCTTGTGCCACAACCACACATCATCAATCTGTACCATAAGACAAGAAACATCTAGATAAAACAGATTACTCCTAGTCTGGTCACCCTTCCCTATCAAACTTCCATGAGAATCAGAGATCTTGGCAATTCTATTTTCAAATTCTACCTTGCATCCTATGTTGGCTAATTGTGATACACTTAGTAGATTATAGTTCAGGCCTTCAATATAGTATGCATTATCACATGATATCTTCTTTGTAAGCTTAATGCTACCTTTTCCTTTGATTAGACATGGTGAATCATTACCAAATCTAACACTATTGCCATCATATTGAGTAAATTTGACAAACTTATTTTTGTCTCTAGTCATGTGATGAGAGCATCCACTATCTATGATCCACTTATTATTTTTGTTTATGCAGGTTACCAGGGCTGTAACTTTGTCTTCATCTAATTCATCCTTCATAGCCACATAGACTACTTCATCATCATTCTCATCAAAATCTTCTTCAAAAATGTAGCACCACTTGCCTTTGTCTTTATAGTCTTTATTACTATCTTTTTTCTTGTTCTTGTACTTGCCTCTTTCTTTGTGGTTCTTCTTTTGTGTGCACCTTGCTGCAATATCACCAACTTCATTGCAATTAAAGCAAATAATTGGCAACTTACCTTTGAATTTGCCTTTTCCTCTATGAAATCTTCTAGCTATCAATGCCTCCAATTGGTCTACATCATCTTCATCAGTGCTGCTATCACTAGATACATGTTCACCTTTTCCATTATTCTTGTTTGTTTGCACTTCCTCAGTATCCTTTACTATCATCTTGGCCTTAAAAGTAGATTCAAGATTGTCTAGCTTGTAGTTGTCAAAGTTGGACAATTCAAATGTAGTGAGTCTTCCAATTATACCTTCAAAGGTTAGTGTGTTTCCTTCTCCACACCTTAGCTCTTAGATGGTTGAAACTCTTATAGCATAGATAGGAAGTAGAATTCTCAAGTATTTGCTGCTAACTATTTCCTCTTCCAGATGACCACCCAAACTTCTTATTATACTTACCACTTCTTTCATTCTAGCACCATACTAAGTAGCATTTTCTCCTTCTTCCATCTTCATATCATCAAATTTTCCTTTGAGGCTTTCTTTCTTGGATCTTTGTACATTTTGATCTCCTCCATAGATAGTTGACAAGGCTGTCCACATTTTGCATGTAGTATCACATCCTTTGATGCCATCATATTCAACATAACTAAGTGTAGAGGCAATCTCCAACATTTCCTAATTGTGCTCCTTCTTTTTTCTTAAGTCATCTATAGTGAGGGGTCCTACAGGGTCTACATGATCAACTCTGATTAAAGTTTTTGCATAGTCACCTATTGATCCAAGGTGCAGTTTCATCAGACTTTGCCATGTTGCAAAGTTGTCTCTATTAAGCTTGGGAACATCTCTCTTAGACATCTTGATCTTCCTACTGCTAGTACCTTAAAAAAAATCAGCAGTGGGCTCTGATACCAATTATTAGAATTATTTTTAGAATAACTAAGAAGGGGTGGGGGGGTGGGGTGAATCAATTATTCAAGGTCTAATATATTCAATTCAAACATTTTACTAAACTATATTAGGCCCATTTACACTACCATTCATCCAAGCTTTTATCCCTTATCCTAGCAAGTTACTGTAAATCAATATGTAATAATAAAACACATAGAATCAACACATAACATAGATATTTACATAGAAACCCAATTTGGGAAAATCACTAGTAACATGCTACCTTCTTTTCTCACCCTTCTGAAGTGATGCCTTGTTAAAGGCTACAAAACACTATTAAATGTGACCCTATCAAAGGATTTCAACATCCTATTAGGAGTGTGCCTTGTTAGAGGACTTTAGAACATTAAACTCAGAATGTCACCTTGTTAAAGGATTTACAAAAGGCTGCTAGGCTCATCTAATACAATAGGACTTTCAATCACCTTCTCGAAGGCTTCACCACCTAGCTGTTAAACTAACCTATTAATATAGGATTTCTAATATCTAATACAATTGCTACAGAGTAGAAAGCTTTGACCTAATATAATTTTCAACTTAACCTTGTAGATCTCAGATTACACTTCAACTCATCAACCTTGCTTGGCTTTCCTTTCTTGTTGTTTTGACAACTTATTCATCCTTCCAAGATTTGTCTCCTTGAGTCATCTACTCTTTATGCCAATGCAATCATCTCCTTTTGGTCACTTGATCAAATCAGAGTCTTTGTGCTTTTTTCTTCCTCATCGTGTCTTTTCCTTGACACTTCTCACTAGCCTTCCCTTGGGCTCTATTAAGTTTTGTTAACCACACTCTTGCACACTTTGATCTTAGACCTATAACTCCTTATAAAGAAGTTTTGTAGTTTATTTCATGCTCAATTCTTCTTACTCATAACTTGAATTGACTAGGAAAGAAATGATGTAACTTTCCCTCCAAACTGTTTCTTCTAGAAACATCATTATAAATCCATTTGCATTTGCCTAAAATTGGTTAGCATAAAACTCTTTGACACCACCTCATCATCTTTATCATCCAACTAGTTCACAAAAACCAATGTAACAACCTTATCATCTCTGATATGGAAAATCTTGGACTTTTCAAATAGTGCAGGAGCTAGGCACTATTGAAATACTAGTGCTTGGCACATATTATGTTACTTGTCATCAACTGTATTTTTACTGATGCTCGACATTTGAACAATTTTTCTCAGCATCCACTACATTTCTTTGGTGCTCAACAATTGAATGTTTTTACTCGGCACCTAAAGAATTCTTACTCGACACCTGAAGATTACATGGCACACATAGATTTTACATTTGCTTAGTTCCAACTGAAAATTTTCTCGGCTTGAACTACCTTGCTTAGCTCCCACTAATGAACTTAGTTAAGCTTTGCAATTGACTTTGTTACAACTTACACTTGTAATGTATCTAAGTGTGTCCATCTTCTGTATCTTAGAATATGTCATCAATACACTATTTCATCGACGTCTTAGCTGATCCATATACTTCATTACAACAACATACTTCAACCTTTCCCTTAGGTGCTCTAGTTAGCTCTTATTGATTAACTCCTCCTTATTAATCAACTAAGTGATAGTACTTGGATCATATAAGAAATTATCATTCTAGCAAAAAACAAGTTTGACATCAATGAAAAAACTATGATTAAAAACATTCTTTACCACCTTCATCATTCTTTAACAATGATCTTTTCAATCATTTCCAATAGTTTATAGCATTTTAGAGGAAAGAGTAGCTAGTAACATTACTTTCCTATAGCGTAAAACAAGTAGGGGAATGGGGCATATACCTAGCCTATAAGATGTTAGTCCAGTTTAATTCACCTTCAATAATTTTTTAGCTTATCTTAGAAATGAGGCTTCTATTCATTTCCTTGAATTTCCTTATTCCAAGACAACCTTGAGCTAGGTGTTTACAAACCATTTCCCAATTACCAAGGATATTTTCCTTTTTCCTTAATAGCAGACAATTTTTTTTTTCTTTTTTTTTTTAGGGCGTTTGTAACTTTGATTGGCACAACTGCCATAGATATGAATTACACAAGGATTCTCTTGAGGCAAGCCCTAAGGAGTTGGAATTTTTCCCTTTGGATGAGCAATTTTCCTTTCAAACCTATTAGCTTTTTTTTGGAATCCCTCAAAAATATTATTTGAAATGAATAAGGGGGACTTCTTAGGAGAAAAAGGGTGGCCAAGTTATATGTCCTAAATAGAAGATATGTCATAGTGTAGGATATAAGATATTCCAATTTGTAGAGAAATATTGGTTTTAAAAAAGGAAAAACTACTTTTTTGAAGATTTTTTTTTTGTCCTAATAAAGTAGCATAATCATTTAGAAGAGTCTTCCACATTTTAGCTTCCGTCTTCTGGGCTATCTCAAACTTGACAATGTCATCCACAAATTGTTGTTGAGTAGAGGATGGTAGGGTAGTAGAAAATTCAATACCTTTTAGAGCTTGTCCATCATTGAGTGTGGAAAGATTCCTATCAAGAACCTTAGCCACCAAAATAAAAAGATAGGGGGATAAAGAGTTCCCTTTTCTTGGCCTCTACCTATAGAAAATGACCTAGTAGGAGCCCCATTGACCAAAATGTCATATTTTATCATTCTAACTCATCGGATGATCATACTGGGGAACATCCCATTAAATCTAAATCTCTTCAATAATTCTTCTAGTAAGGTCTAGTTAACCCTATCATAAGCCTTAGAAGTATCCAATTCAAGAGCCATTATGGGTAGACCTATAGATTCCATAGTATGAACTTGTTCATGAGTAGTGATAACCATATCCACAATGTCCGTTCCTCCAACAAATCATTTTTGATCTTTGGAAAATGGTTTATAAAGGATAGGTTTAGGTCTCTTAACCATCACTTTAGATATGATCTTATAGGAAACATTGGATAGACTTATTGACTTAAAATCCTAGAGAGAGGAAGAGTTTTATTATTTGGGAATTAAGGCAATGTAAGTATTATTCAACTCTTTAGCAAGGTGACCAATTCTAAAAATATGACACAACCTTGAGGATCAAATCTTTCATAATATCCCAATATTCTTGGAAGAATATGGGAGGGAACCCATATGGATCTTGGGACTTAATGGCTTGAAATGAGAAAAGTGGCTCATTTAAGCTCTTCTTTAGTGACTTTAATCAAAAGGTTTTGGTTATCCACATTCAACACCAACTCTAAAATATAGTTGAGGAGATTCCTAGGGTGCTAGAGAGAGATAGAAGAGCCTTTGTTTAAAAAATAGTTAGTTTCTTCCATGTTTAGATTCTCTTCCTATATCATTATTGTACCATCTTCTCTTTAGAGCTCTTATTTGATTCCTACAAATGTGTTTCAAAGTGGATTGATGAAAAAAATATAGTATTCTTATCTCGCTTAGTCATCCATTCGATCTTAGATTTATGCTCTAAGAACACCTCTTGTTTAGTAATATTTAACCAATATTCTCCTAAGATTCTTTAAATTCTTCCCTTCTCTTTGTCTTCATAGTTTATTTCCATCTAATTTTTAATCTGTTCTATTTTTCCAATCAGGTGTTTTTTTCCCTTTGAAATATATTTCCAAAAGAGGTTTTTTTTCAACTCTTAAGTTTTATCTCATTGTGTTTGGTGCAAATATTGATCATAGGGGAGCTAACTGGTCTAGTATTCTGCCAATGCTATATGAGATATTTAATGCTAGGTGGGAGAACTACATGTTTTCAATTTTGAAAGGGACAACCACTCTTTTACCCATTTTTTATTCTAGTAGTAAAGCTTTGTGATCAAAACCAAATCTAATTTTAGAATAAATTCATCCAGGTTGGTCCAGTTAGAAGACAGAGAAAATCTATTGAATTTAAGCTATATAAGTGTACTTCCCTATCTCTTATTCATCCAGGGAAACATAGAGCCAACAAGATTTAAACCAATGGAATTGATCAAGTAAAACCTCCCCAAGTTTGACCATATTATCATAGTAGTCCTCATTTCCCCCTATCTTCTCCAAAGGGTAGAGGGGAGAGTTAAATAATCCTCAGCAACCATCCATTAAGTATTTTAACTATTACCCATCTAATTAGCTAGGGAAGACCAAAACTATTTCTATTTGCCTTTGTTATTAGGAGCATAAATGTTAACCATATTCCATGACCACCCAAATAAAATATAATGACAACATATGATTATAAAGTCAGGATAGGAATATATCAATATACCCATGGTTTTACTTGTTCCATATTATAGCTAATTCTCCTGACATCCCTTGAGAATCCATAGAGATAAAATAAACCATAGGCCAACCTTCACTTACCATTCTGCTAAATCCCTCTTGTTGCATCCGAGTTTCCTGGATAAGTATAATGTCAACTTTAGTGTCCAAACCTTTTACTTTGGGTGCAATACATTTATGCATTATCATACTCCAAGGTTAGGACAAAGGTCCCTTGCTTGGATTCCACAAAGATAGAAGAAGGGAGAACTTTGTTGAATTTGACACTCACACAAATCTTGGCAAACAAAAGACTTGATTTCTACTGAGTAAATCTATGACCTAAAAGTAGGGTTCCAGTGGATTCCACAAGCTCTTAAAGAATTAAAAATTCCAAAACTATAGGGGGAGTTTAGGAGATTTGACTCCTAGGTCAGTTGCTAGATCAAGTTTAGACTTTCATTTGTAAATAGGTAGCATTCTTTTCTCATTAGTACCAAGGGACCATGACCCATTCGTGTGAATGGATGTATTATCTTCAAAATTACATAAGGAGAACAAAAACATACCAAGAGAGGAAGCCCATTTCCTAATCATTTTGATGGAGGGCCTAAAGAGAAGGAAACATCAAGCTAGAGTAAACTCCAACTCTTTATCCATTTCATCAAGGATCACATCATGAATTAGCAAGTGCAATCTTATCAATACTAGAAACTAAGGGAGGAGAAGTACCAACAAGAACCCTCAAGCAAGAAGAAGGAACTAGTAATGTATTAACTTACTATTCTAGTAACATTTATAAAAAAAATATAATTAAAATTGAAAAAAATATAACATTTTTTTCTTAATTATTTACTATGACTATAATACCAAGTACACACCACTATGTGACACTTGTTGTTATTGTGTCTAGTGTAATTTTCTTCTCACTTGATCTATAATTTTTTTCTTTCAAAAACTGATTGAGAAAGCAATTAAGAAATAAGCATGAAATGAACTTTACATGGGAGAGGCTATACAATTTTATCCTCAAAAAAGAAAAATATAAATATTTTCACTGACTAATAAACTCTAAGTCATAAACTATATAATCTTATGACCTCAACATTATTTTTTTATTAAAAAATTAATAGAGACTAATTAACTAATTTCTAAGTAAATTAAATTATTATCTTTCACATACATATATATAATTAATTAATTCTATTAATTACAATAAAAATTAAATAAAATTTCAAAGAAATTTAAGTCTATATTGCTACTCCATAATTACAATAAGAAATGAAATAAAAAAGCTCAAATGAACTTAAGTCCAATTACAATTAATTAAATCCATAAAAAACTCAAATAAGCTTATTAGTTCTCTACTAATCAATATAAAATACACCTCTACTAAACAAAATCAATAAACCCATCTATTATTGTATTTTAAAAGTTTTTCACATAACAGAAAATGTATATCAAGTTTACTATGTAAAGTATAACAATTTTGTGAATAACTCAAAAATCAAATTTATCATAAACAGCGAATATCCGTTTATACAAGACAATTCTGATTTTCAAAATTAAACATAATATAAGGCAGGGTCTCCCTTAAAGACATAGTATCATTACTGTTTTGGTAAGTACAACAACATGAGAACTGACTAATATGCATGTTCATTCTTCATACATATGAGATACATAGTGATGTCTAATATCACCTAGAGTAACTCTCCTCGAACATGTCAGACACTGTAATCATCATTTACATTAAAATTAAATGGATTGAAAGGTATGAAAGAAGATAAGACAATAACAAAATAAATAATAGAAATTAACTTTCACTTACAGTGGAGTAAAAGAGACTTTGATCTTCTGAAATCCATTTCGTTATACATGATTTACTGAAGAAATGGCCAAGGAAAGAGAGTTGCAGTTCCACAATTAAGAAATATTAGAAAAAAGAAATAGAAGAACTATTTAATTTTTGACCATTTGCATCAACAATATATCGGACAATATTTTGTGAGCTTCTTATGTGGAAGATCTTGAACTTGAATATGCTTAACACATTAAAATAATTAATTACAACAAATAACAATAATTTAGACTGTGATATGAATATCAGGATTTAACTATGTGATTTTGAGTCAAACTCGATGACCCATGTTTCATACTTATCAATCGATGAGCTTAAGGGGCTTTCTAATGAATGGTTCATAAGGCACAACACTTGGTGAAGGTTTTGAAAATAGGGTTGCAAGCTTTGGGTTTAACTATGGAGAAAACTCTGTAGTTAAGCACGCTTAGGCTGGAGTAGTACTGGGATGGGTGACCTCCCGAGAAGTCCCGGTGCTTCACCCTTGTGAGCATCACCTAGATCCAATGAGTGCTAAGTGTTCCATTTATTCTCATGAGAGATGGATTCATGTTGAGTCACTACTCATGAAACATGGGTCATCGATTTTGACTCAAAATCACACAGTTAAATCCTGATATTCATATCACAATTTGACTAGCTATGGAAATTATCTCCTACTTATCAATTGATGAGCTTAAGGGGATTTTTAATGAATGGTTCATAAGGCACAACACTTGGTGAAGGTTTTGCAAATAGGGTTGCAAGCTTTGGGTTTAAATATGGAGGAAACTCCGTAGTTAACCGTGCTCAGGCTGGAGTAGTACTGGGATGGGTGACCTCCCGGGATGTCCCGGTGCTTCACCCTTGTGAGCATCACCTAGATCCAATGAGTGCTAAGTGTTCTATTTATTCTCATGAGAGATGGATTCATTTTGAATCACTACTCATGAAACATGGGTCATCGAGTTTGACTCAAAATCACATAGTTAAATCCTAATATTCATATCACAATTTGGCTAGCTGTGGAAATTATCTCCTACTTATCAATAATTTAGACTTTTTACTAAAAAAAACATACCAGACAATATGATCTCCAAACTAAGCCTATGGTTCCAAGAAAATTGAGAAATTCAACAAATCATTAGCCTCAAAAACCTTAAGAACATATTTTCTCTTCTTTGTAGCTCGCTGACCAAGAGGTCTTTGTTGATCACATACTTGATGAAACTCTTCTTTTACTGCAGCAAATGTATTTCGCAGCTCCTGCAACTTCTTTCTTGTTTCCTCAAGATTGTGTTTCACTTCTTTGACCTTCTTGAGCTCCTCTTTTAGTTTCTTGTTCTCTTCTGTCAATTCTTTATTCTTTCTTTTCGCCCTGGCCAAATTGACTTGCATGTCGTCGAATGCAGATTTGAGGGAGGATTGTAGGGATTCAATACGTTCTCTGTGATTTCTTCCAGTGGAATTTTCATCCTCATGTTGTTTCGGAGAAAGAGGTGCATCATCGTGAATATTCCCCGACGTCAGAGATTTCGATAATTCTCCGTCCTCCCTCGACAGAGATGTTGACCCTATTGATCTCTCCATTTCCAATCTTGCCGTCCGAAATTCCTTCCATCTACACCACCCCATCGAGGCACCGTATAATTCATTTGGCCAAGTTCCCACGTTAGAGGCTCCCATCAACTCATTTTCCCTTGGAATGGCTTAAACATCACACACTAAGCTTAATTTCTAGACCAAAAGTGTTAAATAGTCAAAATTGACTTTTTTTTCCCCAAGCTTAATTCTTTCTTTAGTGTGTGATCTTTAAGGGTGTCAACCTTCTATTCTGGAAATCACAAAATTAGGTTTACTGCTGATTCTAGGTAGGGATGTAACTGTAGCGATAACAATTCAATTTTCAATCTGTTTGAAAATTTATTTTTATTTATATGGAAGAAAGAAAGCACAACATCTAGGCAGCCAAGAAGATTATATATTTATTTATTTTTTATTTAAATAATATTAAAATCATATTCTAATTTATTTCTATTTGTATGTTTTAAATTAAGTAATAAATAATACTTAAATAGATAATTTTAAGATTGTAGTTGTTAATTAGTTTCAATTTTAATGTCATTTGTAAAAAATAAGATTTTTTGTTATTTTTGTAAAATTATTTATCTATATATATCTGGTGTACATACATGTATGAATGTATATATATAGTATATGTGTATATATATTTATATACATCTCTCTCTCTCTCTCTCTCTCTCTCTCTCTGTATGTGTCTATATATGCACACACCTATACATACACACACATATATGTATGTATATATTAAATTATATATATATATATATGTATGTATGTATATGTGTGTGTATATATGCATATATATGCATAAATATATGTATATGTATATGTGTATGTATATATGCATGTGTGTGTGTGTGTAAGTGTGTGTATATTTATGTATATAGACACACACATGTGTATGTGTGTATGTATATGTATGTATGTATGTATGTCTTATATATGTACATATATGAATTGTGTCATATATAGAGACACATATTTGTGTATGTGAAATATGTGAATACACCTATGTATAGAATGTTCAATTTATTTAACTATCACAATTCATTTTCAATTGATGTGGATATTTATATTTAAACATAGTAATTGATTTTAGTTGAAGAATGTAGTTATAGTTTAGCTTATTTTTAACTTTAAAAAATAAATATACATTTCATTCGACAACCTAAAAATAATAATTGTTACACATATTTCTATATATTGTTCTATCTACATTATGGAAAATTGGCCAATTCCCTAAGGAATCTTTAACATGCACTAATCAAGAAATTCAAAAACCCAAAATAGTGCTACTCGTACAATTGTCGTGGACGAGCACAAGTGATATGAAGATCATAGATCATTAACAAAATTATTTTGTGTCATAATAAGTCTTCAAAATTGTAATAAGGTGTTTAGACTAATGCTTTTTTGTAAAAATAATTGTAATTCCAATTTGGCTATTAACTCTTTTAAAGATGATCCTTTGTTAGCACTTTTTAAACCATGTGAAATCATGGTATATGGTTGTAAATGTTTTTTTTGGTTTCTTAAGAACATTCTTTGAAGTTCACATCTTAAGAACAAAGATGTAATCACTACTTCACAAGGTTGAACATAGGAAAGTTATGATATAGAAAAACTATAGCTATTTCACAAGGTTGACTATAAGCAAGTTGTAAGATAGTGCAACTTTGACATTTTTGGAACAATAGTTGCTCAATAGCTAATTATTTTTAAAAATTAGTTCTCTGTGTTTAGAGAATAGTTTTCAATGGTTATTTTAAGCCTTCCAAGTTTTATTTTCAGTGTTAAGGAAGAAATTTTGATTCTTGTTTCCAATTTCCTATTTTTCAATGCATAAAGTTGATATTACAGACTATGTGAAGTTGATGGTAGATTGAAATAAATGTAGTGTTCAAAATTGATGATAGATTTAATTTAATTTTCTTTGGAATTTATAGCATTATATGCGGTGTACAAATCTAAGAGTTTCAATCATATTTGTGTTCATGAGTCAAAAAACTCTACAAACTAGGGTACAAATACTAAAATTAAATTTCCCTCCTCATTTCACCAATAGGAATTCCTAAAATTTAGTATAATGGAGAGTTCCCTATACATTACATGATTTCTATAGTTTTGGTTCAAAGGCACTAGTGCCAAGTGATGTAGAGGACTATTTGAGGCTAGACATCCCTATGTGTGCAGTAATAGGAATTTGGTGTTTAGATGAATAGGATGTGTGGATAGATTTTTTTCCTAAATAAGTATTGTTGATAGAGGATAAAGATGATGTTGGAGTAGTTGGATGATAAAGAACAAAAACTCTATAAATTTTGTTAAGCTTGTGTAGGAAATTAGGCCTAATAGTTCTAAAACAAGGGTTTTTGAGAAACGTCATCAAATAAAACAAGGAATGCTAGTAGTTTTGAATTACTCTAAATTTGGTATTCAAAAGTACAATTTTTTAAGGTTTTCCTTTGAAAAAATGGTTTAGAATGCATTAGTCTAATGGAATGAGATGTATTGAAATACTTGAGAGTAGTTAGAACTTTTCTTAGAAGTTTGAGAACCCTATGGATTGTGTGATCCTCTTGGAAAGATAAGGAATAATTATGGTGGTTCTTCAATGTATCCTTAGGGTAACTAAATGAGGATTCTCTTAGAAACCTTCTCTCAATGTGAAAACTACACCAATCTTTCCTTGGTTGTATCTACTAGTCATCTTTGTCACTTTGAGGCCCACTCTTATGGCATCTAATTGACACAACCTGACTCTCAAGGGACTCCAATTTGATCATCCCCTTTTTGAACCTCAAACCCATAAGATCTACTCAAGGTATCACCTCCACTATGCATCCAAGGATATTAAGCTACATTCATAGGAGATGTGTGAGTTTTTCTTTCATTCCTTTATAACCTAACATGCACAATGGGCTTCCTTTGTTCTATTCTGAAGAAACCACAATGTTTTTTGTGTAATTATCCTTAGTAGGAGACCTAATATTATTAGATCTCCTAATTGACTAGTTCAGATATTGCTTCAAAATTATCTTAAAAGCCCCAAACTAAATCTTATATTCTAATACCCTAGACCAAATTTGAAATATTTGAAAGAGGCTTTTGGGTTTTAGGTTTGACTATGTGAACCTATTACATGTAATCAATTGAGTCAACTAGGACTTTCTCATAACCCTAATCAAATGAGTGATATTTAAAATATTACCATTTTTCTTAATCAATCACATCCTAAACCCATACTTTGTATAAACATTAAGATCACACAATGTAATAATGTATAATGTTGAAATCTAATAAAAAATGGTCTTTAGGGACCTTGAAGGCCACATAAGGTAAATGTAATGAAAATTTATTTTGAAGGGTAAAAGTGTTGCTAAAGTGTTTAAGGAGTCTAATAAGGTATGAGGAGATCTTATGGCACCATTTGGTAGAGCATAGGGTGGTTAAAATGTCTTACGAAGTTGATGGGTGAAAAGTTGGCAAGTTGTGCAAAAAGTTGAAACTTTTCAAAATTAATGGATCCAACAACCAAATAATTCAAATTTTTGTTTCTCCCATTGGAAGAGTTGTAGAAAATTTGTATAAGGCCCTTGGATGTATTAGGAAGTGTGTTGGAGGATTTGTGGAGATTTGATCAATATATTGTTATGATGTTTCCATCAAATTGACAGAGTATAGACCATTTTGTATGGTATTTGGATTAGGAAATGCGATTTTTTATATACCTAGGATGTATATTTAATTCTCTCTCTTTGATGCAATTTTTTTGACATTCATTTGAATCCTCTAGTGCAAGATATTGAATTTTCTTTCTCATTGGTCTAGCATAATGTAGATCACTAAGGTTTCTAAGAAAAATGCCTCTTGCTTTTGAATTCACAATTGTAATAGCATGAAAGATTGTGTATCTTAAGTAGAGAGGATTTACATTAATATTCAAAAGGTTTCAGATGGAAATTTAATGGTAATTGGGAGAAATTTTATTCCCTAGGCCTGCATCTCTATTTGCACAAGATGTTGCAAAGTGAAAAAGAGATTGTAGGATATTGGGTATTTAGCAGTTTATAAGGTCCCTTTAATTTTTTGGTTGGTTGGTAGACATCTGGAGTCGGTGAATCCATTATTTTCTTTGTAAATTGGGTGAAATTGGGCCTATTAGCCCGTTCAGTCCTATCACCATTTGGTAATGAATTGGTGGTGTCAAAATATGATTTTTTGGGTATTCTAAGAGTGTAAAAAATATTATTTGAAGAGGTCAGTAGTTTTTTGGGTCTAGTAGAGAATTTTGGAGAAATACACTAAAAATTACTTAAAAGGACCAACTAGATTAAGGCCTAATTTCTAGCTCCTTAAAGGCCAATTTTTAAAGACAATTATTGGAATGAAAATAATGACTAAAATAGTCTTGAATGTAAATTAGAGGAATTTTTGGGGTCCATTCTGCCCATGATAAGACTTTAAGACCCAATTTTAGGGTTTTGAGTTGAGGTGAGGGTTTGAACCTCGAGTTTGATGCATTTGTTAAAAGGATCAAATGGTGAATAGTGATAGGAGTTAGTACGGGTGTTTTTTTATATTAATCAAGTTTGATATTTAAAAATTCATATGATAAAGTGGATTGGGGCTTTATAAATAAATTCTTTGAAGCATTGGCATTCACAAAACAATGAGTGAATTTGATCTTTGAATGCATTTCAACCCCTAACCTACCAATACTAAATAAATGTATCATTGAAAGGATTTTTTTATTAAAAAAGGAATTATAAAGGTGGAACTAAGATGACCCTTTCTCTTCATCGTGTTTGAAGGAGAGTTAGGAAGATCAATAAATATTTTGTAAGGATTTAGGGGATAATTAAAGAGGTAAGACTTGCAAGTTATTTGGATCCAAAAATTGATCAACAGTTTATTGATGACACTATACTTTATTGATAGAGCACTATAGAGGAGAAAAAAACATATAAAATAGTATGAATTCAATACACTAGTGCATTAGGTCAAGACATTAACTTAAAAAAGTCATAAATATTCTTCTCCAATATTCAACATATTGTGGAGCAACAAATTTCCCAAAATTTGAACTTCAAAAGAGGTAGCTTACCTTGTAAGTATTCAATTCTTCATTTAGACATAGGGGTAGAGTATAATAAATTATGGAAATAATAAATCAAAAAAAGAAAGAGAATAAAGAAAAATGACTCTCTTCCATGAGGAGATAAATAATGATACAATTAGTCTTGTAAACATAACTGATTTATTAATTATCACATTGTGACATCACTATTAAAAGTAGGGAGGAACTAAATAAAATCCTTAAGACTTTTTTTTCACAAAGAAATAAGTGATAAAAGAAAATTCTCCCTGGTAGTGTGGGACAAAGTGAGAAGACTTAAAAATAAGGTAGGGGTGAGGATTAGAGACATCAATATCCAAAGTAAAGCTTTACACGCCAAGCTAGTATGAAATTTTTTTAGGAATCCATACTACAAGTGAGAAAATATCCTTATAAAGAAATATATGAGAAATACTAACATAGTTTTCATGTTTAGAGAAAAATCTTTTCCAAGAGGATAAGGAATATGGAACTTCTCGATGTATTGTAGATCTATCATCCACCACAAACTAACATTGAACTTGAGTAAGACTCATAAGGGGGTTATGGTACATTAGAGAAAGATTACAATTTGGCCCAATTAAGGACCATTCTTGAAGTTAGTTGAGTGAAGAGGATTATAGATTATGTAACCTTTAAGGATGAAAGAAGAGGTTGTAATTGGAAGGAGTTTAAGGACATGCACATGCCACCTAAGGATTTGGAAGTTATACAAGAAACTTATCAAATAGCTCTATAAATTTTTATTTTGGTAAGGATAAATTGATGTGGGATGGAAGAAAGTGCAACACACACAACCTGAAAGAAGGATATAAATACCTAGTATCTCTCCAAATGAATGTAAATGACCAATTTCCTATAATTGTATATTAGAAAAAGCATTTTTTCCTTTGGAATTTTTTTTAACTAGTTAGTTTCGAACATGACCATCCTTATAAAAAACATTTAAGAAAATGGGATATCAAATCCCATGTAGATATCTTTTATGTGAAATGAGGAATCATTCATTGACCACTTATTTATGCATATCCCTTACTCAAGACAATTTTTCTTGTGGCTTTGTTCACAATTGGTTCAGGTGTCTGCATTCACAAAAACTATAACATATTTATTACTGGCTTGGCCACTTCACAAAAATAAATATATTTATAACTCTTCATGGATTTCTACTCCATCAATAGTCCTATGGTAATAATGGAAGGAACACAATAGAAGAATATTTCAAGATAAAAAAAAGAATGTAGAAGAAGTTCTAAATAAAGTCAAAATATCTATTATTGAACTTATCAATAGTAGGATAATGAAAAAATAACAAATAGAAATAAGGATATCTCATTGAGATGGAAAAAAAATGACAAGTGAATAGGCGTAAAATTATTTCCCTTTAAGGGACCTCTAGGAGGAAAATTTAAAATGAGAAGAGAAAAATTTAATGGTAACTACCCAAAGTGTTAAGGTTGTACCTTTTGTTAGGTTGATTTTAACATGAGATATCTTGTTGATGGTAAATCATCTTTAAGATAAATATCGTATATATATAATATTTTTTTAATATTTTATATTATTATATAATGATATATTACATACATGGTTAGCATATTAATATTACATATATGGTTAAGATGAGTTACATATATGGTTATTTATATTACTATTATGTTAATATGCTAACTAGTGATGCTTAACCATAGAGACATGTCTTCTCCTCTCATATTGATGAGTCCTCAAATCTACATTTGAAAAATCATCAATAATAATCGCTATGATTCTACATTTGTAGAAATGATCCTAGAAATTAACATGGTATCAGAGTAGATTCAAACCTCTAGCAATCTAACTACTTACTTTTGATTTTGAATGAATTATTTATCTTATAAAGATTTGTGGAATCAAAAAATTCAATACTTGATATTTCAATAAATGAGAGAATTCATCAAATAAGCATCAAAGTTCAAACAACCTTTTATAATCTAGGGGTTGTATTTCTCTAAATTGTAACACATTGCACACTTAAGAAACAAGTGTAATCCTTTATATTTTCTTTTAAATAGGAAATAGTTGATAATGGATATTTTGAAGGATATCACCAAGAAAACTATCAGGGCCCTTTTGGTTGCGGACATAGGAATGTAATATTGGCAATAGGAATGGAATGGCGATTCCAATAACAACTATTTTTTGGAATGGGTATAAGCTCATTTTAGAGGCAAAATAGGAATATATATTCCTATTCTCTATTCCAATTAAAGAACCATAAAGATAATTGAAAACATATTTCAAATTTTATATTCCTATTCTAGCAACCAAGTGGACTCTTAGAGACAAATTTGAGAGCATCGCATATGAATATGGTATGAAGAAGAGAAAAATAATTGAACTAATAAATGAAAAAAAATGATTCTTCGGTTCCATAAAGACAAAAAATACATTGGAATGCCCCAAAAATATATATGTCTACTCCAGTATTTTGGGATAACTGTATATGATGCTATTGATCAATCATTAGAGAGTTTCCCTCCTATTCCTTGTGGATTTCATATATCATTTGTTTCCCACTTTGTTTGTGTGAATCACAAGCTCATTTTGAAGGGTTTGAAACATCATGAAAAAGAGAGTCAAAAGATTTTGGTAAATGATTTCAAAACTATGGGTGTAGTCAAAGACATGTAAGATATAAATTATGTGCATAAAAACATATGCTACACCCTATTATTGAATATTAGTGCCCCAAACATTAGGCATTGCAAATGAATGAGTCATCCATTGATTAAACTAACTAATTGAGACTATTGTGTTTCACTCAAGTTCATTGATGGAGATTTGGATGCCTTTATTCATTGAATAGGAAGGGAAAAGTTCACAAAACTTTATTAACATACTAATATATAACTAGTAGAATACAAAATATGCAAAAGAAATTGTGCTCATTAATATGAATAATATATACAATAATCAAAATCTCAAACATGTACATCCTTGGAGGAGAACACCATGATTATTGATGATATGCATATTGCATTGATTTAAGTTGCTAGCCAAGGAATTGGGATTATCGTACGATTTATTAGGTAAAATTCTTTATTTGATATTGATATTGAAGGAATATAAACAAACAAAGAGGAAAAAATAAGTACGTTAATCAACATGAGGAAGAAATGTACCAAACAAGCAAAAGAGATTAAAATAAAAGAAGTTAATCCTCAATCTTCAAGAAAGCTAAGAAAACTCAACATAGAGAGATGAGGGTAAATAAACAGATGATGTGGAGCAGATTGCAGGGGGCATGAGGAAGTTTTTAAAAAATGAAAAGAAAGTATCTTACATGGCCACACCATAGAGATAGGGACCTACATGGCCTATTCAAATTATTTCTAAGTCTTGTTGGAGAAATCAAGGATCAATAATTAACCACGATGAAGGAATAAGCAATAAAAGAAAAAAAAAAGAGTGAAAGAAAAGGTGATGTACTAATTTCTATACTAAAAGAACTATTCACAATCAAGACCAGTGATGGAGTTTAATACATAGGAAAGTTGATGATAATGGCCTATCTAATGATCCGGCATAAAAGTACATAACACCTGAATGCACCATGATTAATATGAATGGCCTATTACTATATGTTGTGATGGGAGAAACTGATTGAGTTTAAGGTATGTCAAAGGACAACATATGAGGTATACCCTACTCTTCCTTGTTAATTTATTTATATATAGATATTATCAATTTTCATGTGTAATGATAACTCATATAATTTCAAATATTAGACCAATCGAGTCTCCTAGGAGGGAAAGAACTAATCTAAAATGGTATAATAAATTATAATATTATTTTAAAACATAATTTTTTCTAAAAAATATAAACCTAAATAATTATATTTGAATAAGATTATCATTTTTCTTTCCTAAGGATTTTAACAGAGTAACTAATACTATTAGTAAATGATGTATAAGACTATAAGAACTATTATATTAGTTACATAGTGGATAAGGAGTGTGTACAAGGGGAGGATAAAATTGCCAATGTTAGGAAAATGTGGGACCCATGTAGGTTGTGTCCAAACTTGAGTAAATGTAAATCTACAATCCATTATGTGAATTGTTACATGGAGAAAATAGAGATAATAACCTAAAACAAAATGGATGAAAATCGTGCATGGTAGATAGATACTTTCCTTAAGGGGGAAAAGCCATAAAATAAGGTAAGTGTAATAAAGGTATATTCTATTAATAAAATTTAATTTTGTTCCTTTCCATGTTTGATATTATTATGGATTCAGACCATTATATCTAAATTTTGTGGGATATACAATTATGAATATGGGTCACACAAACACACACACACACACACACACACACACACACACACACACACACACAATTTTGAAAAATTAGTCAATATAAAGGGGTAGAATTTAATACATAATCAAATATGACAAAATGATTAAAAATAAATTAGATTTTTTTTTTCTACATTAAAATGATCTTATTATATAGAACTATCATCGGGCATTTTATTTATCTAGTTACTATAGTCTCTCTGTTATATTTTTTTTTATAAGAGCTATGTGCCTCGATCTTTTCCTCTAAGAATGTTATTACAGGAAAAGAGGGAGATTGAGAATTAGAGGGAGGATGATATTTCATGAAACCCTAAAAGAGAGGGAGAAGAAAGTGGATGTTATTTAGTTAACTTTTAGTGATCTTGGTCTTATTGATTAAGAGGGAGTAAATAATGTTGAAATGGATTTCTCTAGTGGTCAATAAATTATTTTTGTCAAGATGACCATGATTCATACATCATGACTATTTGATTTTAATTATCCTACCCCCTATGTACATCATGAGGAAATGATGACTTCTAAATGATGTCACTTGTATTTTTGAAAGTCATTGTAAGGAAATTTAAGTTGTTGTGAGACATTAATGAAGTTTTTTAAAGAATTCATTTGAACCATCTATGTGTCTCTCCTTTATGAATGACACTTTACATATGAGTTGTAGAGTCATTCATGTGGCACAATCATACTTAATCAAGATATTGGTGTATTGTGGACGGGTTTGATAAAATGGAAGGATGTGTTCCCTTCTAGTATTAAACTAAATGAATGTTTGGACCTTCAATGGATGAAAAGAGAAAGTTGGAATTTGGAAAGTAGTTGTCATATTTGATACAAAATTGTCCAAATGAGTGGAAATTTTATATTGTGGGGGTAATAATAGTCAATGTTCCATTCCCACTTTAACCTTATTTAGAGGGAAGATGTTCCATTCTCAAATAATCTAAAAATATTATTTCTAAATCTTCATGTGAAGATAATTATTTTTATCTTTTATATTTATCTACTCTTTGAAGTCTCTCTCTTATTTGTAATTATATACATGATGTTAGAAACAATAGTCCACCAAGTAATTAAGAGGGGGGGGGGGGGGGGGGGGGGGGGTGGTGTGAATTAGTTATCCAATAATTAAAACACTTATCTTCTTTAAACAAACTTAAACATTCAATCAAAGTCTGTAGCAACCATACAAATATACACATAAACAATTACACTAGATATGTTGACTAGGGAAACTGTTGATTAGAGGGAAAATCCTAGTGGAATGTTGCCCAGAAGATGATGTACTAATATAAATAAATATTCCTTGTTAGAGAATAGACCCCATTAGGAGTCTATTACAACATTTAGTACAATGAGTCCCTATTAGGAGACTTTGAATCCCTGTTAGGAGATTCTAACCCTATTAGGAGTAGTGAAAGATAGTTGAACCAACTATTCAAATAGCTTCAGGATCATATCAATGAACCCACTATCTGATTGACCTCAATACTACTCCTTTCAAAATAATAGATGTGAAACAAGCTTCCACTTCTTCCTCTATCTAGTACATTAGACTTCTTCTCCTTCATACCATGCAATCAAATTTGGAACTCTATACTCAATAATAATAACACTTAAAGTCACTTACACGCATCAGTAAATCACATTGCTTCTATAACACTGTACTACTCAATAGTTCACAAGTCCCATATGCTTTCTATTTCTTAAACACGGAAAACATCTTTCCTTTATACCATGCCCAATAATAAATCCTTGAGTTAGCTTCCCACTTAATTATAATACATCAATTAAATGAATATACATTTAATTAATGTTGTCAACTCGCAGTCATAAATAGACTTTTACTCATGTGACTTCATGCATGCACACTCTTTGACATCATCACCAGCTAGTATGCTATCTCTAGTTAACTGCACAACTTTTCATTTCATTTGTGATGAACTGCAATGATCACACAATAGGAACTACTTTCTAAATACTTTGTTTCAATACAATTCTCTGTAGATCAATAATATCTTTCACACACTATCAATTCATGTTCTGCATACTTACCCTTATAATAAAGACATATTGTAGTATGCATTAGAAATTGTGCATCAATAGATAAATAATATAATCTTCTTAATACAAAGATCACAATCTGCTACTCTTTCAGTCTTTACAAACTTACTAATATGTTGTCATCAATGACAAACACTATCATCAATACATCATATCAATGTTCTACAATTCTCTCCCACAGCGATAGCATAAGCATTGATGATAACAATGTTCCCCTTTGGCATTAATGGAAACATAGATGACAAACATCTAAGTTCCAAGAATACCAAGTATACAGATTTTCTTTATCAATCAAATCTTGCTTCATTTTCCTCAAAAAAAAAACCATGCATCATGTTCTCATTTCATGTCCATTATACTACATAGAATATTTTTCATGTCACTCTCTCCCCCATTCACATAAATGTTAAAGCTTATACACAAATGGTTCAATTGCTCAAAGATACAATAATCTACTAGCACAACCACAAGATGGTCTATTGCTTTACAAATTTTCTATATAAATCCATAAATAGTTGAAGTGCCTAGAGAAACTATTGCATACCAATTACCAATTACCAAGAGTCCTTTTCTAACTCTGTTCATCATAGATACTCCCCCATTAAGGAAGCATCAACATTCAATCTAGTCTAACAATGGTGCTTTGTTCCTTGGATTGATGTACTTTTTCATATTCTACTCTGAAGTAAGAAAGGGCATAACCCCAAGAATACCTCTTAGGTACCCAAATGTGTCCTTTGGTAAGGCCTTTTTGAAAATTTCTACAATCTATTCCTTAGTGTTAACATAATCTACTCTAATTTCTTTCTCTGCAACTTTCTCTCTCAACACATGATACTTTATAGAGATGTGTTAAGTCTTAGAATGCAAAACAAGATTCTTAGACATGCTTACTATATTTGTGTTATCACAGTATTTGATAATAAGTACTTTGAATGTAATTCCAATGTCCTTCATCATCTGCTTCATCTATATAACTTTATTACAGTTGTTTTCTTTTGCAACATGTTCTACCTCTATAGTTCACTTTGAAGTGTAATCGTGTTTCTTGCTAAGCCAAGAAACTAGTCTTCCAACAATAAATAATGCTCCTCCACTAGTGCTTTTTCTATCATCCATATCATCTACCCAATTAGTGTCAATATAAGTGCAAAGAGTAAGATCGTTGCCTCTACCATACCAAATTTTATAATCAGATGTCCCTTTCAGATATCTAAATATCTTTTTTACTACTACATAGTGACATTCTTTAGGATTAGCCTAAAATCTTGCCATAATTCCAACAACATTAGCTATATTTGGTCTACTATTAGTTAGATAATTCAATCCTCCAATCATAGATCTATACTTCTTTTGTTCAACAATAGGTGTCTCATCCTTGCTAGATAACTTGTGACCAATTACCATAGGAGTTCCAATAGGTTTACAACTTTCTAATCCAAATATTTTTAGAAAATATTCCAAGTACTTAGTCTGAAAGAATAGTATACCTTCTTTATTTTGAACAATTTGCAATCCTAGGAAAAAGTTCATTTCTGCTATCATACTCATCTCAAATTCATTCTTCATATCATCTAAGAATTTTTCATTGGCTTCATCTTTTCCTCCAAAAATGATATCATTAAAAAAAAATGATTATCAACAAACCATTTTCTATTTCTTTTAAGTACAAGTTACTGTCTATTGTTCCTTTAGAAAATCCAAGCTTTGCTAAGTATTTATCTAACCTTGCATACTAGGTTCTAGCTACTTGCTTTAATCCTTACAAGGTTTTCTTTAATTTGAAAACCATATCATTTTATTTTTTCAAAGGAAGACCTTTTGGCTGCTCAATATAAACTTCTTCTTCAAGTTCTCCATTCAAAAATGTTGAGTTAACATCCATGTGATATACTTTGAAGTTTTTATTTGCTGCATATGCCAAGAATATTCTGATTGCTTCCATTCTTGCTATAGGTGCATATGTTCCTCATAGCTAATTCGTTCTTGATGAGAATAGCCTTTGCATACTATTCTTTCTTTTTTTCTTATTACGTCTCCATGTTCATTCATTTTGTTTCTGAATACCCACTTTGTGCCAATCACATTCTTGTCCTTAGGTCTAGGAACCAATTCGCATGTTCCATTCTTTTCTATCTGATCTAATTCCTTTTTCATAGCTTATTTCCAGTAGTCATCTTTACATGCTTCATCTACACTCTCTGGTTCAACTTGAGATATCAAGCATAGTTCCTCATTCAATCTACTTCTTGTCATCACACCTTTATCTTTACTTCTGATGAGTAGTTCAGATGGGCGATTCTTTATCATGTTCTTTTTGAAAGTAGGAGTTTCTATCTCAACTCTTGGTTCTACTAAAGGTTTTAATATTTTTCCTTGACTTCGATCTCTTTCATTTGTAGGTGAGTGACTAAACCACACATAAGGTGTCTTATTTGTGTCATTCCTAACTTGTACTTTGTTCATAGTGTAGACTATTGTATTCACAACTTCTTTCCAAAATATTTTGGATACATCATTTTTTACTAACATAGCTCTTGCAACTTCTATAATAGACTTGTTCCTTCTCTCAGCAATTCCATTCTATTCAAGGGTCTTCAACTCAACTTTTTCTTCTACTCTAGGATCAAATCATTGTTAATAATAAATTCCACATTTTCATGGTTAGCCTCAACAATACCAAAGCTATCTCTTTGAATACTTCCTTTTTCTTAACCAAATTATCCTTATCATAATCACTGAATAATCTTTCCATACTTTCTTTAAATTCTTCATCTTCATCAGAAAGAGATCTCATTATAGCTTTTCTCAATGTCTTAGGACATTTACTTGAAAAATGATCAAAATCTTTAAATATCCAACAAGAAAAAGTTTCCATACCTTCATTTTTTCTTTTCATTACTAGATCAATACCTTCCTTTCTCTTTGTATCATCTTCTATTATGGATCTATCGTCACTTGTTCTATTGTTCCTTTATATAAAACAGAAGGATTCTGGATCTATAAACTCAATATTTTTCTCTTTACACAAATCTAATAACTCACAAAGAATTTCCCTAACTCGTGTGTCAAAATTGCTTCTATCAAAGGTAGAACTATCTTCTTTGAATATATTTTCCATGGATCTCCCAAAGCTATTAAACTTTTTATTCAAGAATTAATGCTCTGATACCAATTATTAGAAACAATAGTCCACCAAGATAACTGAGAGGGGGGAAGGTGTGGGGTGAATTAGTTATCCAACAATTAAAACACTTGCCTTCCTTAAAAAAACTTAACCATTTAATCAAAGTAAGTAGAAACCATACAAAGATGTGCATAAACAATCACACTAGATATGTTAACTAGGGAAACCCTCGATCAGAGGAAAATCTATGATGGGAATGATGCCTACAAGATGACGTACTCATATAAATATTCCTTGTTAGAGGATAGATTCTATTAGGAGTTTGTTACAACATTTAGTACAATGAGTCCCTATTAAGAGACTTTGAATACTTGTTAGGAGACTCCAACCCTATTAGGAGCTTTGCCAATTCTATTAGGAATTGTGGAAGACAGCTGAACCCACTATTCAAATAGCCTCAGGATGAGATCAATGAACCCACTATCTAGTTGACCTTGGTACTATTCCTTTCAGAATAATAGATGTGAAACAAGCTTCTACTTCTTCCTCTTTCTAGTACATCAAACTTCTTATCCTTCAGAACATGCAATTAGATCTAGAACTATGTACTCAATAATAATAACCCTTAACATCACATAAGCACATAGGTAAATCACTTTACTTCTATAACACTCTACTACTCAATAGTTCACAAGTCTCATATACTCTCTATTTCTTAAACACAAAAAACAACTTTCCTTTATACCATGCCCAATAATAAATCCTTGAGTTGGATTCCCACTTAATTATAATACATCAATTACATGAATACACATTTAATTAATGTTGTTGGCTCATAGTCATAAATAGACTTCTACTCATGTGACTTTCATACATGCGCACTCTTTGACATCATCACCAGCCAGTATGTTGTCTCTAGTTAATTGTACAACTTTTCATTTCATTTGTGATGAACTACAATGATCACACAATAGGAATTTCTTTTGCAATACTTTGTTTCCATACAGTTCTCTGTAGATCAATAATATCTTCCACACACTCTCAATTCAAGTTCTATGTACTTACCCTTATATTAAAGACATACTGTAGTATGCATTAAAAACTATGCATCAATAGATAACTAATATATTGTTATTAATACTATAAGGGTTATGTTCCTTGTTCTTTTCCTTTATGTCTGAGGATATTCTTATAGGAAAATAAGGTGGGTACTTTAAATATCCTACCAAATATTGTGTAGACTCAATCTAAAGATAGTAGCTCCAAAGGCCCTGATGATCAAGATGAATAAAGTGAGGCTCTTCAAGAAAAAAATCTTTGATGATTGAGATTATGAGATTCTTCTACATTAAGAGGGTGTATGAAACTTATTCTAAGGGAACATAGGAGCTTAGAAGATTAATACTTAGATGGAATCTAGAAATGCATGTGTGTAGCTACAAGATTTTGATGGGCCCACTCCTATGTACATAATGAGGAAGTGATGACTTATCACCAACAAATTAGTTATTAGATTCAAAATGAGTCTAAAAAGAACCCTTGCAGAAGAGAGTCCCTAAGGGAGTAACTATTGGACCTCACTTCTTAGGATTATTGTTCAAAGGGAGATTTTTTGAGGTACAATCCTTTTTGTATGATATTTTCTTTTTGACAAGAATTTCTAAGTGAAACTCCTTTTAATGCATTATTCTTTGTGAGACAAAATTAAGGTGAAAGCCTTTGTACCACCCTCTGACTGGGTTCATGATATTTACTATTTTACATATGATATGTAATGAAAGGTGAGGATATTGCATTGGCATATATAAACAAAAGGTAACCATTATCAAATGATGATCTTATAAATGGTAGACCTGTTATAATGACATACTTCATTAAATTGTTGTCCCAAAGTGTTGGAAATCATGATAATGAATAAATAGAAGGTAACCATTATAAGGTGGCCATCTTATAAATGGTATACCTATTATCATATGGTTCCTTTTACCAAATTTTTCTAGAGACCATGACATATTTACTACTATAGACCACACTTAAGGTGGTGTTTTAAAGTTATCAAAATTGCTTCTATTCTACGTTATGAAAGGTGAGAAATTTAGCCTCAGAGTGAATTGAATAGCATACTAAGATTATATCTCTTCATATTCTTGATAGCATAATATGTTCTATAAATCCTCCCTAGCTAAGAGGGAGTGTTAAGGTTGTAGCTTGTGTCAAATTAATTTTAACATGAGATATGTTGTTGATGGTAATTCATCTTTAAGATATAAATATCTTATATATCTTATATATATACTATATGTAATATAGTATATACTATATACATATTATACATTTTATATTATTATATAATAATATAATAATATATATTAGGGTATGTGCAGGATAATGGTGTAATAGAAGTGGTGATATCAAAAATATGTAGACTTGAAATGCCTCAAAGAATTTCAAAATATATTCCAATTTTTTTCCCACCCATCCTAATACTAAAAAAAATAAAATACCTTTATAAGGCCTACTATATCTTTTGATATAAACCCTATATGGTCAATTGTAAAAATGTCTCAAAAATGTGTTTTTGACCTATTCATGTGTATCTTTTATGTCAAACATGTAGCTGATGATTTTTTTTTACCAAAATTTGATGAAACCAAAATGTTTTCTTAAGGATATTCTTAGCTTTACATAAATGTAAGGTTTGTCAAATTATAAGTTCAGTAAGTAATTATTACTTATTTTTAATGGAGTTAAGTATAAAGTGTTGATTGACATGCTACTTGAAAAACAACAATAACTTTTAAATGGTACAATATTTTTGAAATCCAAAAGATGCATCAAAGTCTATGCATCTTCTACTATAAGGAAAATTTTGTTTTTTAAAACTCCTAAGTTTTGAATGAGTTAAGGTGGTCAAACACAAAAGTTTTTTAATTCCAAAAATACTAAAGTAGAAAATTAATAATTAATTATTTATTTAGAATAAAAATAAACCAAAATATGTGTGACATCTAGGCATGAGTATACTTCTTTTCTATAGAATTTTTTTTAAAATATTATCATTTGATTTTGATTTAGGTGGTTAGACATTAGTCAACTTCTTCTTTTTATCTCAAAATTTTTGTTCTATTGCATTAAAATTTAAAATTTTGACCAATGATTTTTTTAGATTTTTTCAAATAAGGCCTAGTAGTTTAGAAACTAAATTAAATTTCCTAGAGATCTCTTTTCTCAACTTTTTGATATAAAGATTATCACAAGTACAAAATTACATGTCAAGTCAACATAACCCTAATTTGCCATTTTTTTATTACCACTTAGGAACATAGTTTGGTTGACCATGATCCTGTTGGCATTATGTTGTATTTTCATTAGTGACAACACTTACTCGATTCTAAATGATTATTGAGTTCATCACTCAGTCTAGAATATATACTGAGCATTTAGTAGGTTCATCAATTAAGTAGATCATACCGAGCATTCCTAAAGCTACCAAGTGAGTGTGTAGTCAAGTAGTTCATACCAAGCATCCATTAAGATATCGAGTGGGTGTGCAACCCAACACTATCTACCGAGCATACAGTGTTCACTGAGCTTCATAGTGTTTATTGAGTGATGGAAGTCCAGTGTTTATTGAGTAATGAAAGTGTAGTGTTTATTGAGTGAAAGAAAGCTAAACGAAGGATTCAGTTTTTACCGAGTGATACTATATCTACCGAGTCTCCAATGGTTATCAAGTTCCAAGCTACATTATGTGATTAGTAAGGACTGAGCTTCTACTTCTATCGAGTGCATGATGATGCCAAGTAATGCAGTGGATGTCGAGTATCAGAAGGTTACCAAGTCAGCTTGAAGAACCCGAGTTTTCTACTGTTTGGCCAACTCAGTAATGTTTTGTTCACTTGTTTTATGGCCGACCTTGCAATTGTAATTATTCGAATGGTATATATGTAATATATTATATCATTTACAATGTGTGCATGAGAGTATCAAGAAAGACATGTAATGCTTTGAGAAGAATGAAAGTGAATTAGTAATAGAGTAGAGTATTCACCAAGGTCTACAAGGAGTAGTAAAGATTCATCAGTCACAAGAGGTTATCTATACTTCGAGGATCTAATTAGCAGTAAAGTTGTAAGTAGATCCACTATTTCATCCTAATAGGTGAATCAGTTTTGTAAATCCTTTAATAGGGTCTTTGTATAAATCTCCTAACAGAGTGCATACTTCATTATATGTTTGTAAATCCTCTAACAAGGTGGACCTAGTAGTCCTTTGTGCTCCTAATAGGTCAAATCACCAGAATTCATCAATGTAAGCCTTAACAAGCTAGCTTCATACTGCAGTAACGAAGTTTTGTGGGTATCATCCCTACCCCAGTTTTACTTTCTATTTGGAAGGTTTCTGGGTTATCAATTCACTATGTATATGTGTTATAAATGTTTTATCTCTCATATATGTAGTAGATTAGATGAATGAATGGTGAATAGTATATATGGTTAAAGTGCTGAATTATTTAAAAAAATTCAGATTATTGATTCACCCCTCCCCTCTTAGTAACCAATTATATCTTGAATATTTCCAACAATTGGTATTAGAGCTTTTGTGGTTCTTAGGATAAAGTTTGACAACTTGAGAAAAGATCAAGGACAATGGAGATATTCATACTTGACAAAGCTATTGAAAATGAAAAGCTAGATCTGAAAATGGCTATGGCTCAACTCAAAGAAGAAAAGGCGCATCTTTCCCAATCGCCGAAAAGAAGGAAGGAACTTGCCAGACAAATGAAAGACCATTAGTATGTTGAAGAAAAGATTGAAGACCTTTTACCATCAAGCAGTTTAGATGAAGCTAATGAGGCAATCAAGGAACTCCTAGCAAAGAATGGCTCTCTGCAGGAAGAAGTAAGAAAGCTTAAAAGAGAACAAGAAATCCAATCAATCAGGCTATGTGAAGTTTTGGAATAGAGAAACAAGACAAATGAAGACTTAGAGACAAGAAATAATAAATCCCTTTAGCATGAAGATCTTATAGATCAACTATCTAATGCAAATAAAAAAAGTATGAATCTGAGATCTAAAAATAAAAGCCCGAGGAATGATTTAATCACTGAAAGAAAAATCAATGAAAGCTTACAAAGTGACTTAAGATCTAAAAGAAAAATCAATGAAATTTTGGAAAATGACTTAATCACTAAAAATCAAGTAAATGAAAGGATTTATGAAATCTCAAGCAAACATGACTCAATTAAATCAACAAAGTGAGCATAATCTTCATAGACAAAACGGTAAAGTTGGTCTTGGTTATAAGGAAGAAGGTGAAACCTCCAAACAAGGTGCCCAAAGGAATCAAAGACCTACTTGCAATCATTGTGGTAATTTAGGTCACACATCAAACAAGTGTTGGAGCAATGGAAAAGGTAAATTCAATGATAAATGCTACAATTGCGGTCAGCATGGTCATAAAGCTAATGAATGCATGGAGAAACCAAAATTTGAAGGAAATTGTCACAAATGCAAGAAGCATGGTCACAAGGCATTCCAATGCATATCCAAATCATTCAATTCAGCTGAACAACTATCAAAGAAATATTTGGATGGGACTACAATACCTAGTGCAGATGTCATTATTGTGAAGAATATGGACATATCGGTATAAACTGTGCAAGACATCACCTAAAGAAGGACACTACTGTAAGATGCTATACATGCACAGAACTCGGTCATATAGCTAAAAACTGCATGAACATAGGAAGAGTTGAAGATGAAAAGAAAGCTAAAGCTGATAACGTTCAGAAGAAGATGAGGCAATAGTGGATTCCTAAATCTACCGAGCAAGATAGTTCAAATGATGGCAATGTCACTCAAGAAGTGGGTGAATCCACCATCTCTAGTTAAGATCCATAAACAAAGATATGAAACTACATCTTCTAGTGATATCTCAAGCAGTTCCAAAATAAAAGAAAAAAAATGATCAAATTAGTATTCTAGATACACAAGGATCAACGAAAGTGTATCTTTCACCGAGTTGCATCTACCAAGGAAAGTTGGTTGAAGACCTTACCGAGCTAGGTCGAGAGAAACAAAATTTTTATTCGATCACCAAGTTGTAAGATTCTACCGAGCAAGTGAATGACAACTTGTCAAGTAGTATGTCATCTCAACTACCTTCATACCAAGCATTTATGGCAAAATTATCATCAAAAGGGCAAAATTTGATTTCATTCTTCATCATAATTACAGAGCTAAGAAATTTCCAACAATTCCAAAGCAAATTCCAAGCAATTTCAAGTGATTTTCAAGAAAAGAATTTGTTCAAAATTTTCTTACACCTACAAGCAGCAATGACATCCAAGAGTAGTAGCAGCACCAAGGCAAAAAGAGGTTCTGAAATGCTAGTTAAAGATGTGGACTGGAAGGTGCCAAATTTCAAGCTAGTTCCAGTAATTGCAGAATCACTCGACCCCAATGGAGCTCAATCGCAAACTCCACCAAAGGTACTTCTCATAAATGACATTCGTACACATTTCAAATGTTCTATTTAGGAGACAAGAAACCTAGAGATGGACAATGCCCTAGGAGAAATGAGTGTTGATGGCTCTTTGAAACTTGAGCATAAGCATCTAGAGACCAAAGGGTTAATCCATATCTCACATATGCCAAGAATTTTCCAAATTAAGTGGATCAGGTACATACTCAGATGTGTTCACAATGGGAAACTATGGTTAGAAAAGCCAGTGTTAGTCACCAAGAAGATGATTCATAATATTATCGGTCTCCCCATGCTAAGTAAATTGAAAACTACCAAAATCGTAGGTCGAGAGGAGTTACAGAAGAAAACCCTAGCTAAATGGGATGGTAGAGGTTTGAAGGTCAGCACTGTATCTGATGCTGAATTAAGGTTTGGTATTCACATCATTGCCCACAAAATTTATAGCTCCAGTCATTTGAATAGTGTGCCCTGTGAGGCTATTGATTTGGCATTCAAAATTGTGAAGAAAAATCTTGAATTTGACCTGTCAGAATTGTTGTTGAAACAATTGAACAAGAATATGGACATCATAAGGACTTCAAAGAATAATCCTTGCAAATTTGGTTCCCTATTAATTTATTTATTTTTCTAAATTCAAAATTTCTTTCCATTGAAGGGCTCAGTTGTATGGAGAAAAGATATTCCAATTTTATATTAGATTAATGAGTTTATTGCTAACATGGGTGAAAACTTTGAGAAGGTTATGGATAATTAGTTTGAAGATTTCAAGGAAAGAATGAATAATAGGTTCTGAATTCCACCAAAACTGGTTGAATATTACAAAGATGATGTATGCTTCATGGTTGACTATGATAGAGTATACATTCAGGCAGTCAGACCTTGAGTTGCATGGGTGAAACCTCTTCCTTATGAGGTGAATATTGATGAAGACAAGGACATTATTGAAGTACTGGTAAATGAGCCTGTAGATCCTAAGCTTCCTACCTTTGGCACTTATGATGAAGCAAATCCTAGAATTGAGCTTGAAATCAAGGTACCCTAGGCTATAAGCAAAGGAAAGAGGAAGATAGCCAAATTAAAAACTATAATTGGCCCTCTTATGCTTACTGAAGGAAAAGGTGAGGATGAAGAAGAAGAAGAAGAAGAAGGTGAAGAACTTGAATCTAAAAAAGAAGGGGAATGACCAAAAAAGAAAGGGAAGGTGATCATCACCAAACCTAAGAAGCAACCTATTGTAGTATTCTCTAGAAGAACTAGACAAGGCAAGCAGGAAACTGTACTTGTCAAGCCTCCACTCACATTTGAGGAAAGGCTAAAACAATTGGAAGAGGGAGCTGGCACCACAAATTTCAAGGCATTGAAATTTGAAACAAGGACTGATGCAGAGAAAATGCAGATTGAGGAACTAGTACTCAATAAGATGGGAAAATGGAAATACTCCCCAGACCAGCTTGCCCCTCAAATCTCCAAAGAGCTATTGGAGAGATTGCAACCAAGATGGGAGTCAGCAACCCAAACGTCCAAAGACATATATAAGAAATCCTTGAGAATGTTCTACTGAGTCTTACTGAAGCAGAAATAAAGGGAACAATGAGGGTAAAATGTTGATTAGATTTCACACATGTTTGATTTTAACTATGGACATTGAGCATGTTGTAAGAGATGCAAAAAACATGTGGAAGAACATCTATCATCTGCAAAAGCCCAGTGATGATCCTATTGTAATCAAGGATAATGATAGTAGTGACAATGATGATTTTGATAGCACTCCATCCATCACAGTTACTCTAGGAGAGATGCATGCACTCATGGAAGAAAAAGAGGAAGAAGACAAGGAGGAAGAAGCACTTGAGGAAGAAAAAGATGAAGAGGATCTAGTAAAAATTGTAGTAGAAGTTATTACATCCCTTCCTCACTTTCCACCAAAGATAGTTAAATCTACTATGGAGATAGCTTTTTTAAGTGAAATTTTGAGCACAATAGTCACTACCATAGCTCAATCTTCACCAACCACCTCCCACCTCCAAGTATCTAAAATAGATGTGCCAAGCACTTCATCTACTGAGCTATCTATCACTTCTTTAGTTACCAAGTCAACCTCCTTAGCTCCTTCACCATCAATGAGTGTAACAGTAAGTTCTACAATTTTGTCTCCATCGATTCTAGTAAGTTCTATAGTTTTGTTCTCATCAGCATTATTTGTATCCACTTCAACTCCAATCAGTTCAGATACTACTATGGGCACTCTATCGAGTGTGATACCATTTTTGGAAAGTGTTTCAGTATTTGATCTGGTTAGTACTTCTATCGATATTCAATCCTTGAATCCTATCCCATTTTTCACTGCTAGCCCTTCTATCTCCACTATTGTTACTATTCCTAAGGTCAAACTAGTCATTACAGAAGTCAAACAAAAGCATCCATTAAAACTTCTGTTCACTGGAAAGGAAATTGGAGAAGACATTGACTTAGACACAAAAATAGTGATTCCAAAGATTAACTATGACAATGCTACCACTGAAGAGATGAGGTTAGCTAGTCAACTCATAGAGATGAAAGCTATGTAGAAATAGTTAAGATTAGAAAGGGATAAGGAATACAGAATAATTGAGAATGCCAAGGATATAATTATAGATGATATAGGTGTTGAAGTAGATTCTAATCAACACATTTTGATTCAATTAGAAGAGGTAGTACATAAATTTAATGAAGATTCTTCTAGACAAGAGAAACTAATTGAAAAAGCTAAAAGGAAATTTGATAATAAGATGCTAGAGCATATTGCTCAAAAGATAGCAATCAAGCAAGTTGAATTGTCAACATTTTTGCGTAATTTTGAAAATTCTTTTAATAATGCAGCATCACTTTTTGCCAAACTTTGTGATGTTTCTAGTTTTACTAAATAAATAAAGGATAAGAAAAATAAGATTGAAATTGATATGCAATCAAGTGCATCCAAGCTAAAGGTGGACTCCTCCCATCACACTAAAATTAGATATTTGGAAAATGTACAAGTAGAACTACGGAGAGAGGAAGCAAGGATCCAATCTACACTCATAGACATCCAAAACATGATGCTTCCTACCATGGACACAATTTAGAAACATATTGCTCATTGTAAAACATTGGGCCAAGATCAGAACTTCTCAGTGGCTGATCACACGATCCAATTATCAGCAGAAGTTCAAATTTCTCTCTCCACCTATCAAATTTTTTAGCAGACTTGGGATAATACTTTTGCCACCATCCTTAAGGTACATCAAGATTTTCTATCTCACTTTGGTGTAGTCATATAAACTATATATGTAGTCCTTTGGCATTATTGTCAAAAAGGAGGAGAGATTTAGAATAATAAGTGAGAAGAGTTATCACTATAAGTGAAAGGGGGAGTTAGGATGTGTACACAAGAATCTTTATATATACATTATTAGTCATCAAGATGATATATAGAAATGTATATGCAGCAATTCTACAAAGATCAATTTTGAAAAACCAAAATTCATTGAGTCAGGTTATGTACATATGTTTTGGCTTATTAGTGTTTTTTCACTAATGCCAAAGGGAGAGATTGTTGGCATTATATTGTATTTGTCATTAGTGACAACACTTACTCAATTTTGAATTATTATCGAGTTCATCACTCAATATAAAATGTATAATGAGCATTTAGTAGGTTCATCACTTAAGTAGTTCATTCTGAGCATTCCTAAAGCTACCGAGTGAGTGTGTAGTCAAGCAGTTCATACCAAGCATTCATGAATCTACTAAGTGGGTGTGCAGACCAGTAGTATCTACCAAGCATACAGTGTTCATCAAGCTTCATAGTGTTTACTGAGTAATGGAAGTCCAATGTTTATCGAGTAATGAAACTGTAGTGTTTACCGAGTCAAAGCAAGTTAAACGAAGGATTCAAATTTTACCGAGTGATACTATATCTACTGAGTCTCCAATGGTTACCGAGTTCCAAGCTACATTGTGTGATTAGAATGGACCGAGCTTCTACTTCTATTGAGTGCATGAAAATGCCAAGTAATGTATTGGATGTCGAGTATCAGAAGGTTACCAAGTCAGCTTGAAGAACCCAAATTTTCTACTATTTGGCTGACTTAGTAATATTTTGTTCACTTGTTTTTTGGTCGACCCTTCAATTGTAATTATTGGAATGGTATATATGTAATGTATTATATAATTTACAATGTATGCATGTGAGTATCAAGAAAGACATGTAATGCTTTGAGAAGAATGAAAGCGAATTAGCAGCAAAGCAGAGTATTCAGCAAGGTCTACAAGGAGTAGTAAAGATTCATCAGTCATAAGAGGTGATCTATACTTCAAGGATCTAATTAGCAATCAAGTTGTAAGTAGATCCACTATTTCATCCTAATAGGTGAATCAGTTTTGTAAATCCTTTAACAAGGTAGACTTAACAGTCTTTGTATAAATCTCCTAATAGAGTGCATACTTCATTATATGTTTGTAAATCCTCTAACAAGGCAGACCTAGCAGTCCTTTGTGCTCCTAATAGGGCAGATCACTAGAAGTGGTCAATGTAAGCCTTAACAGGCTAACTTCATACTGTAGTAATGAAGTTTTGTGGGTATCATCCCCACCTCAGTTTTACTTTCTATTTGGAATGTTTCTGGGTTATCAAATCACTGTGTACATGTGTTATAAATGTTTGATCTCTCATATATGCAGTAGATTAGATGAATGAATGGTGAATAGTATATATGGTTAAAATTGAGAATTATTTAAAAGTTTTGAGGTTACTAATTCACCCCTCCCCTCTCAATAACCTATCATATCTTGAATATTTTCAACAAATCCTATACATGCCCATTATATATTATTATAAAATTATATATTACATACATGGTTAACATATTAATGTTACATATATTCTTAAGATGAATTAAATTTATGGTTATTTATATTACTATTATGTTAATATGTTAACTAATGATGTTTAACCATAGAGACATGTCTCCTCCTCTCATATTTATGAGTCCTCAAATTTGCATTTGGAAAATTATCAATAGAAATGGCTATGATTATACTATTAAGTGCCAAAATTTGCACCTAATACTAAACTGAATGAGTTCAATAATCATGGTATAACATGGGAATCACTTCTATGTGGGACATGCAATGAAGTGAGACCTCTGGTTTTTAGGCTGGTTCCTATCAGATGCTTCACTTAAAGCTGGAAAACTTATGAGAGAAAGAGATAGAAAGGTATGGAAAAATAAAATTGAACGTATGGTGATTGCACCTAAAGTTTGAACTGATGATGTTCAGATAAACTCTAACACTTGAAACCCAAAAGATCATTTGAAACCCAAAAGATCATTAATAGATTCACACAGCTTGCCTCTGTGATGCATGTACATTAGTGTTTTGCAAAAAATTATAATTGCATACTTGTCCAGTAAAGGAAAAAATAACTATCACAATAATGAACTTATGACATCCTTATAACATAATCTACAACCTGCACATTGCACTCTTTATAGAATAGGCATAACAGTGAGACCAAACTAAAAGAAATGAAGAACTTCATTTAATAGCTTTATCCAATCACACTAATACACAACTCCATAACTAGCAAGAAGGTGATAAAACTCATCAAAAATGGTGTCCAAGGTGATCTCTACATATATCATCAATTGAGTTATAAAAGAAATGTAGAAAAATGGCCAAAGGATAGAGAAAATCACTAAGAGCCCACTTCTACATAACTAAGAACTGCATCTCATTTAAAAATAAGAAGTATATGTCAACTTCCAAACTCAACAACAAACCCATAAAATTAGGAAGTGTAGGTCGGATAGAATCATAAAACCTTGAAAATAAGCCTTCTAACCACTCCAAAAAACCTCCAATCAATGTCAAACTATTACTCCATAATAGTCACATGGTGACAAGTCAAATGGAACTCCAAAATCTCCATAAATTTCTCCAAAAATGACTCAAAAGTCCCTAGTCAAGACTCAAAGTGCAACATTACTTCTAAAACACATGGCAACAATAAAAGCTCTACATTTACAATTTTGAAATTGACCTTCAAGACTTGGCAACTAGAAATGCCAACTCTCCTAATGCAATTAAGACTTTGACAATTAGCTTATAAGTTCCAACTATCAAGCTTTAAATTTTACAAATATATATGGTCATGATAAAAGTTATAATAACATTATTGTTTTAAAATAATTTTTTTGTATTATATTTATTTTATTAAATGATATTGACAATTCACTTAATTGACATAATTTTAAATAATGTCTTATTAAGTAAATATATCAATAGTATTTAATAAAACAAATATAATATATAAAAAACTATATTTTAAGACATTATTATTATTATAAATTTTATTTCAAATAACCATAGTATATACATGTAAAAATTTTTACAAAGTGAGCATAATGAACCCGAAGTCTTTATGAAATTAAACATAATATGCTAAGGCAAAGGTAAAGCAAAAACACATTATATCATTTCAGTCTTATCAATATATGAGAGAGAAGAAGAATAGGGTTTTAAAAAAACACCTTGCCGACAATGATGGAGAAACTTCTGGCCTTCATTCGTATTCAATTTTGTGCGTGGTTTGCTACATCTTTCATGCCACTCTAGAGTTCAATGTGCCTGATTTCTAGGCATTAATGGTCATTAAAGTTTACTGGAATTGTTCATTTTCTATTGGAGTTTCACATGTCTAATTTCTGTACATTCTCAACACCATTTTAGAGTCTTTTTTCAGCTACGACTAGGTCATTTGGTCAGTCAAAACGTGCGGCTTTTTCTTTTAAAAGACCACACTTGGAGCCCTACTTCACCACTATATTTTGAGATTTCTTTTTTTCATGGCTTGGAATTTGAATTGATGAAATCTCCTGCACTTTTAATGGGCATGATTCAGGTTTTTAAATGCTATTCATGTTGCTATTGTAGCCATGATCGGTTCTTCACATTATTATCTTAGCATCATTTTTGGAGTTTAATTTTGTTGTTTCCGTGAACTCTCCTGCTATTGAATTTATCTTGAATGACCATTATTTCTACTATAATTTTCTGAAGCATCTTCCTCATGTGGAGCTGATTAAATAGCATTTTGAATGGCAAATTGAAACCATTCTATAACTATGTGGCTTTTGTTTAGCATTTGAAGTGCTAAACTAGATTTCTCAATGCAAATTGTGACATTTCTCTTGCAGCTATAAGTTATCTATTTGATGAATTTTGAAGCGCCACAAAACCCATGCTACTTTTTAAAAATGTTTTTTCTATTTCATTTTGCCCTTTGTCTACATTTACTAGAAAACATCGGACCTTTTCTAAAAGAACATAGCATTCTTTGTAACAAATTTGCTAGCAAATGATAGTCACGTGCCTTGTTTTCTTTTGTTTAAATCATGAAGCTCCCTTGCAGATAAAAATCATGTGAGTTTGTTTTTGAGCCACTTCATGTGATGCAAATCTAATATATATTTCATATATCTATTCTTCTTATGTGCGATAGCATTCAAATTATATTTGTAAAGCATTTTGAAAATGTATATAGTTTCTTCTTTATTTTACCACTATGCTATAATAACCAATCCTTCTACTTTTTCTCTAAAGACAACAAAAAGCTTGCATAGAAACATAATCTTTATGTGACGAGGTTTATTCTTCTTCCTATCTGGGATTTTTCTAGTTTGAAATTCTCATACATTGCATATTTAACACATCACAAGTGTTGCATATATTACGCTTTGTATCTGGATTTTCTATTGTTTTTATTTTTAGCTCAAAACAAATCCTGCCTAGTTTTTTGAATATTTTCTTTCATCTAGCAATGCCATTGATTTTTCTTTTCCAGTTCTATGCAAGTAAAACATGAATGAAATTCTTTTTCATTTGAGGGGAGGTGAGCTGACATTACTTAGATCAAAATAATCTAACTCATTCTTCTCTATTTATTGCAAGATTCTAGACTTTGTAGAGCTGGAGCAATGATTGAACCAAAATACAAGCATGCAACAGCTAGTCATAACTAAGAAGTGGCTAGCTCCTTATGACCCTTATGCTATTTCATTTCATTTCTTTATGTACTTTCACTAGAATAGGATAGGATCATTCTTTGCAATGAATGCTAATCTCACAACTTCTGTGAGAAAATATGGACATTCAAATTTTCATTTCACTTCTCAATTGTAAATATCATTTGTATCTATCTTTTGATGAATAATAAAAAGACATTCTTGATGGTAATTATCACATTCATGCACTTTCTCTATCTTTCTACTTAGATTTTACATATCTATAAAATTTTAGTAACATCCACATTAACAAAAATGATCCTAGAAATTAACACAAAGAAGATTTCTTTATACTTGAACATTTGATGGAGCTTCAAGAGGAAATCCAAGAAGGCATTGGGTGTAGTACCCATTATTGTAAAGATAGGAATATCACAAAAGTAGCAAAATCAACTAGAGTAGAGACTAATAATTGGGTATAATTAGTGGCTCTAGTTGAAGGCCTCGAACTGTGAAAGACTCTTGAATGAAAAAACCTAGAAATTGAATTGGATTCTATGATAATTATAAATGTTTTAAGGAAAGGACCCCTCATTAACTAGGGACTAGGATCTATTCTATCAAATGTTCTCTCACTACAAACCTTTGATAGGATCACCATTAATCATTGATAGCTTTGGTAGGACATTTCCTATGCCCCTTGTGAATCATTTATTTTTTTAAAAAAATTTTTGCATTTTATATTTTTTCATTGTTTGAATACTTTTCATTTTTTTCGCTTTTCAGTTTTCATGTTTCATTTTTTCATTTTTCATTTTTCAAATGTTTCATTTTTAAATTTTTTTTGGGTTTTTAATTTGTTAATTTTTATGTTATATTCAACATGCATAGAAATTAAACTACAAATATTCAGTACCATTTAATTTAATCTAATCCTTAAAAAAATTTCTATATTTTTTTATGATACCCTATTCTAAGCCTAAATGATAGTTTAAATTTTGTAAGATAACATGTAATAGTGACTAATAAGTAATTTAATCAAATTAATTTTTTTCCAATTTAATTAATTTTTAGTTTATATATAGGCGATAGCACTCAAGTGTCAAGTGCCAACTTAATTATTGGTTTTCAACACTTTCTCCAACTCTTCCATACCATTCTTCATCTACTCAATATCTTTACCACCCTTTCTATTGCCTTTATCAAATAACTATCCCATATTGACTTCTCTTCCATGACTTTCTTTAGCTTCCTTATCTAATGCTCAACTTCTGTTTTCCTCATTTATTCTACATTTTTCTTATCCTCCTTTCTTCTCTCATATCTTCATTCTTGCAAACTCACCCAACAAATACTTCTTAACAAAATACATCTCTCTTATTACCTTACCACACAAACTCAACAAAATTATTTTTCTTTCCTAGGTGTACTTTCATTTCTCTCCCTAATTTCTTGGCAACCAGCAACACTTTCTTCAACTTACACAAACACATAATACCACTACAAAACCTTTTCTACAAGAGTCTTCTAGATCTGGTAAGTTACTTGATTTAGAGTGTGACTAACAAGAATTAAAATTAATCAAATCCCTCTAAAGCATGGAAATATGTATAAGATCTACAATGGTTTTCAACCAATTCTTTAAGTAAAGACATCAGACTTACCAATAAAATTATAAAGGGAAACATAAGATGTTATAATTCAACCTTTCAAAGAGACCACTAATATTCTGTCACTTGAGGTATGAGAGGACACCCAAAAATATGTTTTTGACTCTTTACACCAACGAAATTCACTTAACCATGACACTCCTTTAATTAGGGTAATTAGAACTACCAACCATATTCACAAGGGCTTATTCATTAAACACCCAAGAAAAAATCTTGGAGAATAATAAATGATCTGGTTGGATATGTTTTTTTTAATATTTTACAACATATACTAAAATTTGGCACTTTAAGCATCAAATATTTTCCCAACTAGTCAAGTATTAGGTCAATATAGGCCCATATATATAGCCATACTAACACATTTCTTTTACTTCAAACTGTTGGGAAAGAATTTTCAAAATTGGATTCCTTCACTACAATTTGTGCCACTAATTCTATGATCAACAAAACTTTCTCAACAAGATTCATGTTAGCTTTTACCTTTATCATTTTATAAAGATGGTAATTGTAAATTAAATCATTTGGGTAAAAGTACAAAGTTGTGTCACCTTTTAGGCTAACTTATCAGAATGACCGAGTTTGAGTATTTCGATCTAAAATTTAATTTTTCTTAAAACATATGGTATAGATAAATTAATTCAATCTAAGTTAGATATCGTCTCACACTTTTCCAATTGGAAATGTCTATTAAATGCATCAATATTTTATACTGGTTTGTATCCAATTACTAAAGAAATAAAATTATTTCAAAAAGTGGCATTTCAATAACTCTGACTATTTTTTATGATTTTTTTTTATAACATATAAACAACATTTATAGAGCTCAAAGTTAAGAATATTCTCGTGTGGAGTTTATAGTGTTTAATTCGATATAGTATATTGCAATTAAAAAATTCCACAGCCACATATTTTAACACTCGAAAAGATGTCAGTTTTGAGAAAGAAAAAAATATTAAATCATATCAAAAAAATCTAACAATTATATGACATTTTAGAGGAGATATTCCTCTTCTAGAATGCATTTTTTTTTCTCCTAGTTAGAATATATTTGTTTTGAAAACTGTGGTGGGAGATGAAAACTTTCAATTTTAGTTAAGTTGAAATTTCAATCCATATAAAACAAAAAATATAGGTCTAAAGCCTATTTTTATTTTTTATTGTTCTAGATATATATGTTATCTATAAAATAGTCTAGGATCAAAGGGAAATATGTTTATTTCCATATAATTTTTTGGTGTGAACACCCCTAATTTTCAACATTTTCCAACACCTAAAAAATTATATATAAAAATTAGGAAAATATATCAATTCTTATTCCAAATAACTATTAAAAATTATAATCCTCAAATTCATCTAATTCTACACATTTCTATTAGTTTATTTCATTTCCAAATTAAAAATAATAATACCAATTTTATGTCATTGAAGGTGAATAGTTACACTTTTGTTAGCCCTTTCCTTTACAAAAGGGTGACATAGGTTTGGACTTTTACCCATTCACTTTTTTATTAATAGAAATGTCTCCTTTTTCTCCCCAAGAATGTATCCTCTATGGATCTTGGAATTCCAACCTCCATAGCTTTTGCTTTGTTTCTTCCATCATAGGTGTTTGCATTCATGTTATTCTTGGGAGATGTGGGGTTCATCTTTCATCAACTTTAACATAGTATTAGAGTTTCAAATCTTAATGTCCCTATTCAATTTATAGAGGCTTGGCTTTCTTTTCAAATCTGTGTTTTTTCTTTTGAGGGTTTTAGTTTTGTGAAGTATTTGGTATTAGATCTAGGGGGGCTATTTTCTAAAGCACTTTGAGCCAAATCAAACATTACAATTAAGACCAGAGCACTCAAAAACTCCTACTTCCATTTAAAATTTGTCTAGTTTGGACACTATTGAAATCTAAAGGAAAAAGAATTAGCCCAAGGTTGTGCGGTCTTGGACTTTGAAACTAAGATGACATTTTTTTCTCAAAAGTTACAAATTCATTTTTACATTCACAATTTCTATTTTTAAAAATGTGCTCCAAAATAAAGCATTGTTTTAGAAGCACATATGTTGAAATGCACATGCACTTTATTCAAAAAAGAGTGATGTTTATTGAAAGGGAGGGAAATTTTATTTGGGGTGATGCTCCTTTCAATGACCCATTGACTATACATGTGGAATATCAAACACATATTGATAGAAAACCCCACCTCATGCTCTATGTGTCCTCACATACACCCTTTTTGCACCATTGATTAGCATTATTTTTGCATATTAGTGGTAATGTCATTAGTGTTGGAGCCCATAGGCTTTTTCCAAATCTAGGCATCACTTAGATATTCCATGCATCATGGGCTAGAAATTGTATGCATTATTAGATGCAAAAAGTCCAAATGGGGATGTGACCCCATACCGCATGCACATTGGGTCAAGCTACAATTTTAAATTTTTTTTTTTTTTGGAAATATGATAGTTTTTATTTGGGCCATTTATATTGGTTGGTGGAGTCTTTTAGGTACGCATTGACCCAAACAGGCTTCCATGTCACCCCAAGCTCACCTACAACCTCTTTTTTAGTACTGGCTTTTTTTCCCATATATTGGAATTGCTTTTGCATGGTGAATTTTTTTCAGGCCATTGGTCACTTTTAGTGGCTCTAACCTTTTTTCCATGAAATTTTTTTTAGCATGTATATTTTTCTTTAGAGATCCTTGCAACATAATTTTTTTGACCACTAATAATTTCTACAAGTTCTTTTTCTGAAGAATTCAACAGTTTTCAAGAATTTTTTTGCCTCAATGACCATTTGATCATTAGTAATACACCAACACACCTTACAAACCCTTCTAGCCAATTTGTACCTATCTACAATTATTTTTTCATTTCTTGCTCATCTAGACTCTGTCTTTAGAAAACTAGATACCACCAAAAAGGTGCCAAGCCCATCATATTAGTGTAGGTTATTTCCATTTTTTATACTTTCTTGATTAATTTTATTCCTATCTAAGCCAAGGGTTTTATTTTTCACTTTGGCGGAGATATGTTGACCATCTAATTATTGTCAATTTGGGAATTATTTATATCATTGGAAAGGCCCTTCAATACTCTTTGTAATGATGTTGGTTGTTTTTCTAGATTCAACTTTAGACACATTCTATTCATTTCTTTGTATAGTTACTTCTGGTGGATATCTTGGTTATTTTAGGTCAAGGGATTGTATTTTAGGTCAAGGGATATTCTTTTTGACATCCTTTTGTATCATTTTTGTAAATACAGTGAGATGAAGTGTTACTCTATTACACTTTAGGATTTGCACATCTTTGTGTCTTGTTGTAGTTGTAATACATTAGAAAGTGCCTTGAGGGGTTCCATTTTGGCCATATTTTCTATCTTCCTTTTATGCAAACAAGGATAAGGAAAACTAGGGCCAATGGCACATCCAGCTCTTTGAACCACCCTACAAGAGTTAACACAATGGAAGCAAACACAAAGAAAAACAACCAAAGGAGGAAGAAGAGTAAAATAGTTTTATTGATTCTTAAAATATTCAACATACATTCCCAATTGTAAGGCATTCTAGGTTAAGGCTAGATACAAAATACATTCATACATAAATATTAGTAGCAAATTCACTCTTTCTAGTTCTGCTCTACAATCCTCTTCAAAAAATGCCTCTAAACTCTTTCTTTCCCTAGCTCCTAGCCTAAAAACTCTATTTATACTAGCTGAAATGGCTTATAGATCATTCTAAAACATGGAGAAGCCACAAATCATCTCTCAACAAATATTAAATGAAAATAAACCTAAATTAAATACACAAGTTGGCCTACATTAGCAATTAACTATCCTAAAATTGATGTTCAAGAAAAATCATGATATCTCCTAGATCCAGTTGAGTTAGAACTCACAATTTGAATTGTGTGTAGATATCTTGGTCCTCTAAAAACATCTTTTTTCACAAATTCTAATTCATCAAGTAAAAGTGCACATCCATTCCAAAACTTGAGCATAGAAATCTATCACATAGAACTGTCAAAAATTGATGTTTCGAGAGAATTGTCATATCTTGTAGTTCATAAGGAGTTAGAACTTGCACTCTAGATCATCAATATTACTCTAGGACCTCTTGACTATTTGATTTGAACAACCCTTCATTTATTGAGTAAAATTAGCTGCATAGTCTACAACAGCCACCCAAAAACCAAAAAATGTAGTCTTAGCAGAACCCAATTTCAACAACAAGATAAAAACTAAAAATATGTAGGATAGCAGTGCAACCCAAGATGCTCCAGCGTTAGACAACCATTTTTTGAAGAAATGATTCTCTTGAATCATTGAGATATCACAATCTAAGCTAAATCCAACTCAGATTGAAAAATCCATGAAGAATCTTCCATAGGTTTGTTCTTCCACTTCACCAGATATTCATAATAATCAGGTAGTCTCTGATCCAATATTTTTTCAACTTCTTCATTCTTCTTCATAGGATAATCCTTTGATATAGCAACATCATCATCTAACTCATGATACTTGTGTAAATCAGCAACATAGAATATGGGTAAGTGCACCAAGTTGTGGTGCCAAAAGGGGGGTATAAGTGGACACTTTTTTCTTGAAATCAGCAATTTCTAAATTTCAACAAGAATTTTAAGATAGTTATGCTCAAAATTTTAAGATATGACAAAAGGAAAAGTCGTAGTCCTTTGAATCTAGTTTCTAAACTACTAATTATTTTTCAAAATGGTTTATTTTTAGGTCCTTAAAAAAAGAGGCCACAAAGAGTGGTACTATTTATTTCAAAAAAAAAAATATCATAGTATAAAGTGTGCACCCCCCCCCCCCCCCCCCCCCACCAAAAAAAAAAAAAAATTTACTTTTTTTTGAAATTCTTTAATCACTCTAGTCAAAAGTTACTTAACACTATGTAGTTTATCTCAATTTTTTTGGGTAATTTTATAATGTGTATTTATTTTTAATGAATTTTTTAACTAGACACATCCCAAAAATGTGAAATATCTATGTGCTCCCCCTAGAAATAATTGAAAACTAATCTAAAATCAAAACCTTTTTTTCAAAGTGTGTAGAATGGAGTCTAGTTTCTAAAAAACTAAGTTGTTGCAAAATTTGATGAACAAGCTAAAATCTATAGCCCAATTAGTACATGGTGGTTTTTGACAAAAAATGAACATACATTCAAAAGAAATTATAGATGAAAGGCTTGAAATAGTTCAAATTAAAAAAAAATATATGGTTATATAGCCAACATAGAGACCTACAATGTCATTTAACCTGATCTTATCAATGCCCAACCATGAGGAATTTTGAAGGAAAGCACACAAGAAAAATCAATCATTTTTTGTATGTTTGTTGGAAAACACATCTTAGACCTATTTATAAACTCCAAACCTTTGGGTTGGATCTCCAAGGTAAAAACAAGCCTTAGTCTTGTTATTAATACAAAGATTTCAATAGTGTGTACGCCCTATAGCACGCACATGCTATTTAAAGCATTTGAATTTTTGTCTCAATAGTGCTTGCATGCTATAGTGTGTACACACTATTGAGAATTAAATAGTGCATAGAAGAGATGCAAAGCAAGAGCAAGAGAGAGCAGGGGGGGGGGGGAATAGTTGTGTGTGTGTGTGTGTGTGTGTGTGTGTGTGTGTGTGTGTGTGTGTGTGTGTGTGAGAGAGAGAGAGAGAGAGAGAGAGAGAGAGAAGGGAATGGGAGAGGGGAGAGAGTAGGGTATGGGAGAGAGAGGAAGTGAGAAAGAGTAGGGGTAGCAGAGAGAGTACAAGATGGGAGAGAGGAAGTGAGAAAGATTAGGGATGACAAAGAGAGTATGATATGGGATAGAGAGGAAGTGTGAGAGAGAGTAGGGGTGGCAGAGAGTATGATATGGGAGAGAGAGTAAGTGTGAGAGAGATTAGGGGTATTAGAGAGAGTATAGGATTGGAGAGAGAGGAAGTACGAGAGAGAGTAGGGGTGGAAAAGAGAGAGTATAAAATGGGGGAGAGAGATTGAAAGTAGGGGATGGGAGAGAGAGGAAGTGTGAGAGAGAGTAGGGGTGGTAGAGAGATATTAAGAGTAGGGGATGGGGGGAGAGAGATTTAGAGTAGGGGATGAGGGAGGGAGAGAGTAGGCAGTGGGAGAGGGAGAGTGAGAGAGAGGAGGATGGGAGTGCATGTGTGTGAAAGAGAGAGAGAGTAGGGAGTGGAAGAGGGGGAATACAAAGTAGCTCAAGAGAGTAGTGGATGGGAGAGAGAGTAGGCGATGGGAGAGGGAGTGGGAGAGGGAGAAAGAAGGGGGATGGAAATGTGTGTGTGTGTGTGTGTGTGTGTGTGTGTGAGAGACAGAGAGAGAGTAGGAGATAGGAGAGAGTGTGAAAATATGAGAGAGAGTAGGGGGTATCAGAGAGAGAGTAGAGAGGGAGAGAGTGAGAGTGAGAGAGAGAGTCAAAGTCAGAGTTAGAGTGAAAAAGAGAGTCAGAGTCAGAGTCAGAGTCAGAGAGAGAGTAGGCAATGCGAGAGGGAGTGGAAGAGGGAGAGCGAGTGAGAGACAAAGTAGGGGATGGGAGAGGAGAGAGGGGGGTGGGTGTGTGTGAGAAAGAGAGAGAGAGTAGGGAATGGGAGAGAGGAGAGAGAGATAGAGAGAGAGTAGGGGATGGGAGAGAAAGAGAGTAGCCAATGGGAGAGGGAGTGGGAGAGGGAGAGAGAGGGGGGATGGGAGTGTGTGTAAGAGAGACATTAGGGGATGGGAGAGAGTGTGAGAGAGAATTGGGGTGGTAGAGAGAGAGTGAGAGTAGGGAATGGGAGAGAGAGAGAGAGAGAGAGAGAGTAGAGAGGGAGAGAGTGAGAGAGAGATAGTAGGTAGTGGGAGAGGGAGTGGGAGGGAGAGAGGGGGAATGGGAGTTTGTAAGAGAGACAAAGTAGGGGATGGGAGAGAGTAGGTAGTGGGAGAGGGAGTGCGAGAGAGAGAGAGAGAGAGAGAGAGAGAGAGAGAGAGAGAGAGAATGCGAATGTGTGTAAGAGAGACAAAGTAGGGGATGGGAGAGAGTGTGAGAGTTTGAGAGAGAATAGGGGTGGTAGAGAGAGCTCATATGGGATGGGAGAGAGAGAGAGGGGGGGGTGAATGGGGATGTGTGTAAAAGAGATAGAGTAGGGGATGGGAGAGAGTGTGAGAGTTTGAGAGAGAGTAGGGGTGGTAGAGAGAGCTCATATGGGATGGGGGAGAGAGAGAGAGAGAGAGAGAGGAATGGGAATGTGTGTAAGAGAGACAGAGCAGGGGATGAGAGAGAGTGTGAGAGTTTGAGAGAGAGTAGGGGTGGTAGAGAGAGCTCGTATAGGATGGGGGAGAGAGAGAGAGAGAGAGAGAGAGAGAGAGTTGGGGATGGGAGAGAGTGAGAGAGAGTAGGGGATGGAAGAGAGAGAGTGAGAGTAGGGGATTGAGAGAGAGTACTTGAGAAAGAGAGAGTAGGCGGTGCAAGAGGGAGTGGGAGAGGGAGAGAGAGAGAGGGAATGGGAGTGTGTGTGACAAATTTAGAGAGTACGGGATGGGAGAGTGGAGAGAGAGGGGGGATGGGAGTGTGTGTTTCTATGAAAGAGAGAGAGTAGGGGATGGGGGAGAGAGATTAGGTGGTGGGAGAGGGAGAGAAAGGGGGAATGGGAATGTGTGTAAGAGAGAAAGAGTAGGGGATGGGAGAGAGTGTGAGAGTGTGAGAGAGAGTAGGTGGTGGTAGAGAGAGCTCGTACAGGATGGGGGAGAGAGAGTGAGAGTAGGGGATGGGAGAGTTTGAGAGAGAGTAGGGGATGGGAGAGAGAGAGAGTGAGAGTAAGCTATGAGAGAGAGGGAGTAGAGAGGGAGATAGAAAACTTGAGAGAGAGATAGTAGGTAGTAGGAGAGGGACTGGGAGACAGAGAGGGAGAGAGATAGGGGGATGGGAGTGTGTGTGATAGATCTAGAGATTAGGGGATGGGAGAGAAGAGAGTGGGGGCATAAGAGTGTGTGTGTGTCTATAAAAGAGAGAGAGTAGGGGATGGGAGAGGGGAGAGAGAGTGTAGGGGATGGAGGATAGAGAGTAGGTGGTGGGAGAGGGAGAGAGTGCGAGTAAAGGATGGGAGAGAGTGAGAGAGAGAGTAGGGGATAGGAGAGAGTGTGAGAGAGAGTAGGGAGAGGGAGATAGACAAAGGGGGATGGGAGTGTGTGTGATAGATCTAGAGAGTAGGGGATGGGAGAGAAGAGAGAGAGAGAGGGATGAGAGTGTGTGTTTCTATGAAAGAGAGAGAGAGTAGGGGATGGGAGAGAGTGCAAGAGTGTGAGAGATAGTAAGGGGTGGTAGAGAGAGTATGAGATGGGAGAGATAGAGTGAAAGGATGGGAGAGTGAGAGAGAGAGAGAGAGTAGGGGGTGTAGAGAGAGAGTATGAGATGAGAGAGACAGAGTGAAAGGATGGGAGATTGAGAGAGAGAGTAGGGGATGGGAGAGAGTCTGAGAGAGATTAGGAGGTGGAAGTGAGAGAGAATGAGATGGGAGAGAGAGTGAGAGTAGGGGATGGGAGAGAGTGTGAGAGAGAATAGGGGATGGGAGAGAGTGTGAGAGAGAGTAGGGAGAGGGAGATAGAGAGAGGGGGATGGGAGTGTGTGTGACAGATCTAGAGAGTAGGGGATGGGAGAGAAGAAAGAGGGGTGAAGGGATTGTGTGTGTGTCTATGAAAGAGAGAGAGTAAGGGATGGAAGAGAGTGTGAGAGTGAGAGAGAGAGTAGGGGGTGGCAAAGAGAATGTACAAGATGGGAGAGATAGAGTGAAAGGATGGGAGAGAGTGTGAGAGAGAGTAGGGGATGGGAGTGAGTGTGAGAGAGAGTTGGGGATGGGAGAGAGAGAGTAAGAGTGGGGATGGGAGAGAGAGAGAGAGAGAGAGAGAGAGAGAGAGAGAGAGAGAGAGAGAGAGAGAGAGAGAACTTGAGAGAGAGAGTAGGTGGTTGGAGAGGGGAAAACAAAGGGGGGATGGGAGCATGTGTGAGAGATCTAAAGAGTAGGGGATGGGAGAGGAGAGAGAGAGGGGTATGGGAGTGTGTATTTTTAAAAGAGAGAGTTTAGGGGATGGGAGAGGGGAGAGAGAGAGAATTAGTGAGAGAGAGAGTAGGTGGTGGGAGAGGGAGAGAGAGAGGGGGGATGGGAGTGTGTGTAAGAGAGAGTAGGGTATGGGAGAGAGTGTGAGAGAGTGGGATGTGGTAGAGAGATAGAGAATGGTATGGGAGAGAGAGAGTGAGAGTAGGGGATGGGAGAGAGTGTGAGAGAGAGTAGGGGGATGGGGGAGAGAGAGAGAGAGAGAGAGAGAGAGAGAGAGTAGGCAATGGGAGAGGGAGGATGGGAGTGTGTGTGAGAGATATAAAGAGTAAGGGATGGGAGAGGAGAGAGGGTGAGAGAGGGAGAGAGAAAGAGTAGGCAGTGGGAAAGGTAGAGCGAGAGAGAGAGAAAGAGAGAGAGAGAGGAGGGAATGGGAGAGGGGAGAGAGAGTAGGGGATGGGAGAGGGAGTATAAGAGGGAGAGTGAGAGAGAGTAGGTGATAGGAGAGAGAGAGTGAGAGAGAAAGTAGGGGATGGGAGAGGAGAGAGAGACTAATAGAGAGTAGGGAATGGGATAGGAGAGAGAGTAGGGAGAGATAGAGAGACTGTAGGGAGGATAGACAGTAGGGAGGATAGAGAGTGATGTGTTTTGACATAGTGCATACATACTATAGTGCGTACACACTATAGTGCATACGCACTATGTGAAATCACCCAAAAATGATCAAAAAGCAACTTTGGGGCCCATTTCATCCATTCTTTGCTTTTGCTCTATTGTGCTTTCTCTTATTTCGAAGAAAAATCATGGGTTTCAACATAGAAAACACTATTTCAAGACTTTTTGAAGCTAGCAACCACCAAATTGAATCATTGGATACATGATTTGACGACTTTTTGAATATTCCTTGTATAGAAAAGGCTAGTGCAATTTATTTTAAATATTGTTTGTTGATATATAGATATAAATTTGATTATAATTTGACATGTTGTTTAATATATAGTGAATTTATTGAAATTTGTATGTTTGAATGAAATGTTATTTCGAAATGGTTAGAAATTTGACAAGTTGTTTGATATATATTTTATATTCATTCAAATAATTATAATTTTTATATGTATTTGAATAATTTTTAATTTACACATTGTAAGTAATTTAGATGTGTGAATAATTTGACATGTAAAAATTATCATCATGCCAAGGAAAAAACCAAAAACTCAAAATGAAGATAGGAAGAGAGATTTGGAAATTAAAAGTGATAAAATGAAACTACTATGTGAACAAAGAAAATTGCAACGCAATAATGAAGAATTGACTTTCAAGGAGGATCAATAATCACTAATACAAAGAAACAAAGAGGAAGAATTGGAAAGACAAAGAGACCAAATGAGACTATTACGCTCAAGAAGACAATTGAATTGTGAAGCTACATCATCTTCCAATGTTGGAGTCATATCGTCCTCTCATGTTAAAGAGACACTAATCTGTAGATCTAACGATGTACACACTCCATCATATCATGTTAAAGGCACAACATCAACACATCAAGTAGGTGATATTCTATCTTTTGCATCTTATTGCAAAGGTACATCATCTTTGGTTCAAGGTATGCAATACACTCAACCTTATGCTGATGTTCAAAATATTGAGAGAATTGAATATATTATAACACCTTATAGAAATCATTTTAGAAGACCAAAATATTTGATTGGTATTGATACTAACATTTTGAAATCAATGCCTGACAAGATTAGCAAGCGTACTTGTCAAAGAAAAGTTAATTGTATGTGGACATTATTTTTTGAAGAATTAAATATTACAAGTCAATGCCAATTATTTGTTGAAATGATGAGGAATTTGAAATTTAGGCCTATCATGAAGATTATTGGGCTAAGAACGATGGATGATTCAAACGAAAAAAATATTGTAAAGAATCTAATGAGTGCTTATGACAAAGTGGGTTCTAAATCATGCACCAAAGACAGTAATATCACAAGATGAGTACTTACATTGACAATAGTAATTAGCCAAATGAAGATAGCTCGACTCATGAGAAAGACAAGAAAACCATTAAAAATTGCTAGAGGTACTCTAAGGAGAGCCATGCTAAGGCATGAGGGATTGGAAGATCAAAAAAAAAAAAATTAATGGACATTTAGCAATAGACTACCATGACAAGATAAAGAAATTAGTGAAGCTTTGAAATCATCGATCAAAGATTTTTGAAAAAATAAAACACGTGTTTCCCCTAATCAAAGAGATGTTGTAAGAAGGAGGATTGGTAGCCAAAATTGCAACCAACATGTGAAACATTTTTTTGACTCAACTCAAAGACAATTGTTTGCAAAATTTATTGGTATGTACCCTCAAATTTGAATAAGTCAATGATTTTTTGAGATGGGTAAACCTTTTTATGTCAAGATAAATCGCACTTGCACAACTTGTTGTTGTAGGATACATATTGAATTTTTTAACCATTTTGATGTTTTTAGGCATATATGTGTGTTTTTGTATTCTAAGTTTGTTTTGCAAGATTGTGACATGTATGAGCCACCAAAATCTTCAAGGGAATTCATATTCAACATTTTATTTGAAATAGGGGAAAACCAACAATTTTACAAGACATCATGCTTGGATGGTACATGCTTATTTTGTGGTTCTTTGCAACTTTTATCAAGTTGTCAACATATGGATAGTAAACATGCAATTGGAAATGAAATAGTAGATTAGGAAAAATTTAAGACATTGACATATGCTCTAAAAGATGGGAAATAGGGAAAAGGATGTGATTTAGTCATTGAAAAGATTCTAGTGTATGAGCTCATGAAGATTTTTTCTGAAAATATTATTTATGAGTATGCAAGGCATACACATAGAGCTCAATGGCTAGATTTGCAATTCAAATTATGAAAGGATACATTTCCACTGGATACCATTGTTTTAGTTGTAGATTTTGCAGAGAACTACACACTACAAGCACAAAATGAGGTGCAAGCAAAGTATTATACTTCTCAATAGGTTTCCATATTTTTCACATAACATTCATGCATTCACCTACAAGTACAGAGGGTGATAGGAGGATTTTGAGGGAGTACCATTTTTACATCAGTGATGATCAATCACATTCTATGGAGTTTGTATAGGGTTGTTTTCAACTATTTTATGGAGATTTGGAAAATAGGGGCATCACATATCGTCAACACATTATTTGGTCAGACAATTACACATCTCAATTCAAGAATGCACAGATGTTCTATTGGTCATGTAGGATGCACAGGTTGTGTAGAATTCAATATATGTGGAATTTCACAGAGGCTGGTCATGGAAAGGGAGAGCATGATGGTTAGTTGCATGCATCAAAAGAGCCTTAGCTCATGAAGAGCTAAAGTACAAAGATCAAGCAATATTAAAAGATGCAAAATCAATTGTCTAGTGGTGTAATGCTACAATGGGTCCAAGTAAGGAAGGTGAGTCTATGGTTCGTAGATTTTTTTGGTTGATAGATAATACTAACATTGCACCATATTAGGATTATAGCACACTAATAGGATCTAGTGAGTTGCATTCTTTTAGAAGCTCTGATGCAAGTTCATGGAGTATCCACACACGAAAGATGGCATGCTATTGTCCATCATGTGCAGAGGAAAATTGGGATGACTATGAGTCAACTGAATGGGTGGACAAATGGGATATATGGGTTTTGGACCCAATTGATACCTATTGCCCTCCACAAGCATTGGAAATTGTAGAGATAGATTTGTCTATTGACTTTGACAGCTTGTTAGATCTAGTGCAACCTAGTAATATATATATATTTATATATCTGTTTAATTTATATTTGTAACTTTATAAGTTTTACCTAAGAATTTTCTAAATTAATGACCACATTTTTAACATTTGTCACTATAGGCCATGTTTTTACTATTATTGCACCTAAAGACAATGAAGAAGGGATGGATAATTATTTGTGTTGTTGTGTCCAAGCCAAACAAAAATTGGATCACTCAGTTATAGATTGTGAAGGTTTAGAGTACCATGTCGGTGAGGTGGTTGTAATTGACACATGGCTTAGATGATATTCTATGAAGAACCCTAACTTGTGATTATTCGAGGATGGGCAAATAAAGAGGAAGATTCTTCATTATTCAAACCTTTTTGTCACATAAAATGTCTACTTGATAAAATATGGTGGAAAACCACATAATAAGATTCTTTGAAAAGTTCATGAGTCAAACCATGAGGCAATACTTGAGACATTAAAATGTAGAGCAGATCTAGTTGGCTCATTAGATTGAATAGGGAGAGAGGGAGAGAGAGAGAGAGAGAGAGAGAGAGAGAGAGAGAGAGAGAGAGAGAGAGAGAGAGTGATCAAATCTAGGATCCAAATACCATGTTCCAACCTCTCCCACAAGACTGTCCACATGACAAGGTGGGTATTATTATTATGTGTAAGTGATGAGATAAGTTTAAATCACAAATTTTATGTTTTGATTTGTTTAGGATCTAGATACATTATTTGAATTTATATTAGATTCTTTAATAGGACCCATTTTTAGATTAGTTGTTTGGATAAGTGAAAGTTTAAAATTTTTTGTTGAGATCAAAAGGTAATGAAAGAACATGAAAATTGTTAGAATGTGAATGCTTTGTGATGTAAAGTCATGATTGTGTGTATGTAACCAGAAACTTCAAACTGGCAAAAGCAAGGATACAGTGGGAGAAGTTTTCAATACTCGTCAAGCAAGGGTTATCATAAAAGTTAGAAAGTAATATTTGTACAAATGGATAACTCTTGATGACAAGCCAGATTCAATTTTTGTCATTCTCTAATTTTAGTGGATTAATCTTATCTTAGATTTTTTACTGTGCTAATTCTTCATTTGAAAGTCACCAAAGAAGAGGGCTAATAAAGTTGAAGCACCAGTGATAAAGGGTGAGACACCAAAATCATCTACAAAATGGTATGATCAATTCACATCCTCAATGTTTATTAGTACTTTTTATTCAAGTACCATTGTTTGTTAATCATCTTATGCCTAGGATTGCAGAGGATCACAATCATCAAAAAGTAAGAAGGAAAATAGGTCTTGATCTGATGATAATGGGGCAGTTATAGATATAGTTCTCTCTAAGGATAATTAAGAAGGAATACCAAAGGTTTATGGGCAACCAACATGCTTTTATTATAATTCCTTCCATGCATGGTTTTGCCGATGCAAAGATAATTATGCAAATTACTATATTTAACTTGCCTCACAACTTTGACCTTCAATATCAATGACAATATTTTCCAACATGTTTGTTGTACTCTTCATGTTCCAAACACTAAATAAATTGAAATGGCTTAAGTGACGCTATATTTGTATGAAGAAAGGGACTCATTTAACCCCAAGTTGTGCATAGAAGGGTTGTTAGGGAATTTCTATAAGCACAAACCAAGGATGGAAGATATATGAGCTAATTGCACAAATGAATATGAAGTCTAATGAAGTTATTTCCATGTCAATGCTCATCAAATGAAGATCGAATGGATTCCAAAAATGTCATATGAAGTGAGATGATGGAAAAGTTCTTGAGCTTTCCTATTGTCAAAACAAAATTTTAAAAAACCAATCCCCAAAATGGATTGGAACATTGAAGCACTCAAGACTACAAAGGATAAAATGAACAAATTATTTGAGAGGAGTGAAAGATATTTGAAAGAAAAGAAGAAACAACTTAATCTAGAGATGGGAGAATATTTAGAGGGTAAGATGAAGGAAGAAGAGTAGCAGCAAGAATAATAACAAGAAGCACCTCACAAATAAATTAACACAATGGAATATGAAGAACTTTAAACAACTATTAAAGAAATAAAGAAGAAGACGCCAAAAATTGATTTTTTGCATCGAAGGTTGACTCAAAAAGGATGTCCTTGAAAAGTCCCGATAGTCTCTCTCATCCCAAGGCTCCTTCATGCCATACAAACTAAAGATGATGAAAAACCTCCAAATATGTAACCAATTTGGGCCTTGGATGCTTCCAAGTATAGAAGCCCCAAATTGCACATAAACAAGCCTCAAAACTAGGGCCTCTCAATAAACTACCTTTGACACCTTTCTAAAATAAATTGAGTGTGGATAAACCATTCATTTGATGTTAGTAGACTCCTCAAACCATAAAAAGTATGCCACCTTGTAACAAATCTCTCACTGCTACTCCCAACCATCCACTTCCATTAATCCTTCCACTACTCTTCTCGATGAACACCAACCAAATACCTTTCATCTACACATTTAAAGTTAGAAATTATATTGTAAATATCAAGGATCAATCACTCCATGAGAATTATATTTTTATCATTCATGGAGTGATGATCTTTCAATTAAATTAGATCAAAATTGTGAAGAAACCATTGTGTTACTTGGGAAAGTCAGTCCTATTCTTTTAATTAGTCTATTAAACCGAATTCAAAACATTAAAAATAGAGATAAAATGATATTAAAAAAGAGGTGACCATTCAGTTAAGCAATAAAATGATATTAAAAAGAGGTGCAAAATAGAGATTCAAATACCAAATCTTCTCATAGAAAAAACAAAACTGTGAACAATAGATATATTGACCATAGTAGACATATATTTCTTTTCTTGTGTGCATGTGGGATAGTTTTACTTTTGTTTCTTGTGTGCTAGAACGGTTATGATGCAGAGTAAGCATGAGGAAGCAAAAACCAAACAACCTTCTACCACCCAAATCTCCAAACTCCACAAAGGGTTAAGCAAGGGTTATGATTCACTTCCAAAAGATACTACTCTAATATTACAACTCTTAAATAGGTTTACAAACCCAACTCTCTGAAAAAAGAAAAGAATCCAACTTCTTCCCACTTGGTTCAACAATGACCTACTACCCCCCAACTTGGCAAAAGTTGGTTTATGGTGTTCCCAACCTTTCTAACACCAATGATGGATTTGGGAAATCTTAACATGATCAAAACAAGGCAAATTACTAATTTAACTTGTTGCTAACAACCCACAAAACAAAATGCAGCATTTGACCTACTAGGTAATGAGGTCTCTTAGTTCAGTTCTTCAGCAATAACTCAAAACTCTTCCAAAGGACTAGGGAAAAAAAAGTATAGCTTTAGACACCCTTTTTCAAGTACTAAGAGACCGCAAAGTCTTAAGGCTCCACTCCACTGTAGCATACCTTAATCTAAACCATGCACTCAGGCCTAATTAATAACTTTAGGCGTGGTCTACAAGGAAATGTCCAAGAGATGGGTTCATGGAATTAAACCACCAACTTTAGAGTCTTCTTCTAACCCAAACAATTTTTTTGCCTTCACATCAAGTCTCGTACTTCCTTTAAACACATTACTTCATCAATTTGCATAAAATTTGGTCGAATACATGAGGGATATTAGACTTAGGGCTTGCTCCTAAAAATATCTGTTGCAACCTCCTACTTTAGGGCTTTTGAAGTATGAAAGTACATCATCTTAACTTGCTCCCTACCCATTTGGCACAAATTCCAATGGTGGGATCTCAAGTTAGGGCCATTTCTTTGGCCAAACCCTAATTTTTAGGGTTTCATAGGGCAGTGGTCAAGAAAATTCAATATTTTGAGTTCCTTGATTGCTGGAAACATGAAACCAATTCCAATGCTTCAAAAATTAGTAGGTCTAGCTATCTAGTACAAAAAAGTTCACTTCCCAATCATGTAAGGCCATACTGTACGGAAAAATTAGTAAAACTCATCTTGAAACAATAGATTTTATTGATTCCAAAGAGCAAGTACATATGTTTCTTCATGTTATTTCACCCCTTAGGTGTCTAGAGCCTTTATAGGCCATTAAAAATGGGTAGAACCACCCCATGGCAGTTTTAGCCGTACGATGGAACTTTGGTGTAGTTATAAGCCAAGTGATCATTTGTAACCAAGGAGTCATAATAGGTGTGATTTTGGGTATTTTAATGATTTTAGGATGTTTTAGGTGGATTTAAGTTATTAAGATACCTTTGGACCATAGGTTTGCAAAAATTGCAAAAAAATGCAAGAAAGTTGCAAAATGCAAAAGTTGCTAAAATAGTAATTTTTGCAATAATAGTTCTCAAACTAAGCATATCCCAGAGCTTGTGCAAGGTGTGGATGTGACTCTAGTTCCTATAGGACCATGTTGTTGAGACCTAAAATAACCTTTCTCACTTTTTTGAGATCACACTCCATTTTGATTTTGCAATGCCATCTCAAGTGATGCTGAAACTTGTAGTGTTGGCTAGTACAAAGTTGCCAACTGCCAAATCTCTCTCACATTTTTTTGTGGGATCAAACTATCTACTTTGTTAGCTCTAGGTGGTTGGGTAAACCCTATCCCCAACCTTTTCCTATCCTTTTCAGCACTCAAATGTTCTCGGGCATGCTGAACCAAAATGTCCCTAAGGGTCACTAAATGCCATAGGGCTACAATCTTTGATGGGGCATATCTTGGAGCTTGTACGAGGTATGGATTCAATTCTAATTCCTATAGGACTATGTTTTTGAGGCCTACAATAAACTCTCTCACCTTTTGCAGATCACACTCTAATTTGATTTTTTGATGCCATCTCGGGTGATGCCGAAACTTGTAGTGTTGGCCAGTACAAAGGTTCCAACTACCAAATCTCTCTCACCTTTCATTGTGGCATCAAACTCTCTACTTTTTTAGCTCTAAGTGGCTAGGTAA
>CM053787.1:753169667-753314667 GCA_028749045.1 Cupressus sempervirens | reverse complement strand
TGGGTTTTGGTATGTTGGAGGCACCGGGGTACACTAGGTGCATAGGTAGCAACGTGGGTGTTTTGAAGACAAACTGAAGAACTGAGTTATAACCTCTTAGATATGGCTGTGGAAAGGTATTACCAATTATAATACCTCATCTTGAACCCTAGTAGAGTTAGATTCCTTTGGTAGATTCCAAGAGTACAAGGGATCTTCCTTGTATCCACAATATTACAAGAAATCCATGCAGTAATCTAAGAAATCTAGAGAGTAATTCTTCCTTGTATCCCCTGACAAGGAACCTGAGAGATCACATAACTAATAAGGGTAAAAGTGGAATAAATTTTATTCTATTTTTAACACAAAATTGAAGCACATACATTTCATTTTCAATTCTTCTAACATTAAATATTTTGATATATCTCATTGATTAAATATATGAATATTCTATATTAACTGAACAACCAAGTTCTTGTAGGTTCCCAAAAATCACTACTAGAAATGCATACATAAGTTCCCATAAGTAAAAACCATCATAAATACATGAATAAGATTTCATTATAAATAATTGAATCCATTATTACAATTAGATAGCATAAAAATCACATAAGCATACCAAGGACAATCATCTTGATATACCCATTATTCTTTATTGCAACTAAGCATGTGTACATATACATATTACAAGGAGCAAGTAATCATTATATATCATGTTTTAACATACTTCTAACATTTTTCTCCTCCAACATGATCTCTATACAAAACCGATACATAAGTATTATATCATAGTCATGATACAAAAATATGATGTTGCAACATCTAGTCGCACACAAAAAAAAGATGCAAAATTGGAATGTGTGAAGAAAGATCATCCAAGGCTCTTGAAAAACTATGGAAAAATACTCAATGGATAAAATACTTTCCACCCAACTATGGAACATTATTGCCCCACTCCCCTAAGCTAGGAGATAACAGAAGGCCCCACACCAAGTTCAAACATAACCAAGGGGATAAAATAGCTATTTTAACACTAATAAAGTTTATTTTTTATCAATATTGTATCAAAAATTCAAACTGATTAGGTATTGAATTAAACTTGATAAACAAATGTCAGAGAAGGAAAACTTTAAACATGAACAAGATCATAAATCATGTGACGATTACATATTGGAAATGATAAACTTATGCATAAACAGTGATAAAGTTTATTGTTAATCAATATTCTATTAAAGTTTTGAACTGATTAGGTATTGAATTTAATATCATACATGAACATATCTAATTTAATTTCATACATGAACATATCTAATTTAATGTCATACATGAACATATCTAATTTAATGTCATACATGAACAAACATATAATATAAAATGATAACCAATAATTTCGTACATAAAAAAACATATCATATATTAACCAATAATGTCATAAGTCTAATAATGTCGTGAATCAAATAAATGTCATACATCAAATATAAAATATCATATATACATCAAATGTATATCGAATATGTCCATTGACATAAAATCCAACATATATGTCCATTGATGCCTATAGATGTACATGTCTATCAACTATATCTTCTCCTTCCCACAAGGGGAAGGAAAAAAATCTCTAGAGACCTTTGGTCATCCTGTGGAGGGAGATGGTGGCGATGATGGGGTCCTCCTCACATGGTCGCTTGTCCTCTTGTTGAGGCTCCTCTCTAACTCAGCTGATACTAACAAACTAGAAATGAATGAATAATTATTATACATTGAAATAAAATATATGTACACAAAAAATTAATTATTTTCTTACCACTATCATATAGTCGCTCTGCAAGTCCACCTCGAACACTCATGGACAATTAGGTGTGACAAGACCCTACAACAATTGAATCAATATAATCACTTATAAAAAACATTAGAAATTTTGATACTAACTATTATATACAACAACTAAAACAAAGAAAATTCTTTTATACCTCAATCAATGGCTATGAACTAGCCATAGCTGCATCCAGTTCATGATCGATGAATTGTCAGAGATGAGGAGAAGTGTTTGATGTCATGAGCTGCATGTCATACAATACACATTACATGTGACATGAAACATGACACAAATATAATCAAATGAATTAAATTAAAATGAAACAAATGTACCTCTATGAAGCTTGTATGATGTCTATGCTCTGAGTCTGTAGTAAATGTTGACGATCCTGTAGAGAACTAATGCAAATGCATAATTTTTTTGTCAATCCTTAATATGATCACTTAATAAATATATGTATTAATTTAAATGATTAAATCAATACATACCTCTGAACTCGTGGATGGGGCAAAAAATGGAACTGGGGGATTGCTACTAGGCTTGTCGACACTCTGACCCTAAATTTTGAACAATTTCAATAGATGCTAATTAATTAATCATTCACTATACATATGAAATGTGATCAAATTAGTAAATTATAATTTTAATTTACCTATGTGTCAATGCCAAATGTGTCAGTTAGGAACTGATCAATGATGAGCCCATCATCTGCACCATCTCCAGCATGAGTGCTAAATGTGCATAAAGATCTACATGATGTGAACATGTGACCCCGATGCATTAAAAGCTCCCCCTCAACTAATGGAGTCATGTAATGGATGAGCATTTGCATCAAAGCATTAATGGTCCCTAGAGCATTGGCCTCTACATGTTCCTTCACAACTGAAGGAATAGTCACATGCTCACCCTATGGCTTGACTATAGGTGCCCTAACTACATTAGGGTCACGACGTGCCCCTGGTCTCTCAAATGATGATCCCCCAGCTCTACCCTGGAAGTCTAATATATCAAAATAATTGGGGGTCTCTCCAAGGACAAACTCACAATACAATTTCGTTAAAAAATACATGGGGACCTTGTGATTTTTGTAAGGAGGGGCATCAAAAACCATCCACCATCTATCCCAAAAATTATTTCTAATAGCATTGTGTATACACCAATGGATGTAAAATTGTGTAGTACCCTCTCTAACAGTATTTTTTTCATCGGGTTTTCTAAATAATTCACATAGTCTACCTTTTGGTATTTATTTTTTTAACATCTTGATATGACAATTTATTTGCATAAAATATTCTTTGTTCATCTCTCTTAACCCACCAAAAATCTAATTGACCACTAACTGAAGCTATCTACGTCTGAATGGATTTGAGAGACGATGCTAATTGAGCCCTCATTGGATTGGTTTGTCCAAATTCTTTCAACTGACCAATGAGTCCTTCTAATTTAGTTTTTCCTATTTCTATTTCATTTATTATATTTTCTTGTGTGTGAGGTGGAGGTCTTGCAATTGGTTCAGGCTATGGAATTTCTTGTTCTTCCTTGGGAGGGTTTTGAGCTTTTTGGGGATTTCCCAGTTGATTATTGACATTTCCTAATAAAAAATCAATTGAAATCTAAATAAATAAACAAATCTAAAGAAAAATTGTAAAAACCCTACAAAAAAATATAAAAAACATATCAATAAATGTAAAATAAAATTTAGATCACATACGGCATGCTCGTGATCTCAAATTTTGCTAGCGAGGAGCATATTGGCAAGGCGGGTGGTGAAAAGTTTGATTTTCTACAATTTACTTACACACTACTATGAGGAGAGGTTTAAAAAAAGAGTTAAAATGAATGGACTATGGGTACACAACCCATTTATAAAATTTTACTTTTTTAAAAACCACATACGCATTATAGCGCGTATGCGCTATGGCTCAGGTTACCCCTGCCATAGTGCATATGTGCTATAGGGAATACACGCTATAATGTGTACGCACTACTAAAAATTGAAAAAGAAGAAGAAAAGGTTGTCACCTTTTTGACACTACAACTTGGTGCACATGCCCATATAGGAGATATGTCTATGTCATCAAGTAACTCAACTTCATAAGCATTACCATTGTCAAATTTCTTTAAGATCTTATGAGGTCCAAAATTCTTCATCTTCAACTTACTGTATGTTCCAACAGGAAATCTTCCTTTCTTTAGTTGAACCATCACCTCATCACCAAATTGAAAATCATGATGTCTCCTAAATTGATCAACATTCTCCTTATACTATTGATTATTTTGTTCTAACCTCAACTTCACTTCCTCATGTAAGGACTCCATAAAATTAGAAAATTCTTCTCCTACAACACTTCTCTTTTCTTTACTAGCAACATTGCTCAAATCTAATACTCCTTTAGGATTCATTCTAGTAACTATCTCAAAATTTGTCTTCCTTGTACTCCTATTCATAGAATTATTATATAAAAATTCAACTTGTGCCAATACCATCTCCCAATTACTTAGCTTATTCCTAGCTAAAAATCTCAGCAAATTACCTAAGCTTCTATTCAAAACCTCTGTCTATTCATCTATCTAATAATAGAATGTAGAACTAAACTTCAACTCATTACCCATATTCTTCCACAAAGTCTTTCAAAAATAAGCAACAAACTTATTGTCTCTGTCAGAAATAATACTTCTTGGAAATCCATGCAATCTCACAATCTCTTTAAAGAAAAGTTCAACAACATGCTCACCATCTAATGTCTTCTTACATGTTATGAAATGAGCCATCTTAGAAAATCTATTCACAATAACGAATATGGAATCATATACCTTCACTGTCTTAGGTAATCCAACAACAAAATCCATACTAATGTCACTCCAAGGTTTCTTAGAAATAGTAATAGGTGTGTACAAACTAGTATTTTGACTCACTCCTTTTGCAGCTTGACAAACTCCACAACTCTTCACAAATTTCTAAACATCCTTATACATTTATGGCTAATAATACTTCTCTTTCAATAAACTCAATGTCTTATCAATACAAAAATGTCCAGCCAATCTACCACTATGATTTTTCTTAATCAAATTCAACCTCATAGAACTTCTAAGAATAGACAACTGAGTACCTTTGAACAAAATGCCTTCTTGAATTAAATACTCATCATACTTACTTATGTGATTTGTCAGATTTGGTGCTCTACACTATCTCCATGACTCAAAAAAAAAAAAGGATCAGCGTCATACAATTCTTTCATTTCATCAAAACCAAGAACTTCAACCTTCATTTTAGTCAACAAATAATGTCTTCTACTCAATGTATCAACTGCTCTGTTAGTAACTCCACTCTTGTGCTTAGTGACAAATGTGAAACTCTACAAGTACTCAATCCACATCATATGTTTTTTATTCAATTTATGTTGACTTCCCAAGTATTGTAAAGCTTAATGATTAGTATACAACACAAACTCCTTAGGAATCAAATAATGTCTTCACTTTTTCAATGCGTGGACAATAGCATGAAATTCTTGATCATACACAGAATACTTTCTTTTAGCATCATTCAACTTCTCACTAAAGAAAGCAACAGGTTTACCTTCTTGACTTAATACAACTCCTATTGCATTACCACTTGCATCACATTCAACTTGAAATACTTTTTCGAAATCAGGTAAAGCCAATATACATAATCTAAAAACATTTATTTTGAAAGTCTCAAAACTCTTATCAGCTCCATGTGTTCACTTGAATTCCTTTTTATCTCCCTTCATTGTCGCAGTCATAGCATTATAAATAGAACTAAAATTTCTTATGATCTTTCTATAGAAACTAGCCAAACCATGAAATGATCTTACCTCACCCACATTCTCAGGTATAGGCCATTCCAAAATTGCTTTAACTTTCTCAAGATCCATCTTCAATCCATCAGCTAAAATTACAAAACCCAAATATAAAATCTCTTCTTGCATGAAACAACACTTTTTCAGATTAATCAACAACTTTTCCTCTTTCAACCTCTACAATACTTGTCTAATATGCTCAAGATGTTCTTCCTTGATCTTACTAAATATTAGAATATTATCCAAATAAACAATCACAAACTTACCCAAGAATCTTTTCATAACTTCATTCATCAATCTCATGAAAATACTAGGTGCATTACTCAAACCAAAAGGCATAACCAACCATTCATACAAACCATATTTTGTCTTGAAAGTAGTCTTCCACTCATCACCTTCTCTAATTTTGATATGATGATAACCACTTTTCAAATCAATCTTGGTAAAATACTTTGGTTCACTCAGACAGTCCATTATGTCATCCATCCTTGGCATAGGAAACCTATATTTCACTGTGATCTTATTAATAGCTCTAGAATTAGTACACATTCTCCATTCTCCATTATTTTTAGGTCCTAATATATTAGTTATAGTGCATGGGCTCAAACTTTCTCTGATCAAATCCTTCTACAAAAACTTGTGCACTTGCCTATTAAGTTCTTCATTATAGGTGTCAATCTATATGGTTCTTTGTTTGGAAAACTAGCTCTTGAAATTAGATCCATACAATGAATTATGCTTCTTACTAGAGGTAAACCATCACGAGTATCATCAGTAACAATATCTTTATACTCGTATAGTAATTCTATAAATTTTTTTGTCATACGAACTTCTACTACTTGGTCATTACTACCAACACTCGTTCCTCTAGGAACTATAGCAAAAAAAACCTGATTCTTCTTTACTTCCTTTTCAAATTTCTTTCCATTAACCATGCAAAATTTTATTGTAGTACAACTAACCTCATCTAGACTTTCAATCAAAGGCAACAATATTTGTTTCTTCGCATTTACCCAAAGAGTATATTGATTCAATCTTCCGTCATGTACAACATATCTATCATATTTCCAAGGCCTACCCAACAAAATATGACAACAATCCATAGGCATAATATCGCATAAGACTTCACCAAAGTAATGTCCAATTTTAAACTTCACAAGGCATTTCTCACTTACCAATATCTTATGATCATCTTTGATCCATGAAACATGATAAGGTTTGGGATGTTTTAGCCTTTGCAACTGTAATTTACTAACCAGCTCTTCTGATGCCAAATTTATAGAACTTCCACTATCAATGATCACCTTGCAACATTTTCTAGCTATCCTGCATTTGGTCTTGAAAAGACTTCTTCTTAAAATAGGTTGTTCCTCACTTGCCTTATTACATAAAGTTCTTACGATCAAATTTTCTCTAGCCTTAGGTCCACTTGGTGAACTCTCAATGTCTTCTTAAATCACAACATTTCTATTATTCTACCCACTTTCAAAAGATTTAAATTCAAAAGATCTATGCCCTTGTTTACCACATCTAAAACAATTACCATGGAAACCACCTCTAGGATAAGAATTACATCTTCCTCGATAAGATCCAGTACCCCCTTAGTAATAACTACCACCTTTCCACTCGGTCTTGTCTTTTTCATCATTATTAGATTTAGATTTGTCTTTATCCTCCATAGAACTATCAAATCTATCACCTTCTCCATAAGATCTACCTCTACCTCTCTAGAATCTACCACCTCTACCTCTTTTTCTTTGTTCATGCTTCTTTTTCAAGATGTCCTCAACTTTCAAGGCATATTGATATGCTACTTCCACACTTTCTAATTTTACAAAACTTATGTTATCTTGAATTCTAGATCTTAATCCATTTATGTACCTTGCAATTTTCTCAACATCATCATGCACATGTCTAGATTTGATGCCCAATCTATAGAATTCCTTGGTATACTCTTTTATAGTCATGTCCTTTTGTCTAAAATTTTGCATCTTTCTTAACAAGCTAACTTGGTAATCAATAGGAAGGAATTTTTTCTCTACCTTGTTCACCATCTTTGCCCAAGTTATAATCTTCTCCTTTCTTCTCCTTTGTCTATTAGTTTGCAAATGATCCCACCATAATGAAGCATGACCTTTCATTCTAGGAACTGCAATCTTCACCTTTCTATTATCAAGAGTGTTTTCATACTCAAAGAACTCCATATTTGAGATCCAATCTAACATAGCATTGGTATCCAATTTTACATTATAAGAAAAATCTTCTACAACAAGATTTAAATTTTCCCTACACAACACTCTCAACAATCTTTCCTCATCTTGATCTTCTTCAGGTTCTAAATTATGGTTTGGTGTTGCTACTTCATCATCACTTACATCCTCAATGTGTGCTCCTCTCCTCTAGGCTATCTCCACAACATCTAATCTGGTTGCAATTTTTCTTAATTGATCTAGTATAGCATTATCAACATTTTCTCTACCATGAACCATCTTCACAAATTAAGTTCCTATAAGATTGTAACCGTCTGTAAGTTATAGCTCAGATCTATAGATCTTCCATCCTATAACCAAATCTAAATCGGGGTTCTATAGAATCTAATTATTTCAAGGACAAAAAACAAGCTTTGATACCATCTAATGCAAGGGAGGATAGGGAAAACTAGTGCCAATGGCACACCCAACTCTTCAAACCACCCTAAAAGGGTTAACACAATAGAAGTAAACACAAATAACAACAACCAAAGGAGTAAGAAGAGTAAAATACTTTCATTGATTCTTCAAATATTTAGCATACATGCCTATCTATAAGCCCTTTTGGGTTACAACCATATAAAAATACATTCATACACAAATATCAACAGCAAATTCTCACTTTCTAGTTCTGCTCTACAATCCTCTTCAAAAATTGCCTCTAAACTCTTCCTTTCCCTAGCTCCTATCCTAAACACTCTATTTATACGAGCAAAAATAGATTAGAGATCCTTCTAGAACATGGAGAAGCCACAATTTGGCTCTTATTTAATATTAAATTAAAACAAACCTAAATTAAATATGCAAATTGGCCTGCATCAACAATTAACTATCCTGAAATCAATGTCTGAGAAAAATCTTGATATCTCATAGATATGATTGAGTTAGAACTTGTTCTTTGAACTATTCATAGATATCTAGGTCCTTTAAAAAAAAATTTGTGTAAAAATTTTGATTCATCAAGGAAAGGTGTGCATCCATTCTAAAAGTTGAGCATAGAAAACTATCATGTAGAACTGTCAAAATTGATGTTTCGGGAATATTTTTATATCTCCTAGCTCATAAGGGTTTAGGATTTGAACTCTATATCATAGATATTAATCTAGGCCCTCTTGAACCCTTAAAGTTTGTAGCCCTTCATTCATCAATTAAAATTAGTTACATAGTCTACAACAAGCACCAAGAAGCCAGAAAATGTAGTTTTAGCAGAACCCAGTTTCAGCAACAAGATAAAAACTGAAAAATATGTAGGATAGTACTGCAACCCAAGATGCTCCTACATCAATTTTTCAAGTGATTTTCCCTACCATGAGATTAGCCTCATGATTTTTTGATGACATGTGTCATTATAAGTTTTTGTACTTATTTTTCATTCCCAATATTCTTGGTTGTTCTTTCTATAGGAGATTATGCATTAACTTTTAGTGTTCCTTTCTTACCTCTCAACATTATAGAGTTTTTGTTGGTTTTATTGCTTTCTTTGTTTGATAGAGTGAGCTATGTATTTAGTATTTGATCCTATGTACTAGGAAATTACCTATACATTTTGGTGAGATGGATCATTTACCATATAGATACTTTCTTATTCCTACTTTTGGAGGCCATAAATGTATTTTTCATCTTCAAGTGATCATCTTTTTAGACTTAGTCTTCTCTACCTAGTCATGTTCTACCCAAAGGTTCATCAGATCAATAATTCAATAGTGATTATAGCTTCATGCTTTAATGACATTCCTCATGATCATCCTTTTGTTCCTATCTTCTAGGACATTTTTCCATCTCCTTTTATAGTCAATTTTCCCATGTAGTTTTCTTTATTTCTCCTCTTTATGAAGATTTAGTTCTTCCTATTCATTCAAAAATGTCATGGCTTGACTCAAATAGTATATGTTTACATTCTTCCTAGCTAAAATTTAACTTAGTTACAAAACAAAAGTTACCTTTTTTATATAATATAGGGAGTATTACCTACAAAAAAAGTTTCTATTATATGATATAAGTTTACATTTTCCTTATTTAATCTAAGGGAATTAACAATTTCAAATTAGAATGTCATTTCATATTAAATAAATAAATTTCATACATTTCAATAATCATTTTACACCTATATATTTTGTTATAATAGAAACTAAAAAAAGGAGTTGGCCCTTGGTACAAACCATGGTTAAGCCATTAACAACACATTATAACAAGAGATTATCAACAATCAACCCTATCAGTAACATTAAAAAACATAGTATCCCTACTAGTATACCTAACCCAACTATAAATAATGTTGTATGTTTATTTGTAAAGTTTAGTGATTCCACTAATTTTACTAAGAAAATAAGAGAGAAACTAGCCAAGATTGACTTGGACTTGAAGGATAGTGCAAGTAACCTCCAAGCTTTGTTTCCCCTCATTTTGTAAGAACCCAATTTTTTACAAATCTTGAGGCTGAATTGTTAAGGGAAGAAAATAGAATAATGACAACATTCATTGATATACAAATTATTTTATTTCCCTACATGGAAATTATACAAAAGATAATGGATCATGTAAAGACACTACTCAAAGACACAAATTTGTTAATTGTAGACCATATCTATGAGTTATCGCTAGAGCTTTTGATTGATCTTCACATATTGGAGGTACTTCAAGATAACTGGGATATGATTTTGTCCATAATTTTAAAGGTACGCCATGATTTTCTTTCTCATTTTCGCATAACCCTATAAATCATTGTCATTTGTAACAAAAACAAGAGGAAAAGTATACTAAGGGGGAAAGTATGCATACATATGTATACATGTAAAGGGAAATATGTATAGGAAGGACAAATTTTTTATAGCAAAGTAGATATGTAAAAAGAAGGGAAAAAAAAAACAATTTTGAAAAATCAAAACAAAGTTTTAGTTCAAACCAACTTACAGGTCTCTAGTGCAAACCAAGCTACAAAATAGTGTATAAACAAAAGGTGAGTTTGACTGAAGAAATTTAGATCTCATGGATGATTTTTTTTTTGTAACTAAAGCCAAATAGGGAGATTGTTAATCTCTTTACAAGATATATTGTCAATTAGTGTCAAAACACATAGTCTTAATGAAAAGATAATTGTAACCAAGTATCCATCTTAAAATGTTAAATAAGCCCACAAAGGAACTAAGAAAGTAGTGTTAAGCTTGCAAGCAATGCCAATCAATTTGCAGTGTCAACTGAGTTGATAGTTCTATTAGAAAGAGATGATACTAAGAGGGGGGATATATTAGTATTCTACAAACTTTTTCCAACAACTAAATATTGTTAATTACTTTATAACTAGCATATTAAACTAAACCAATAATATTGAACAATAAATATAACCATTCACATAGAGAACTCATAACACCATTATTTGTTAACTAGGAAAACCCTCGCCAAGGGAAAACCCCAGTTGGGATGATACACACTAGATGATTCACTAAACAATAGGATCTTATTAAGGATATTGACCTTGCTAGGACTCTATTAAGTATGTATAGTGTCTTGGGTCCCTATTAGGAGACTAGGCCTTGTTAAAAGTCTCAACCCTATTAGGAGTTAGTAGAATAGATACAATGTATGCAAGAAGATCCCACTACCCTAACATGCGATTATACAATTCAATTCTTCATAGAAATAGATATACATATAGCACTTTTTTCACTATTGTATTTATCATTATTGCTGCTCATACATCATAATTTGCATCACATAAATCTTACACATAGTTCTCACAAAAAATCATATTTCACATCTAATCCATGCATCTCTCACATAACTGCAAAAGATCTTTACTTATACCTTGCACATTTACCAAGCTCTGTATTGTCAGCCTTCATGTCTTTCTAGGCTTGACATAATACAAAATAAATTTTGGAATAATTTCCACATAGTTGACTCAACATAAGTTAGTAATTATTTTGTAACCAAAATAATTCCTAAAGTCGTACATTTCAATTCTCTTCTATGCTCTATCCTACACTATTTGATACCTGCACTAGTATTTTAATCATAACTCACCATAATAATCATACACTTGTGCACACTTGTACATATCATCATGATTTTTTCATGAAGCTACCCTCAATTGCACATGAGTTAACTCTCAATGAGTTGTTCCTACTCTTAACATATGTACTATGTGGTTCTAAAAATTGTCTAATACTTAGACAAATTTCTATCTCTATATGCATAAATAAAATGTTGAATATATTTTTTCATAAATAAAAAACATCAATTCATCTATCTGACCATATGCCAACAATCTAGCCCTTTGACATTGATGGCAACATTTGGGAAAATTGCACTGTTGCCACCAAAAATTTCCTTCAAAATATAAAAATTTAATTCATGTTTTGATGGATTATCACATCCCTTATCACTTATTTACATTGATATATAAGTATACTCCTCCTTACATATACAATATTACTCCCCCTTTATATACACTCCTTCTTAGTACTTACAAACATACATTTTCCTTACACATTTTCCTTATAGATTACTCTCCCCCTTTGACATCAAAACTGTATCACAAAATTTGTTTCCTATTGTTGATCAACTCATAATTCTAGAAATGTGATGTACAAAATCAATCTTCAATATATTAATGTCCTTCTTCCAGTTACCTTTGATTGTATTTGATATACTAATGAGTGCACAAAGTGCATAAGATGCCACTTCAACTATGCTCAAGTTAGTATAGGAAAAATTTTCATAAGAAATTTTTTTTGTTAGACATTCCTCCAACTGCCTCTAAAAATTTCAACTTTGGGTAAAACATATTCACTAAGAATAGAGAATCTCCTTAAAACCTTCTTCTTATCAAACTCAATTCCTTTGCTAGTATTATGGATATTCTCAATCTAATTTTCAGAATCTTCAGTTCTGGCCTTTGGTTGTTGCAATCTTTTAGTGAGCATTTGAATCTCACTCAAATGGCCTTTGATCTTTAAATGAAATCTGATAAGCAATTGTACAACATTGTAAACTATCCATACAACTTCTTATCGTCATCAATACATTTTCTTAGTTCCTTGATATTTTCATTAAGTGCCTTCAGATTATTGCACACATTGGTGCACACTATGTTAAATAGAGTTGCACCATGAGTAACTTGAGATTGCACTAAAGTTACTTCTTCTAAAATTGTGAATTCCTTATCAAAGGTCCTCATCAACTCTTTGGCCTTTATCTATACATCTATATTTGCTATAGTTGTAGAAACTATCTTCTACATCTGCTCCAAGACATCAGCAAGAGTCTTCACCAAAGACTTTATAGATTTGTCCTTTTCAAATAACATTATTAAGGTGCTCATTAGAACTTTCTAATTTTCATCATTGGATAGAATAGATACTGTTGTTGATGTTATAGTTATTGATACATCTAAAGTTATAGTGGGGATAAGTGTAATTGCCTTTTTCTTCTCTTTCCCTACTTTCTATTTTTCATCCTTTTCTTTCTTCTTCTTTTCTTCCTCTCTCTTCTTATTTTCTTCTTCTTTTACACTTCTTCTTTCCTCTCCTCCTCCTCATCTTCTTTCTTCTTCTCCTCCTCCTCTTCTTTCTTCTTTTCCTCCTCTTCTTTCTTCTTTTTCTCTTGCTCTTTTCTTTCACTCTCCTCTTTTTTTTTTCTTCTTCTTTTATTCCTTCTCATCATTAGACCTACTGTGTGTAGTGATATTACCAACAATAGATATGCCAAATGTCACAAAAGGATTTTCTTTGGTATCTACTATTATGTGTGTACCATCCACTTACATGGATTTAGTACCCATAACAATGTGAGGTGTTGAAAGTTCCTACTATGTCTCCTCTTCATCTTCTTCTACTTGTACATATACTAGACTATCAGCTTTGGTTTGCACATGAGGTAAAAGTACAAAGTTGTTTCACCTTTCAGACTAACTTATTAGAATAACTACATTTGAGTATTTCTATCTTAAAATCATTTTTTTTCAAACATATGATCTTTGATAAATTCATTCTAGCTAAGTTATCTATGGTCTCACACTTTTCCAATTGGAAAAGTCCATTATTTGCATGTTTTATACTAGTTTGTATCTAATTACTAAAGAAATAAAATTATTTTAGAAAAGTGGTGTTTCAATAACACTTACTACTTTTTATGATATTTTTTTAATAATATATAAATAAGATTTTATAGAGCTAAAAATCAAGAATACTCTCATATAGATTTTATAGTGTTTTAATTAGATATAGTATATTGTATTTAAAAAATTCTACAAGCACATATTTTAAGACTCGAAAAGATGTCAATTTTTATAAAGAAAAAATATTAAATCATATCCAAAAGTTTTTAAAATTATATGATATTCTAGAGGAGAGAGACCTCTTCGAGAATGTATAATTTTACTTCTTGTTGAAATAGAGTTGTTTTGAAAAATGTGGTGGGAGATGAAAACTATCAATTTCAGGTGAGTTAAAATTTGAATCATTATAAAAAAGAAAATATAGGTCTAAAGAATTTTTTTGTATTTGATTGTTCTAGCTATATATGCTATCTATAACATAGTCTGAGATCAAAGAGAAATAAGTTTATTTCTATATAGTTTTGAGGTGGGAACTAAAGTAGTAATTTTTAGTGTTTTTCAGTAGCTAAAAAATTATTTGTAAAAATTAGGAAAATATATCAATCCTTATTCCAAATAATTATTGAAATTTATAATCCTAAACTTCATCCTTTTTACACATTTCATTAGTTTACTTCATTTTCAAATTCAAAATACTAGTTTCATATGATTGAAGGTGAACAATTAGACTTTTTTAGCCATTTTCTTTACAAAAGGGTGAGACATGTTTGTTATTTTACCTACTCACCTTAGGTATCAAGGAAATATATTTTATTGTAGCCTCCTCTATTTCTTTCCTAACTTTCTCATAATTGCCTTGCATCAAAAGAATTTCTCTTCTTTTGTTCCTCATCAAGGGCTCAATACTATTCAAAACTCTATCTAATTCCTCTTTGGGTCCAACATCACATAAATTATTTACCACTACGGTCCTTGTATTCATATCTTCATCTTATATTCTTCTTTTCCTATTTATGAGTTTATTGTGCAAATCCTCTAGAATCTTATTTTTTATAATCTCAAACCTTTTACTCTTCAAAATCATGTTTCTTATAATAGCATTCTCTAACTATCTTTTATCAATATTACTATACATACTATAATATTTATTTAAGTGAAAATAGTTATCATCATTTATAATCTACATATTCAAATTTTCTACCTTTGGTTTCCATCCTTTCTTGCCTACTATTGTCCTTTCTTCCTATGCATCTTGTTCAACAAGTTTGTCTCTAGCTTCATCGTTTGAGATCTCATAATGTCTTATCTATATACTATTTCTTCTCTTTCCTTGTCCTTTGATGGTCTCTTTGAACCTTTTCTTCACTTGTGGTGTAGGTTCTAGTTTCACCTTCACCAATCTTCTAGACATCCTCTACACAATAGGTACTTCCACCTCTAGTTATCTCCTAGTTTGTTAATATCTAGCTCTTTTTGGTTACACTTGTGCAACTATTGCATAAGATGAAATAGGAGCTTTCACACAAGGTTGTGCTACTGTTACTCCTTCTAAAGGCCTTGCCACAATAATAGGAGTTGTTGCCAACACTTTATTTTGACCACTGGCCTTCATCTCTAGCATAATTCCTTTCATCTCATTAAAATCTTCCCTTGTCATGCCATATTCCTTGAGAATGGAATATATCTCCTTTTCAACCTTTTTCTTACCCTCTTTACTATATAGTTCAGATTGAACTATTCTTGATCTCTCCTCATTGGTTCCCCATCTAGGGCACTCTATGTCCTACTCAGATTTAAGTATGATTTGCACGTAACCCTCTATGAGTTCTATGCTCATCTCATAACCCATAGGATCAATAAATGTTACTCTAGGAATCACTACTTCTATATAGGTATTATCTGTCTCCACCATGAAGCATAAATTATCCTTTTACTTTTCCACTGTAGGAAGAGGTATTTTATACCTTAGTTTCATCTTAGATTGTAAACTCTTCATCATTTTTTCTATGTCATTATCTCTGACATTCATGGTATTTGACCTCTAGCATTGAGTCACTAACTTCATTGTGCACTCATTGTTATCCCAATTAATCAATCTGGGAAACTTCTTTGTAACATAGAAAAATAAGTTAGTCAATAGGGACTCAAATTTGAAAATAACGCTCTTCATTTTCTTGGTCTTTGCAATGTTGTCCAATAATTGCAATCTAATAATCTCACATAGATTAACCTTTCTTCCTTCAACTTCCGTCACATATGCCGCATGAAGAAATCCTATTGGTACTAAGTTAACCCATCCCTTGTTCCATGGTTTAATATGCATAACCTAATATCTTAGTTAACAATTTTGCTCGCTTATCTTGAATAGGATCAAATTTCATGTTCCTTCCGTCAAACTTTGTCTTCAAGTTTGTCTCAACCATTTTCCTGACACTCTTCTCATTAATAGGATAACAACCCTCATTGCTTAATCTTGTGAACTTGTGAATTAGGTCATTGCCAATAAGAATCTTTTCATCTCCCAAATAGAACATATCATCATGTACCCTACTCAATATGATCTAGGTCCAATCATGATTATTAAGTTTTGTATAAAACATATACTTATACTAGATTTAAACTCTCTATGTGTGAAAACTCAAACTTCAAGGATATGTCATCACAACACATCATTCCTAAATCTTTATGAATCTCTTCATCACCTATGCTCTCAATTTTACAATGTATATAACTTCTAATATCTTCTACGTACATCACATTTTCTAGAACTTGCAAAAATATGGCTACATGGTCATCTAATAAAGAAAAAATGGGTGTTTCTTAAACTCATATCTCAGTCTATCATTGAAATCATACACTTTCTAACTTTCCATTGCTCTATAACTATAAATACTAAAATAAAGTAGATCTAATACTTCATAAAATACCTTAAAATAATTATTTAGAGCTTCTACAACTTTGAGCTTCTCAAACTTGACTTCGGTCTTGAATTTTCTATCAAATCACTTTTCAATTCACTCAAGACACTTCACATGAACAAATGGTACACCAAATTAGGCTTACGATCCTTAAATTATTTTGAATCATACAACACATTAAATATGTATATACCACAAATTCAAAATATTGTCTCTAGCTATGAGTGACCTTGTTTTCATAATTCCCACTTACTCTAATCACATCTAGACTTACACACTTGACCATAGATTTCTCTCTATTTCTACTATGTTTTTTTAACTGCACAATCTCTAACTCACTCTCTAACATTGGTTCTGATCAACTGATACACTACTAATGCTAAAATAGTTTCATTTAGATAGGTTGTGTAACAATCAATCTATGACTTCAACTTCCCATTACGTGCATCAAAATACTACGAGCTTCTAAGAGTATACAAGAGCTTTCTGGATTACAATATTTTACAAATGCTTCCTTAAATTAATCAACATGTTCCTTGACTACTTCCTTCTAACTATTGTCACTTCCATTTTTTATTCCTTCTATCATTCCTATTGTTGTTTCTTCTATGATTAGGATACCTATTAGAGTTTCATTTGTCCATTCTATAGAATCTTATTGTTTGTTCAAAGTTATTGCATAACTAACATATAGGTGCATTTCTCCTCTGATTACTTCCATTTTGACTTTTAGGTGCTCCGCAATTCCTTACAATGTGTCTAGGATTTTTGCACTTGTAACAAGCAAACTAGTTTCTCTCACCATTAGGTTTCTCTCCATCATTAGCTCTACTCTAGGATCAACCTCTTTCATTACCTGTAGGTTTGGTATTCTTAAACAATCTATTATTCCCATTATTATCATCAAACTTAGGTTTCTTACATTCTACTACTTTATGTCCATAACCATGACAATTATAACAATAAAAATTAGTAATCAGTTTAAAAGACTTACTTGTAAAATCTCTCTTCATATGTCCAAATTCATTACATATGAAACATCTACCTTTGAATTCATGTCTGACTTCTTCAAGGATATATCATCTTACTTAGGTTCATCAACTTGCTCTGTTGCTCTAGGTTCATTAGATTTCTCTAAAAAATAAATTTTCTCAATCTCATCAAACCACTTGAATTTTCTTTAGGGATTTTTGAGATAGGATCTGGTTCTTTCTTGATCTCATCTTTCTTTTCTGACTTCTCTCCAAGAAGATATCCAAGGTCTGTCTTGTCATAAGAAGCTCATTGATGAAATATTTATTCATTAATTTTCTCAAAACTTCTGTAATTTATTTCTAACTTTTTCTTTTCTTGTGACATCTCTCCTTCCATAGCAATTTTGTATTTTTCCAACTCAACATGTTCTATCTTAATAGAATCTAATTCAGATGTTACTTAACTCAACTAGGATCTAAGGTCTTCATTCTCAAAGTTTAGATCATGTTCACTCTTATTGCCACTAGTCTTAAGACTCAACTTTAGTTCAACAATTATTAACTCATGTTTCAAGATCTCATTCTCTTTCTTGATGTTTTATGTATCATCATTATCACTAGTCTATGCAAATGGTTCTTTGCCAAATTTTAGATCATCAATTTAATCTTTTAGTTCTCCAATGTAAACATTTGCATCTTTATATCTATCTTTTAGGTTATCTCTTTCTTTTGAAAGAAGATCAATCTGCTAAAGGGCTTCTTCAAGATTCTTCTTCAACTATTCCATGTTCAGTGGGATCTTACTTAAGTTGTTAAGCCTCTTCAAAGTAACTATTCTCTAATACCAATTATTATAAATAGATAATACTAACAGGGGGGGTTAAGTAGTATTCTACAAACTTTTGTCCACAACTGAATATTGTTAATTACTTTATAACTTGCACGCATACTTAAATATTCCTTTAACTAATATTGTTGTACTCTACAAATTCATAAAATATGATGAAAGCAGCGAAAACAACAAAAAAAAATTCAAAAAATGATCACCCTAAATCATAATTTCATACATTTTAGCAAAAAATTGGACCTCAGCCTCCTCTGATGACCTTCAACAAATTCAATGTCTTTTTACAATGTAGTCATGCTCAAGCCTTCTCCTAGGATGTAAATAAAAAAAAATTCAAATATTTTGTCTAGCAACACCACAAATGAAATAAGGAAATTCAATCAGCCTCCTAATAAAGAAGAAGGATGGTAGATCGTGTGGAAGAAGAAAAAGAAAGCACAATCCTGGCACAATCAAAATGGAAAAGGAAGGAAAATTCATCAACACAAATATTTTTACAGTAAAACTAGATATGCAACAGAAATAAAGCCTAGCCCTAACCATAATTTGGTAAAGCCAGAAAAGCCCTGAGTGGTGTCCGAAGCCAATTCTATTCCCTTGGGAAGGATTTAGGAAGTAAAGTAAAAAAGAAAGAACCCTTTGGTTCCCCTAAAATGGATTTTTGAGCACATTTCAAAATCTAAAACTCCCAATAGGGGAAAGGAAGTATACATCCCACCGCACTGAAAAAGAGATCAAACCATCTTAAAGAAAAATATGAAAATTCATCCAAAGCTAAGCTTCATGAATAAGAATGCAACTAGTGAAGAGATCATAATCAACAATGCCTACAGTGAAGAGAGATGGAAAGAATGTGAAAGGAAAGGAATATATATGTATTGGAATGGTCTGTTAAGGAAGAGAGCCAGGCTGCTGCGAATTGTCTCAAAGATTTGGGGCAACTAGGTAAGTAGTATTAAATTTTTTGCTCAAAAAAATTGGTTCATTTTATGCCGAAACACACAGGATAAAGAGGAAATATTGAAATCTAACTTTTTTTTTTACAGGGGCCATCATATTAAATTTCTAGCCTAGCATCCAAATTTTAATAAAGATCACATCAAAAATTTAGAAAGAATAAGTTGGATGGAAAGCATCAAGGTACCATTAGAATTAATGGAAGAATCAATAATTAAAAAGATATCTAACTCATTAGGAAATGTTATATGTTATGTAGATAATATCTATAGATCTAACATTATTAGGGTTTTGGTTAAAACTAACCAAAATCAACAAATTAATAGGAAAATAATTACTAATAGTTCTATTTACAATCTAATTTTCAAAGAATTTTCAAGAAACATTAACATATAAGTAGATCCAAATTTTGCAATATCAGATATAAAAAATAACATTAAAAACCTAAAAAAGAAGATAGGCAAAACATATGCAAGCAAGGTAAAGGAGATCAGAGAGACTCCAAAAACCAAAGAGTATTTGAATGAAAAACAAGAGGAAATCATTAATATGGAAATTAGGCCAGAAAATAGAGAAGCATCTATGGACATTGGAAAGGACATTGAAGAAACTATGGAATCTAATAGAAAGGAAGATATAAGTTACTAGCACTATAAGGACCAAATTTAAGAACTATAAGGACTGTTTGCTAGAAAATGAAGTGATTGAGGAAATGGACCAAAACATTCTGAAATTAAAGAAACTAATGCATGAAATACTCTTGACTCAAAATGATCTAATAGATCAATGTTTATTAGCAAAAGAATCTCACAGGGAACATAAATGGAAGAAGATAAAAAGCACATAGACAGGGGAGTTCTCAAGAAATGGCAAATCTCAAATAGAGGAATAGGGAAGAGATAAAGAATTGAATCCTATAGAATAGAGAATAAAGAAGAAAAATGGGCAAAACTTAGATGTAATAAAAGAAAAAGATACTCAAAAGGAAAACACAGAAATATAGACTATCATTCCACCTGTAGATTTTTACTAGTGGAGTAACATAACAATCAGGGAAAAAGGGAGAAAGAAAAGTTATAAATTGTGGAAAACCCCTAGCAATGGGCAGGACATGTTTGTGTCAGAACTAGGAAAAATTGATAAAAATATAAGGGAGCTACCTTTTATATCAGATATAGATGACATTTGGTGGAATATGACCATGAGCAGTCCCATCAAAGACAAGAGTGATAAAGAGGAGGAAGCATCAAGGGCTATCCAAGCTACATAGGAAGAGGATCAGCAAATTAGCAATCTTTTGATTAAAGAAATCATCTTAGAGGAAAATTAGAAAGGGAAGAAATCAGTAGTAGTAGAAATGGTAGTAAATGAACAAAACCTCGAAATAATAGGGATAGCAGTTAATCAGGAAGGAATGAAGACCCCAATTTCTGGGAAATCAAAATAGAAGAGGGGTAGGAAATCTCTCAAAGAACTCAAAGAAGTAGCCAGACAGATCAAGGAACAAACAAAGATTCCAGATATACTATACAATGGGAAGGGCAAGTTCCTTGCCAAGGAGCAATGAAAATCACCACTTGGAATGCTAGGGGTCTTAATACCCCTAGCAAAAAATGCTTATTAAAGTGTAATCTAACTCTATTTGACTCAGATATTATATTAATTCAAGAAACCAAACTTAATAGAGACGAAGGAGTGAAATTAAGCCAGAAATTGGGAAGATGGAAATTAGAGCTACAACATTTGTAGGGTGCTTCAAGAGGATTGGGAATTATATATAACCCTCGACAAATCAGCATAGAATTACTATCCTCCCAAGAAAATTGGATGCGAGCAAGGATTAGCAGCACTAAATCAAACCTTAAATTTGTAATAACAAATATCTACAGGCCGACTCCTACAATAGAAAAGCTTGCAGTCTGGACAAAAATTAGTACTTTCATGAAAGCACTACCCCTATAAATCATCATTATAGGAGGGGATTTTAAGGCAATCTCAAGTAAGGAAGATAAATAGGGAGGAAGCACTCAAGCATGCAAATCAATGGAAGATTTTAAAGGCTAGATCTAGAAGGACTTTTGATGGATATTAAAACAAATAATGGTATATTTACGTGGAATAATAGAAGAAAAGGATTTTGTTACATAGCAGAGCATTTGGACAGATTTCTCCTCAAAGGAGAGCTTAATCCAAACAAAACAACCATTTTGGAAATCCTTCCTATGGCTGGCTTGGATCACTTCCCAATAAAGATAGAAATTAAAGAACAAACTAAACCTAGCAAGAACCCTTTCAAATGTGAGAAAATGTGGTTTCAGGATAAGACTTTTATGGATCATGTCAAAGAATGGTGGCAAGAGGAATAGTTTGAAGGTTCTAAAATGTTTTGCCTTGTCTCAAAATTGAAAAGTGTTAAAGAGAAAATACTAAAATGGAACAACCAACACTTTGAAAATATTTTCAAAGAGAAATTGGAAATAGAAGAAAAATTAAATAAATTAAATAAAGAAATCATTAAAAAAGGAATGACTAATGAATCCTTTATGCTAGAAAAAGAATATTCACTTAAACATAAAGAAATCTTAGCAAAAGAAGAAATATTTTGGAGAAAGAAATCTAGGGAGAAATGGCTCTAGAAGGGGACTGAAATACTAAATTTTTTCATAACAATACACTATCTAACAAAAATTATATTAACATATCAAAAATCAAGATTTCTGAGGGGGAGGAAACTGAAAACCTAGTAGAAATTGCAAAAATTCCAACTAATCACTTTAGTAACACTCTTAACAATTTTGAATTTTGTAATAAACCAACCGAAGAAGAAATGTTAAAATTCATCCCAAAGCTGATAACGGAAGAGGATAATAAATTCCTCTCTGAACCCTTCACCCTTCAAGAGGTAAAAAATGCACTCTTTAGTATGAATCTGAATAAATCTCCATGTCTAGATGGCTTTCAAGCATTCTTCTTTCAACAATGTTGGGACATCCTTGAAGAAGAATTATGGAAAGCCTTGGAAGTCACACACAATGGAGGCACCATTCTAGTTGAAATTAACCATAACTTCTTAACACTTATCCCTAAGAAAAACAATAGTATGGCATCTAGGGATTTCAGACCTATAGCATTATGTAATACCATTTATAAAAAATTTTCTAAAATATTAGCCAACCCTCTCAAAATATTTCTTCCTAAACTTATATTGGAAGAAAAAACTAGTTTTGTTCCTGGAAGATCTATCTTAGACAGGATAACCATTATACAAGAAACAATACATTCAACAATTAAAAATAAGGAAGGTTGCATGTTCCTCAAATTGGATATCCAAAAAGCTTATGACAAGGTAGATTGGAGATTCCTCTACAAAACACTTGAGGCTTTTGGCTTCTCAAAATAGTGGATTAACATTATTTTTCAATGCATCTCGACTCCCAAAATATCAATCCTTATAAATCATACCCTAGAAGGTTTCTTCAATATTTCCAGGGGCATTAGACAAGGTGATCCTATATTTCCATTTTTGTTCATTATAATGGTAGAAGCCTTTGGTAGAGCAATAAAAAAATTGCAATTAGAAGCTATGATCAAAGGGGTAAGAGTTACTAATGAAATTGAGAACACCACTCATCAACAATTTGCTGATGAATTAGCACTCTCCAAGAGGTAGATCACTTTCAACACATTTTAGACACATATACTAAAGCATTAGGACAAATGATTAATGGTAAGAAATTAGAAAAAAAAATTCTCAATATAGTTGAGGAAATTGAAGACCAAATTTGTAATAAACTTGGGTTTAAAAGGGAAAGTTTCCATTCCAATATCTAGGGATATACCTAGATAAAAATAATTTTTCAAATCTAGGTTGGGAACATATTCTCAAAAAAATTGATAATCAAACAGAATCATGCAAATGTAGGTGGTTAATAAAGGCTGGCAAGATGACAAAGCTCAAAGTGGTCTTATCGGCCATTCCTATTTATCAACTATCTTGCACTCATTTCCCCAAAAATATCAGCTCTAAATTAGAAAGAAAACATTCTAACCTCTTTTGGAATGGATTGGAGGAAATGAAAAAATAAACATTAATCAACTGGTGTAAAATTTGTAAATCTAAAGAATATGGTGGATTGGGAATCAAAAATCTAGAATGGCAAAATGAAGCCCTGGGACAAAACAAGTTTCGAGATTGTATCATGAAAGTGACAGGAAATGGGCTAAAATCATGTATAATAAATATCTTAATCCTTTAGACAAAACCTCATTATTTAGAATTAAAAATCCTCCAAAAGGCTCTGCAATGTGGAATTTCATGGTTAAGAGCAGAAACTTGATCACTAAATATTTAACATGGGACCTAGGGAATGGTGATGAAGCTTTATTTTGGGAAGATTCATGGAATAGATTCCCCCCTCTTGCCTCTCATAATTTTACACTTGAAACCATTTCATTTCTAAAGACCTCTCGAGGGATAAAGGTGAAAGATTACATAGAAAAATTAGATTCAACTTCAGATATAAAATGGAATTGGAAACCATTACCAAAAAGTGGAATTATATTGTTAGATAAGGAGAAATTAGAAGACATCCTTAAAAATAGAATCTCTTCAATTCGGGATAGGGAGGATAAACTAATTTGGGCAACATCAAAGGATGGGATTTATAAAGTAAAGGAAGGGTATAGAATGATCACTAATTCGCTAAAATGGGAAATCAATACCCTCCCTCTGGACCTATATTGGGATCCTGTCAACCTCCCTAAAGCAGGAATGTTCCTCTAGGTAGCAATGCAAAAAAGAATACTAACTATAGATAGAATCAGGAAGATGGGACTTGAAGGACCATCAAGATGCATTTTATGCAAAGAAGCAAAAGAAAATGCAGAACACCTTTTATACACATGTAAAGCATCACAGGAATGTTGGAGATGGCTACAAATCAAACTTAACTGGTCCTCCCCATTAGCCAGCAATTGGATAGATCACCTATTAGGATGGCCTAAAGATTCATCAATAAAAATCTATGGAAGACTTTGAAACATTTCACCAGATATAGCTCTATGGGAAATTTGGAAAGAATGAAATAGTGGGCTATTTCAAAACCAAAGCCTATCTGAACAATCTCTCTACTAAAAAATAGAAGTGGAGATCTCAAAAGTGATGAATAGTGTTCTCAGGAAGAGACCTAAAGAATAAGGATCCTTTTCAGAATGGGATGCTAAAATCAAAAAAAGATGGCAATTATTAATAAACCCTCCACTTTACTAAAAAAAGAAAAACAATCTTGCTAGACTTAACTATAAATGGGAACCCCCTCCGCCAAGATGGAAAAAATTGAATTTCGATGGAGCCTCAAGAGGGATAATAGCAAAGCTGGAATAGGATGTATTATTAGAGATGAGTGTGAGAATTGTTTAGTTGAAAGATCCAAATCTTTAGATAAGGTAACTAATAATATGGTAGAGTTGGAAGCCATTGAAGAAGGCATTAATCTTAGTATTAAACTTAAAATTTAAAAACTTATGATTGAAGGGGATTCCCAAATTATTTTCAATCCTCTTAGAGAGGGAGTCACCCCAAACTGGGCTTTAAATTCCAAATTAGAAAACATTATTAAATCACTCTCTACATTTGAAGAGATAAGATTTATGCATATGTTTAGAGAAGGCAATAAGGAAGTGGATAAATTAGCCAATCTAGGCACCGATGGTATGAATACTTTATCTATTCATTATGGCGCTTCTTAAAAAATATGAAAGAACTCATTATTATCAAATCATACTTTTGTGTGTGAATTAATTCAGAGGAATTGGGCAATGTACTGAATATTTATGATAATCTCACTTTTATACGATTGATATCCCTATGATGAAATCTAGAGGAAACCTTGATCATTAGGATATCATTGTAATTATTTGCGTCTATTCTCTCACTCCTATTTAAACATGTCTTTCAAGGCCTTTTAATCACTTTAGATTGGGTTGTGATTGCTTTGGGCAGTATTATAGGTTTAGGTCTAGTTTTAGCTTTATGGTACCAACATTTGTTTGTATAATGCATTCAAGAATCATACTATGGCCTTTTGTGGGCCGATAACACCAAAAAGGTGGAATACGCTACTCCAACCTATTGATGACAAGAGTCAAGTAGCAATAAGTTGGGAAATAGGAGAAGGGATTTTCAGCTATGCATACTCGTGGAGGACCAACAGTGATGTAGTTGGGATTTGAGTGGGATGTTTAGCCAGGGCGGGTGTGGAAAAATGGAATATCATTAGGTTAACTTACAATATTTTTGACCCCTATTGGCTAGTAGGCTTGGAGATTGTAGTTGCCAATATAGATGCTAGGGTTCATATCCCCCTTCGTGAGTATTATATGGAATTTGATGTAGACAATCCAAAAATCGGTAGGAGTCCAAGACATCCCTGTCTAGTAGTTAGGGATGATGTCCAGTTCTTCCGAGAATGGCCAAAAATGGAGATGAGTATTAATTTCCTGTTAAGGTGGAGGGGAATTGTTGAAGACCCAAGTAGAAATTGGTTAACCAATTATCTAAGGGCTTATGATGCTTACATCCACTTGAATGTTGACTTAATAGATTTGGAAGAAGTGGAATTTAGTTTGCCCAATTATAATAGAACCAGCAGGGGTAGGACAACCTTCAAATTCCCTCCAGGTTCAAAGGTTTCATCTTTTCAAGAAGCTTCAAAAATTATAATGGTTTTTAAAAGATCCTGAAATTTTATGTAATGTGGGCCACTGTGATAATGACCCAAAATTTTGAATAAGGGTTTTTTTGTAGATTTTCTCAACCCTAAATTTTGGTAATACTCATAATTAGCAGTTAGGTTTTTTCAATAATCTCTATCGAATACTATTAAGGATAATTCATTGCATGTTAGGAAAAATGTTATTGAGACCCCTCCTATACTACCAAGGGCATTTAAAAAATGTAAATATCAAATCTTATAATAAAGATAATTATTATATAGCTAATACCTTGCCTCATTTCCTGGTATTGATTGATGTTTTGGGAACATGGTATTTTTAGATCTTCTTTTTATATGGAAAGCATGAACATAGGGTTAATTTCTATCAAAACATTCCTAGATTGCCATTTATCAGTTGTTTCCTTTGTGAATTCACATGAATTGAAGTATAGAACTGAGTATATTATTTATCCCCTTTCGGCTTTAACTAGTATTTTGAGGGACTATTCTTTACAAGTTATGTTGTAGCTTGCTCCCCATCTTAGAACTATAAATAGAATTATCATTTTGTAGAACCAATCCTTTGAATAATGAATAAATTAGGCATTAATAATGACATAAATAATGATTCATAATAAGATAATTTAATTCTTATTAAACTCTCAACAACTTGCAATTTAGTAATTTAGGGAAAGTAATTTAATTTGAAATACAACATTAATGCAATCTACTAAATACTAATTATTCTTATTAGATCTCTATGAATTGGATTATCCAAGTCTACAATCAAGGAATTGAAGATTATATTTTTTGACTAACACCTAATGTTTGAAGTGAATGTGGTGTTATGTATGCAGAAATAAGATTCAAATATCCTTTTATCCTAAAGAAGGCATGATAAACATAGAATAGAAATTTGATTTTCATGATTGTAATTAACTGGGGTATGCCCCTTTTACTTATGTATTATATAGGTTTTCGGTCTTGGGCAAGACTGGAGGTTTTCTTTCCTTGTTCTTTCCTACCAGTGCCCGTCAGAATGGGAGACAACTTGTAATTTAGTTTATTTAATAAAAATTAATCATGGCTACAACCGTTTACCAATTTTTTTTTAAAATTACTTTATAACTTGCATATTGAAGTAAACCAATAATGTTGAATAGTAAATATAACCATACACATAGAGAACTCATAATAGCATTATTTGTTAACTAGGGTAAGCCTCGCCAAGGGAAAACCAAGGTGAGGATGATACCCACAACATGATTCACTAAAAAATAGCATCTTGTGAAAGATATTGACCTTGTTAGGATTCTATGAAGAAAATATAGTTTCTCAAGTTCCTCTTTGGAAACTAGGCCTTGTGAGAAGCCTCAACCTTGTAAGGAGTTGCTTCAACCCTATTAGGAGTTGGTAGAACAAATACAATATATGCCTAAATTTAAAGATAAAAGTTGGAACTATCCAACAATGGAGTCTTATGAGTAGAGAAATTTTTTTAAAAATACTAGGCTTAACCATTGGCCTTCTCATTCTCTTTCTTAGAGAATAGGACTTTGAACCCATCATCTACCAAGAAGTCATACATACTGGCAAACTCATTTTTCCTATGTCTATTCTCTCATCCAATGCTTCAAAGTATTCCTTGAGGGCTACCATCTCTTTCTTAATGTCCTTGACATTGCTATAAGAAATTTTTAGACCTCTCAATTAAAATTATACATAGTTGTTGAACATGCTAATATGAAAGCATGGGATACTGGTGTGAACATAGGAAATTAATAACAAAGATTGGCCTCACATTTGGGAAATCAAGGTGAGAAAATAAATTAAGCATGTTTGGACAGATCTTATCAGTTGACATATATCATCGTTCTTATAATTTAAAGGTTATGCAAATTTTTTATGTCATTCTCATAATTAATGTATTTCATCATGATCTTTACAGAATCACAAATTATAATTTTTGTATTGTATTACATTGAAAACATTAGACCAATCACAAATTAATCTTGGCATTTAAAGAAATATGTATTTCTTATTCCAATGAGTCAAAAGGAAATGCACAGTTTGAATCCTTTTATAGTTATGTTATATTGACCTAATTTTTGTAGTTGTATTATATTTCTCTAATTTATAGAGAATCATGCAATAGTGGGGACAAGTAAAGAAGAAAAAATAAAATATGATGAAAAAGAAAATTAAATTAGTTTCTCTCAATAGATTCTAATCTTGATAGATTTAGTCGAAAAAAATCACATATTATTCATATATTTCTCTTTCCTATTTTGTGCATAATATGTTCTTCTTTGATAGAAATATGAATCCCCTACTTGTAGGTGAAAGTGAATGGGCTCCAATAGGATAAGGTAATCTTTCTCTAAATATTGCAATCATCTTTACCTCTAGTGTCACCTTCATATTCCTTTGTATTTCTTGATATCAGTGCTCAAAAATATGAGAGTTTTTTGCCCTAAAATCTCTCATTAATAGTGAGGATTACCATTCTTACTATACTAAAATTGTAAATATAATTCATATTATGATTGACTAATTCAACTGATTACTATAGAATTAAATGTTTTAATCAAGAATCTATATTTTTTACTATATATCTTGCTATTACTAAAACTATTTGGACATATAATTGATTATGTGTAATCTCCTATACATATTCTTCACTATGATTGGCTTTCTTTGTGTTGCCTTAAATATGATGTTAATATTCTTGTTCTCAATTATTTCCTCCCATCTTGAATCACATATTGGTTTTGAAATGATATGTCAATATAAATGGATATATGTTCTTAAAATCATTCGTGGCAAGTTCATGTCAAGACCCTAGTGGCTTCCCATAAGCTTCTAATTCAGATTTCATAATGGGAATTTCAAAAAATCTACAAACTATTTTTTAACTAGATGCAATACATATAGAAAAACACACTTGAAAAATCATCCATAAAATTTTTTATAGTTAATTTAACAATAATTATAGTTTATCTAATCCTTTTGGTAGCAGTTAAAATTGAAAGCAAAATATTAAACACAAACATTATCAATTTTTACCAACCAAAAAAGTAAATGATGCAAGAATAATTGATTACAAAATGAAGGAAATAAATTTCCTACCTATAGAGAAATGTGAAACTTACAAATACAATTATTGATGATTGGTACTATCGATTTGGTTCATCAATAAAAGCATCATAGATTAAGAATTGGTTGAGGTTTTATGTCAACAATCAGAAAATTGTTACAATTAAGTCATATTATTCAATCTATTATCTACAATGTCAAAATTTTAAAATTCAAAATTCAAAATAAGGATAATTGAAAACTATGTTACCAAAATTTCATGGCCTTTCATTCCTTCATTATTTTCTAATCCTTCACAGATTTAAGGATGTTTATTTGACTGAGGAGCCTTTTGGCTAATTAGTAAATTATTTTATTTTAAATTCTTATTATTATTTTTAAGACCATGCATATATCCAGTAATAATATAAAGAGTAGAAACATGTTAATTGATAACTTGTTCTAGAAAATCCTTTCTTTGTACATATTTTAGTTTACATGAAAATGTAGAAATGAGGATAAATTTTAAGGTAGTGGTCGAATACTTACTGGTTTCCATTGAAATTCATATATTTTAAAATTATTTCTCAAGTCTGATGTATGATGAGACTGGAGAGGGAGAAGCTAGTAAGATTTCTTGAAGATGGTCGTGCCACCATGTTTATCTACAAAATGAAGGATGGCTTCAAGTGAGCCAGCATTGCCAACAATTAGCATGCCTTTAATGAGCCACTTAAGAGACTAATTAAATAAATGAGACATATCATAGGGCCATAGTTTGACAAAGTCAAACTCTTCACTCAAATTCTAGAAAGAAAGAGAGTGGTTTGGATGGAGGGAGCTATTGGTTGGACCTCCTAGATTGAAGACTACAAAAATATCCTATCTTAAGCTTTTCCTATCATTTATGTATATTCCAAGCTCTGACTACTAGCTTTTTTTTTTTGATGTATTTTTTGGGTTTGATATGATACTTTGGGGTTTAGGCTATGCCTCCTTGACTGATTTTCTAACTCTTCCTGTTTTATATAAATTGATTGTTAATATTTAAAAAATAATAATAAAAAATATAATAAAAAAATAAAAATCTTACTACTATCATTGAGATAGAATTAGATAACATATCAAAAAAAAATTACATTCTAATAAAAAGTAGTTGCACTAGAATAATAACATTTTTTATTTGATTATATGAAAATGTAAAAAGACTAGATTTTACTTTTTTATTTAATTTAATAAGTAATTTGTATATTCTATTATCAAATATGTTGTTTTTTCATCTTTAAAATAAAATTAATATGGTAGATCTAATTTTAGCACTATTAACTAGAATTTAACTTTATTATTTTGATTATGTGTTAAAATGTAATAATAATATTAAAAATAACATTAGTAATCAAAATTAAAAGACAAAATTATTATTGTAAATTTTTTTATTAAGATTGCAAAATCTTGAATCTACTCAAGCTTCACACATAATAATAATTAATCTAAACAAATAATAACAATAATAATAATAATAATCTCTAGGCTTCAACCCATTACCTATCAAAAAAAAAGATTGCAAAATCCTATCTTTTATTAAGATTCCTTCATCCACTCCTTTTTGGTCTTTAAGGTTGAATTATTTTTTTAAATATATTTACAATACTTAAATAAATATAGATATACAAATAGATATGCACTTATGGATTTCAGAAGTTGTGAGAGAGAAATGACAAAAAAAGTGTTAAAATCTAAAAATCTAAAAATAATTGTGTAGAAGAGACATATTTAACTACAACATATCCATTTATTTAATAATTTCTATAATTTCATTTATTTACAATACAAATATTTAATGGAGTAGAAACTTCATATTAGAGTGTGATAAAGAAAATAGGTTAATTCATAGGCAAACAAAAAGATTTATCAAAATATACAAATAAATATATTTAATTTATTCAAAATCTATTATATCGTAGAGTCTTATCAAAATTAAAATATCAAAACATTCTTTAATTAATTTAGATAAATATCAAACACAAATAGTATCAAATTTTACCAAGGAAATATAAATGATGCAAAAATAATAAATTACAAAATGAAGGAAATATATTTCCTAACTATAGAGTAACATGGATACAATGATTGATGATCGGTACTACTGACTTAGTTCAATCAATAAAAGTGATAAAGATTAAGAATCAGTTAAGGTTTTATTTCAATGATCAGAAAATTGTTACAATTTATTTATATTATTAAATCTATTATCTACCATGTCAAAATTTTGAAATTCAATATAAGGATAGTTGAAAACTATGTAACCTAAGTTTCATGATTTTTCATTCCTTCATTACTTCATGATCCTTCAAAAATTTAGCCACAACATATTCATTTATTGAACAAGAGCTCTGAGGAGCTAAAGTCCCTGCCTTTTAAAGGAAATAGAATATGGATTTATTTTTTGTACAACATAGAAGATTTTTTATGCCTAGCATTTGCGTATGGTAAGAAACCATTGTTCTTCATCTATACCATTTGTAGTTAGTGGGTGGCATATGTATTTGGCAATTTCGAGGTTATTTTCTTAGTATATTGCATAGGTAGTTGGCTATTTGGATTTAGGGGTCATTTTTCTTTGTTTCTATCATGCTATTTTGATTTGAAGGCCATATTCACCTAACATGGTAGATTTAGAAATAGGTATGAAGGGCATGGGAAACAAGTGGTAAAATTTGTTTTAAAATATTAAAAATGAGGAATTTATAAAGAAAAGAATGTTTAAATTTTTTATTAAAATTATTTAAAGAACAAATTTTAATTCTTGCGCTAATCATAATTTTTCATTTTTATTGTAAAATGCCCTTTAAAAATCTATTTTATAAATTCATCCATTTTTATGTTTTAAAAATATTAAATTTGGTTAAATAATTTTTTTAATAAAAAAGAAATAGACGAACATTTGTGTTAATTTTTTCAATTAGAAATTAAAAATTGAATGGTATGATTTTATTTCCAAGTTATAATAAGATAATGACACATGTAATTGTACAAATTTTCAGCATTGGACAAATATAGTTGAGTAGGAAATGAAAACATGCAAATTTTAGCTATATGAATAATTTTAAAAATTTATATGTTGTATTGTTTAATAGTAAATAAAATTATGAACAAAATGTAGTGCTTTCCAAAAGGATATGGAAAATAAGATATAGAAGAAAAGAACGATGAACAATGTTGCATGCAAATTTGCTCCATGCTAGGGTTTCACCATGTCCTAGTGCCCTATGGTACGCAAATCTGAGACTTGTTTGCGATTGTGCCGATGTTGAGGCATGCTTCAAGATTGGAAGGTGTAATTGCAAAAATCTAGGGTTTTAGAGGTTTTAACCTTGTATTGGAGAAAGTTGGATGCAGATCAGCTGCCGTGAGAATTGTCCAATTTATTTTAGCTTGTTTTTGGTTCCTACTACTTTTATTTTCCTTGATCCATGACATATTATTCCATGGTTGTAAGATTTTTAACTCCTTATACCAAATTATTACAATAGTTCATTCCTTCTAACGATGAGAAGTGAACTTTCTGCATGCAAATATTCTACATGCTATGGTTTCACCATGGTTGTGGTGCCCGATGGCATGCAAATTTGAGTCTCCTAAGGGGAGATTCTGGCCCATGCAAGGAGTGGTCGATATTTCAATGCATGTGATACGACAAGGGGTCTAGAGTAGGCCCAGAGATGCAAATATTTGTTAAAGGATGTATAATGAATAGTCGTAGAGGAGGACTTTGATAAGTTTAAATTTAGGGTTAAATAGTTTATGCAGATAGCTGAGGAGCAAGATGCGAGGAGCGAGATTTAATAGAAAATAAGGGCATGGGTTTAGCAAAGGCAATAAAGGAGGTAGATTTACACAAGCTTGGATGAATCATCGAGGGGATAGGTTCCACTAGCAGCCTCTATCAAATGCAAATTTTAATCAATTTAAGAGGACATAGATCTTTGACATTTGCAAAGATTCCCAAGCTTTAGGTTCTTCATCCAAAATCATTGCCTTCTGAGCCAACTGGTCGTCATTCATCCAAATCAATTCATGTAGAATGGCTGCCATCATTCATTTTATCTCCTAATAATAGATATATTACAAGACCTAAGTTTCTAACGTTTCCAAATAATATCCCCATTGGAAGGAAAAGGCAAGTACATAATCCAACAAAGCAGATTCTTCTAGGATGCCATGGCACAGATCTAAGGTTAGAGGTATTTTTTCTTCCTTTAAGGAAAATCGACATAGTCATGAGCACGATCAATATTATCCAAACAGTAGCTTGGGCAAGGATCACAAATTTGAATGGAGAAAGAAGGAATCTAGATTAGATCATATCAATGCTTCCCCCATGAAGCCTTCATATCCATCTGTAATCTTTCTTGATCATTACCTTGAGGTGCATATTGATCTACTTAAAGACACTGCATTAATAGGTATGTCTAGCCCTAACCTACTACCATTATCCATTATTTTGGATTGGGCTAGATCTATCTGGTAGGGAGTCAAGGAAGTTTTTTTCATCGATTCACAATGCAATTACTTTATAGTTTTATTTGATTCAAAGGCATCTAAGGATGTTGTGCATAAATATAAGGGTTGGTTTTGTAAAGGGAAAGGTTTATTCACCATTTCATGGACACCAAATTTCAAACATAATGATGCTCTACCCCAATTCATGTTGTTTTGGATTTGCCTACCTACTTTACCATTGGAGTACAGGGATCCCAACATTTTTGAAATTATAGCTAATTAGATTGGAATTTATATCAAGCATGATTTGATCCCCTATGACAATCTTCAGACAGATGTTCAAGTTTGTTTGTTACTTAACATGTCTAAGCCCAAACCAACAGTTGTCATGATCAGATCCAAGTGGGGTACCTTGAATCAGCTCATTGTGGTTCAAAGTCCAGAGATCGTTGACAAATTTTTGAGTATTTTGGGTCACTTTACATCAAACTATTTGCAAGATCAAATTCCAAATGTAGACATATGCTATGATCACTCCACAAATCCCTTAAAATGTGCATGGGCCAATGCAAAACTCTTCCAAGCATATTCACAGAATCTAGTGGCTTCCAATCAAGTTCTTCTTAGTCAGGCTGTGGTTCCTTTTCAACAAGATTTTGTTCCCACTAATGAATTTAATTTATTAATTCAAGTCCTAGCATTATTGTACTTCTTTTGGCATTATTGGAGGAATGAAATAAATATGAGCACGAGCTCTAAGTCTACATTACTATTGATGGGTTTAGACAATTCAGAACCTGATGAAATCCCTAATCTGTTGTTGGACATGATAGTGTATGATCTCACCTATCATAACAAGCCTATGAATTTCTCACACATTATCAGTGATCTAAAAGTTAAGAAGATCCCCTAGCATCAATTTTTTAAAATAGCCATAGCTCTCTCAACAACTTTTGCATCTGATTTGATTCATGAAATTGCAATTGAGGAAGGAGTTTCTATAATGGAAATTATTCACCCAGATAACATAATGTCTATTAATCAATCTAATTTTCCAAATGGGACTCAACTGGTGAATGCAGAAAATCCCCTAGGTCTTAATGAAGTACAAGAAGGAACAACTGATTCCTTATATCCAAAATCATTTGACAATTGTCAAATGAATGCTCTCATTAAACCTAAATTGTTAGGATCTACTAATCTTGAAGTAGCTTATCACTTGAATGATATAAATAAATTGGATCTTCCTTTAGATTATTTTTATATCAATGAGCTTGTAGAATCTCAAATGGGGACAGCTAATCTATCTGAAGAAGGCTACATTTTGAATGAATTAAATGATGCCAATGTGATGAATCCAACTGGTCAAGAATCAGGAAGTACTCAACAAAATGGTAATAATAAAGATAGAGGGTATTTTGACTTCTCAATTCATTTGTCATTAGATCAATCCCCTACTGTTGTCACTGTAGTGATGAAGACTCCAAAAAAGAGAGGTAGAAAGCTGAAATCTACAAAGACGTTATTGGAAGTGGATGCTAGTATTCAATCCACTCTTGATGATAAGTTTTCATTAGTCAAAAGATTGACAAGGAGAATGAGAGGTTCTCCTTGTCAGCAATGAAAATCATTACATGGAATGTCAAAGGTATCAATGCCTCTGACAAAAGAGGTAGGATCAAGCAGTTGCTAGATTCTACAAAAGGAGATATTATTCTTCTTCAAGAAACTAAATTATTAGAACAAATTTTTGATAAGACATTGGCTAAATGGACTAATTGGCTTTTAGTTCATGCAGAGGGGCATGGGGCCTCTAGGGGTTTAGCAATTTTATGGAATGCTAAAAGTATTCATGGTATTCTTATTGGACAAGATTCCAATTGGCAGTTGCTAAAAGTTGAACACTTTGATTTGAAATTCCTTATCTTCAACATATATGGTCCCACATCTACAAATGATAAGAGGAACCTTTGGGCTGTACTAATGAATCTTATCCAGCAAGAAAGAGAAATGAATTTTATATTGGGTGGGGATTTCAATGCATTACTATTAATGTCTGAAAAGAAAGGGGGAATTTGTCCACCCATTAGAACTATCCAAGATTTTTCTCCATTTGTAGAAGATAATAACTTAAGTGACATTTTTCCTGACAATGGATTATACACATGAACTAATTGGCGTATTGGTTTTTTAGAAATTGTTGAGAGACAAGATAGGTTCTTGTTTTCATAATCATGGAAGCTATTGAGTTTTAGTTTTAAATCTGAAATCTCACCTTTTGCTGTATCAGATCATTTTCTAGTCCAGTTATTGATATCAAAAAACAACATATTGCAACATCTTAATTAGGCTAGTTCTTTTAAGTTTGAACACATGTGGTTCAGGCATCCTGATTTTATTATGTTTTTAAAACATTGGTGAATAAATGCTCCAACCTTTAGGGATCCTAAGTTTCTTTGGTTCTCTAGAAATCTTCGTTACATGAAAGGGATGATCAAGGAGTGGAATGTGAAGGTTTTTAGAAATGTGTTCAAGCAAAAACAAGATGTCTCAGAAAAACTTTAGAAGGTAAATTCGGTCATCATTCAAAAAGGTCTTAGTCTGGATTTATATCATGACAAAAAATCCATGAAAGAAGAATGGGAGGAGCTTTGCAATAGGGAGGATATTTATTGGAGACAAAAGTCTCGTGAACTATGGTTAAGAGATGGCGATAAGAACACAAATTTTTTTCATGAAACTACTAGAGTTAAAAGGGCAGTTAACACTATTTTTCCAATTAAGCAATCAAAATATGGTCATCTTATAGAAGATGAAAATGGTATTAAGGAGGAAGGTGTTCATTTTTTTTCAAATCTCTTGGCTCCCCCTCATTTGGATCCTATTGATGAAAATTTGATTAATGATTTTATTAGTTGTATTCCCCCTCTTATTACAGCAGATCATAATAGGATGTTGCTTACCCCTTTCACATTGGAAGAAATTAAAAAAGTGGTATCTTCATTCCCACCTGACAAAGCCCCAAGCCCTGATGGATTTACAACTCTTTTTTATCAAAAATGCTGGGATTTTATTGGTTCTAATTTATTAGCAGTGGTTGAAGAGTTGAGAAGGAATGCCAAGATGATCAAGAGCTTCAATTCAACTAACATTGCTATTATTCCAAAAGTTAAGCAGCCAGCCTCTTTTGCTCGCTTTAGGCCTATCTCTTTATGCAACATGATTTATAAATTGATTACTAAAGCTATATACAAGAGGTTGCAGAAATTTATTCCTCATATCATTTCTTTAGATCAAGGTGGTTTCATGCTAGGAAGAGAAACATGGGAAGGCGTTGTTGTTGCACATGAGACTCTTCATTCTATCAATTCTCATTAGTTCTCTAGTATTGTTTTCAAGCTTGACATGATGAAGGCCTATGATAGGGTAAGATGGTCATTCCTCTTCAAAGTTATTTCCAAATTTGGTTTTTCAAATAAGTGGTGTAGACAGATCAAAAATTGTATTTTTGGTGCCTGGTTTTCAATCATTATTACTGGAGAGTCAATTGGTTTTTTCCCCTCTTCTCAAGGGATTCGTTAGGGTGATCCATTATCTCTCATTTTATTTATTCTTATGGCTGATGCTTTTAGTAGATTCCTCAATAGATCTTCACAGTTGGGCTTATGGCAAGGAATTTTGATTCCTCGTACATCTATCACAGTTACCCATTCCCTATTTTTTGATGATGCTCTTCTTTTTGGTACATCAAATGTAAAGGAAGCTAACCATATTAAATATGCCTTGGACCTATATTCAGAAGTTTTTAGTCAAAGAATCAATGCCAACAAATCCAAACTTTTCATTTTCAACACTAATGATGTAGTAGCTCAAAGGATTTCTTCAACTTTGGGTTTCCCGGTGGATCATCTCCCATCCATTTATCTTGGAATTCCTTTTTTTATGGGAACAAACAAGACAACTTTTTGGCTTCCTATCATTGACAAAATTAGGGCTACGATCTCTACTTGGATAGCTAGATGGTTATCTTTGTCAGGCCATATTTTGCTACTTAAAGTTGTCGTAATAACTATCCCAAACTATTACTTGTCAATTCTTAATGCTCCCTCTTCTATAATCTTGAAAATTCAAAAGAGTATTAGACACTTTATATGGAAAGGAAATTTTTTAGATAGAAAGAAGCTTCCTCTTATTTCTTTGCTTGAAATGTCGCATGATAAGGCATCTGGGGGTGTGGGGTTGCATGATATTGCTACTAGAAATAATGCTTTTGGGGGCAAGCTTGTGTGAAAAATGTATATAAAATCTCATGAAAAATGGTGTTCAATCATGCAAGAAAAATACTTAGGTTCTCCAAGTCCTTCGACAAATTTTACTGTGTCTAATCCTCCTTTAGGTTCAGCCATATGGGACTTTATGATGTCTTCAAAGGATATTGTTTGTAATTATGTTACTTGGGAAATTTAGAGTGGAGAGAAAGTAAAGTTTTGGGAAGAATCATGGAATGGATTTCCCCCTCTATGTAGACAAGAAAAGCTGGATGAAGACCGCCAAGTGCTAAAAGTTGAGTGGGGCTCCTCTTTTTGGGACTATGTTTAGGCTATTGAAATTCATTCAAGAAGAGTTCTCTGGAAAGAAACTCCAACACATCTTCTTAGTCAACTAAGTCTCCTTTTCTTGAGGGACTCTCTTGCTGAAAGAATTGTTTTTCTTTGTAATAGGGAAGATATAGTTATATGGGCTCCAACCAAAGGTGGTTATTATTCAATCAAGGAAGGTTATTATGGTCTATGACAAACATATAATTAAAGTAGGAAGTGTAGAGCTTTTTCCTTTTGTTGGAACTCCACTATGTTGCCCAAGACTGGATGTTTTGCTTGGCTAGCCCTTAGAAAAAGAATACTCACCAGGGAACGGTTGTCCAAGCTAGGTATTGCTGAATCTTTTATTTGCAAATTATGCAACAAGGAGCTAGAATCTATAGATCACCTCCTTATCCAATGTCTCTTTGCTTATCAATGTTGGTTTTTTGTGTTGAACAAGCTTCAAATGTCTTTACCTCTGCCAAATAGTCTTTGGGACCTATTTAAATCTTGCCCAGTTTTATTCTCAAGATCTCTATTTTCTAGTATTTGGAAGTGCATCCCAGCTGCTGTGGTGTGGGCCATCTAGTGGGAACGTAACAAGATCATTTTTCGTAATGAAAAATCAAACCTAGAATTTGTTCTAGATGTGATTGAGAATGCAATTTCAGAAAGAGTAAATGCAAATATATTCAATTGTATGAATAATATTTCAGTATCTGCTTGGGATTATCTTCTTCTAAACTGTGGAAACAAATTAAGTTACCTCCAGATTTTTCTACAAATTGGAATTCTAATCATCAATCTGATCGACTTCATGTAAAATGGTATCCCCCTTCTAGAAATTTTCTAAAGTTAAATTTTGATGGTTGCTCTCGTGGGAATCGCGGTAAGTCAAGATTGGGTGCTTGTATTAGGAATTGGTAAGGTGAAGTAGTTGCAATCAAAGAAGATGTTTTACCAGTTGCTACTAGCAACCTTGCAGAAGCTCAAGCCCTATTGGCAGGTCTAATTTTGGCAAAGAGATGTAATGTTTCCACCATCCATATTGAAGGTGATTCTTAGGTAATTATAAACTCTTGTCTCTCATGATCTTCTCATACCTAGAAACTAGCCTATATCCTTCAACAATGCTAGGATTTAATTGATTCTTTTCAAGCTACTTGTTTGTCTCATACTCTGAGGGAGGGCAATAAACTAGTTGATTGTCCAGCTAATCTTGGTTGTGAAGGCTCCATATTTGAGTCTTGCCATTCAGAGGTTATTTTTTGAAATTCCCATGCTTAGCAGAGTGCCATATTTGGGACACAAATAAGATGAATGAAGCTTAATAGAAACTAGTATTATAATTGATCGACACATGACTATTACTTTGCACATTCTTTGTGCATGAGGATTCATCTTTTTGCTGAAAATGGAAAGTACAGAGTTGGCCTTCATGGTTCATCTCATAGAAGTTGATTTGGATGGTATTTTTTGGTTCACAAATGCTCCAATTAGACAAGAGGTTCAATGATCTCTTGATTTTAGTTAAATCTTTCAGAAGGAGAGGTTCGTTGGCATAATTGGACCCTAATCATTGTTGAGTATTGATATATATCATATTTTGGGAACTCTTGCTTAGTGCAGAGAAATTGTATTTTGTTGTAGGTATGCTTGGTATGACATATCAGCTTTTAACACTTTTGTACTTCAACAACGATTTAGAGTTTTCGTGCTAGTTCTTTCTCTGATGACCCCTTGAACTAGTTTATTAATAAATGTATTATATAAGTGCTATGTCACTTTTTGATTTTTTTTTTTAAAATGTAAATAAAATTATTATTTTTTGAATAACAATTTAAATTTTATAGGATAAATTATTATTTTTAATTTAACATGTACTAATCTACTCAATAAATTTAACTATACATAGATTATATTTACACTCTAAATTATATTGATTAAAAGTTATAAAATAATATAAAAAGTATTTATTTTACTAGATGTAAATTGTAAAGATCTATCAATACTAAAAAAATAAATATAAAATATAGATATAATATATATAAAATAATTTTACATAATCTTATATTGTTTGATCTATGTATTCAATACCAAAATAAATAGAGCCATAATTGAAAGGTCATAGAAACTTCATTAGATGAATACACAATACGGTCCACTACTAGCAAGAAGGTTGTCAAAGCTATATACCACCTTGAGACATTCATTCTTGTTTAACACATGTCCAGCTTGGATATTTTCTTACCCATTGAATGCAACATGCATCTTTGTCATCCAACTAGACTATCGATTCTTCTATGAATACACCCAACTAGACTATCAAGCCTTCTATGAACCCCATTTCTACTAATTATTCTTGGCGATTTGATGAAGTAGATCTAATCTAAAAATATTTTACATGTTTGTAATTTGTAGATTAAGAATGCAAAGGTTCTCCCTATTATTGGCATGATTTCTTTTCCATGATAGAGCCACAAAATGAATTATCAAGGAAAAATAATTATTTGAAGCTAGATAGCATTAGGGGCTTTTAGGTTTCATGGGAGACTATAAGAAATAAAAAAAATGATGGGGCTTTGTAGCACAAGTGCAACAAGCTTCTCCTACTCTCTTTGTTAAAGAGTACCAAACAATTTGACAAGACATGCTACAACAAAAGAAAACTCGAAGGATTGATTTTTAGCATGGGCATTTGGTGATAATAAAAAAAGGCAGGGAGAACATAAAGAAACAATAATGGCTATGAGAAAATATAATGTTTGATATTATTATTATCAATTTTTTTATGTTTGTTTTCTTTTAGGGTTTGTAAGCAGTACTACTGCAGATTAGGACGAAAGGAAGGCAAGGCTATTGCTTAAAAAACCCTTTGATTAATAATATTCATACTTAGGAGTTTTGTCTCAGGACTGCCATTTTGAATGGTTCTTCTCCATGAAAGTCATTTTTGATGGTATGTGTGCCCAGGCTACTACTCAAAATATTTTCCTTGTTATGTTTGATCTCTGTAAGCGATATTTGTTTGGCTAAATTGATCTAAGTTCAATGGAAGAAGTGACATACAATCTAATAAATTAGCACCAATGATGAGAGTGGAGGCTGATTGAAGAACATTCTAGAACCTTATTTTTCCAATTTTTGATCTTAGAAAATCAATTTTACCCCTGGCAAAAAGGGGACTGGCCAATAAAAAAAAATTGTTGATTAAAAATTAAATAAAAAATAAATTTCTTTATAAGAGTTTTGTAATGAAATATGTTTCAAAAATTAATTATGTACCACCATTGAAAACATTAGTTGCCTACCTTATAGATAAGGCATGGACTAATAATTTCTATAATGTTATTTATTTAGAATGCAAATATCTACCCAAGCAAAAACTTCATGTTAAAGTATGATAAAGAAAATAGATTAATTCATAAGCAAACAAAAAGATTTTTCAAAATATACAAATAAATATATTTAATCTATTCAAAATCTATTATATCACAAAGTCTTATCAAAATTAAATTACTAAAATATTTTGAAAATTTCAATGTGTAATTATTTATACTAATATATTTCTAATTATAGTTTTCCAACACTATTTATTATGATTTTCAAATTTTCACAAAAATCAAACTCATTAAGACTATTCAATTTTGTAAAAGCCTAGGATTCCTAATAGAAAATTTGTATGTTTATTTCCTCTAAGTAATAAATATGAATATAGAAATGAACCCGATCTTTCTATGTATACTAAAAATTCGACTCTTATTGATCATTAATGTATTGATATTTGCAACCCATTTTTGCTAAGGTATAAGTATAATGTTCACTAATATGAAGTAATATAAATATGCAAACCATAATGTATATCAAATTGTTTCTTGAGAAGATATATTTCCAATTTGATTGTTATGTTTCTCAATATTCGATCACATATATATGAGTAGATGAGCATGTTCCCATGTAGACCATGTTAGAGAAATCTCTTATATAGTTGTTGCTTTAATGTATTCAGAATACTTTAAAAGATCTCTCTCTCTCTCTCTCTCTCTCTCTCTCTCTCTCTCTCTCTCTCTCTCTCTCTCTCTCTCTCTCTCTCTCTCTCTCTCTCTGTGTGTAACACTGATACATATACTTAGTGTACTTCACTTCTACTAAAGCTATACTTTAACAAATTCAAGGCTTATTTATCTTTCTTTTTTCATATATATATATATATATATATCACATACTTTATAAAACAATTAAAGCTTCAATAACATAATAATTTGAATATTTAATAAGTTACCAATGTTCTTCCACTTTTCTTTACACTATCGTTATAAAGATTTCTACTTATTTTATTATATTTGTGTGGACATATAACAAGAAAGTTCACTTATATTCCCTTATTCAATAAAGAACTAGTTTAAACCTGTAATGTTAATAACTATATGGAAGAGCTAATATGGATAAATAGAGATATAGATGTTATAGAGTTTCTTTATTAAAAAAAAGAAATTTCAAAAATACCTACCAAAAGGCCAAAGTCAACATAAGCCAACAAATTTATACCATTATAATTATTTATTGTTATGAAATTAGGGTTTAGGATTTTGTTTTGTTTAATCATTTTATTTTCATTATCAATTAAAATAATTTTAAAATATTATATGTAATATATAAAGATAAATGCAAATATAAATAAGATATCTATAATTTAAAATAAAATAATTTCAATATAGTAATATTAAGAATAAATTTTCTTAAAATATTGTGTTATATACAAATAATATATTTATAATTAATTTCAAATTGGTCATGCACTTAATTCAAAGCCTCGTTAATAGTTCAATTTGGAAGGACCTAATTTAAAACTCTTTATATATTTTTTTTTATTGATAGTCTTTTTTTAATCAAATGGAAGAACTTCTAAAAAAGAAGCTCATTTCATATAGCACATTATGAGAGTACTAAAATTTAGAGTTAACTATTGCCAAAAATTTTGGATATAACTTTTGCATAATTATTCTAATTAATACTATATTATATTTCAACACTTGTGATTGGAATGAACTAATCTTTCAAGGTTAGAGTAATCAAAATTAAAATTATATATCTACAAATCTTAGTCAATTATATTGTAAACTTGATAATTAATATGGTTAGAGAATAAGATAAAATATTTGAATAAAGTAAATATTAAATGCATTTGTCAACTAGCCTAACTTATATTAATTAATAGATTTTTAAGTATTTATTTTATTTTAAATTGTGACATATTTTGTGCATTTCACAAGTAGGTTGTCTATTTCATATAAGAAATGATAATTAGAGGGATTGGGAGATATAGGAGGAGAGAGGTTATACAAGGTGAATAAGAGGAATAATATGAAGAGAAAAGTTAGATAAAGAGGTGAAATAGTGTGTGTGTGTGTGTGTGTGTGTGTGTGTGTGTGTGTGTGTGTGTGTGTGTGTGTCTGAGAGAGAGAGAGAGAGAGAGAGAGAGAGAGAGAGAGAGAGGATATAGATTGTGAGATATTTAAATTATTGATTTCAAATAAATTAGTTGTCCATTTTGTATAGAAAATGAGAGTTATAAGAATAAATAATTATAATGAGAGATAAGGAAAAAGTGGGGGTGGAGAGAGGAGAATGGGCAAGATGAATGATATAAAGAAATAAAGGGGGTAGAGATGTAAAAAGATTGAGAGTGATAAAAATAAATAAGGAAACATAGGGAGAGACAGTAGATAGATATATGGAGTGTAATCAAATATCAAAGTGGAGGATAGCTATGAAAGGGAAAACAAAGAGGAGGGCAGTGATAGGGAGACAATATAAAAAGAGAAGATGAGGGAGGGAAGGAGGGAGGCAAGGAGGTGATAGATCAATAGTGAATAGATAGATTTAGATAGAGCACATACATAGAATAAATCAAAGAGATATAGAAGAAGTATGATATCTATATACATAGGAGTTAACACTAAAGATGGATAAGATAAAATAGTGATAGGGAGGGAGAAAATAGTGTCGATGTTTGTCAATAAGAGAGATATAAAGAAAGGGTAAGAAAGTACAAGAGAGATTTTATGAATAACTACTCAAGAATATCATTAAAAATATCCAAAAATATCAGCTTAACCCTTGCACCTTCAAAGATATAAGTGCTTGTCTAAATAAATTTTAAAATATATCTTCCGAAAACCTCCAAATATTCATTTATACAACACAATTTCAACTTTTCAAAATTCAAACCGAATATTGTAAGATATAAATAAGGGCCTCTCTTAAAGAGACGATATCATTAATGTTCTGTAACTACATCAACAGAACTGGAGGAATCCGTATGTTCATTCTTCATAAATCTGAGACAGATAGTGATGTCGAAAATCCCTGAGAGTGACTCTCCTCGAACATATCGGACAGTATAATCATTTATATAGAAATTAGAAATGAAACAAATTGAAAGGCATCAAATTAAAATAGAACAATAAGAAATAGAAGAAAATTAACTTTCACTTACAGTGGACGAACCACGACTTTCTGCATCTTTAAAAATCCACTTTGTTATACACGATTTCCCGAAGAAATGGCCACACAAAAGACAGCTGCAGTTCCACAGTTAAGAATATTAGAAAAAAGAAATAGAAGAACTACTATAATTTGATATTGTTTGCATCAACAACATACCAGACAATGCGATCTCCCGACTGAGCCCATGGTTCGAAAGCAAATTGAACAATTCAACAAATCATTAACCTCCAAAACCTTAACAACATATTTTCTCTTCTTTGCAGCTTGCGGAGCCGCTCCTTGCTGATCGCATACTTCATCACACTGTTCTTTCACTGCAGCAAATGTATTACGCAGCTCGCGTAGCTTGTTTCTTGTTTCCTCGAGAGTTTGTTTGTTGGATTCCTCCCCTTCTTTGGCCTTCTTCAGCTCCTCTTTTAGTCTCTTGTTTGTTTGTAATAATTTCTTGTTCTCTCTTTGGGCCTTAGCCAAATAGGCTTGCATGTCATCAAATGCAGATTTGACAGAGAATTTTAAGGATTGAATACGCTCTGTACGATTTCTCGCAACTGAATTGTCGTCCTCGTGTTGTGGATAAAGAGGCGCGTCATCATGAATATTCTCCGAAGCCGGAGATTCCTCCCCCCAGAGAGTCTCCGATTGTTGTCGATCCCGCTACACCGGAGATGTTGATCCACGTCGATTTCTCCGTCGGCAGTCCTTCCGGACACCCTCCGCGGTATAAAATCCTGGGGCACGAGTGGGTCGAACCAGATGATCGGGAGCTCTGTATGTCGATTCGTCAAGTTCCCGCGGCACAGTGCCCCATCGACTCATTTCTCTTTCCCTTTCGTCTCACTTTCCTTCTATAAGGGAGATCACACAGTTACGTTTACCAGGAATGATGCAACAATAACAATTCAAGTTTAGATGATAAAGTTCCGAGGTTTTTTATCAATTTGAAAAGCTATTTTGATTTATATGGAAGCAAGAGAGGGCGTATGTCTAGGCAGCCGACTAGATGGTTTGATTAGACATTAATTTGTTAATTGTTAAATAAATTAAATATGCATTTCAATTTATTTGTATTTTTAATTAAGTTGAGAGGCTTTCTACAATAAGAACATTAGTCAATGTAAACATTTAAAAATAAATTGACTTTCATCTGATTGTTTTATGATGAATTGTTTCCGCGATATCCCGCTCCACCGGCGAGAGTGGAAGTCGTGCACGTTTCTGTTCTCGTTGGCCCTATCAACTAAAAACTCGTAATTCTTTTATTATTTACACAAGTTTTTCCAACTATATAATGTCAATGTATAATTGGGAGTGTGCAGCTAACTATTTGCCAACCCATTTTCACTCGTTTTTCTTCCAGGTATGCGTGATCTTACCTGGGGCAGCCGCATCAACTCTGAACTGCAGACTAATTTTTCCTTTAAAATAACGTGACAAACAATTATAGGTGTAAAATGAAAGATTGTGGATTATCTATTTAATTTGTAACTCTACAATGGAGTGTATGATAATTGAAAGGGGCGAAAAAGCTTTAAACAAAAATCAAAATTTAACATGAAGTATTTTATTTAAAACTATTACACATCGTTAATAATCAGTTTATCTTTGAATAAGACGAAACGCTTCTTTTTAGCTCTCGGAAACGAAAAGATTCAGTTCAGACTGTTCGTTTGTAATAAAAATAAAGATACATCCATCATATTTTCAATCAGCGATGTTTCAATTGGCACATAATTTTATGTGACGCTGATTTTGGAAGGTAAAATCTTGTTTCAACTTTTCCATTTGTGGAATGGCCCTCCACAAGATAGCAACTGCTATGCTTCCAGGAACACCGATAACCATACCAAGAAAAAAGATACTGTTTATTTTCTACAAGTTGTAAGATCTTATATAAAGAAAATGTATCCCCCCACAAGATACCTGATTTAGCATAAAGAAATAGTTGTTGATTAACTATATTAAATAGATTCAACTTTAAGGACGGTCAAAAAGGCGTTAATTTTACTGTCAAAAGTCAAATCTCTAATCCGTTTACTAACAGAGCACCACAGAATTAATTTATAGCGACATTCTGTAAATTGCTACGTTTTTGAAATGTTGAAGAAAATCTTGATTAAATTAAATTAAATTCATTGAAATGGAAGCGAACAGTTTTTAATTGATCGGTTACAAGACTAAGAAGAACACTCATATATATTATCCTATACAAGTGATTCTTTACATTTGTATTTTTCTGTAGGTAATCATATCTGAATTGACTTTGGCGAAAGTAAAGAGAGACAAGATTGAAGTGAAAGAAGTTGCTTGGGAAGAGTCCAAAAGTGCACTAGTCAACAATAGATACCCACTGTTTATTTTTTACTTTTGTTTCTTTCCCAAACATAGCTTTAATATTCTACACTCAATTTAGATAAATACAAAACCCGTTGTCCCGCATTTAAAATAGGGCACAGTTTGGAGGAAATAGATGTTTATAAATATATTTTTGTATATTAGATATTGGAAATATTACTACAACATCATTTTAAAGCTCAAATTCTAAGACTAATTGATGAAGTATCAAAAGCTGATTAGAAGTTATCAGCAGTCCTAGTCACTCCTAATCGCAGACATGATTTGAAAAACATACATATATACAAAGATGTATCAACTTCTAGAGCATAAAAGGAAATAAGTATCAGATAACAGGGATTACAAAGGACTTTTTTTCTTTTAGATGGAAATCATCTCTTCGTCTACTCATATTTATTGTTATTTTACTGTTTCAAAGAATATAACGAAATTTAGTCATCTAAATCTGAAGAGATTCCTTTTAATGCAAATTATTTCTTCATTTTATAATATTCTCGTTATTTTACTGATTTCAAAGAAAATAAAATGGAACTTGATGAAATCAGCGAGTGGAAAGTATTTCAATGTTTTGTATGGTGCTACTTTCAGAAATGATGGTAGGTTGACCAATGAACCGTGGAAAGCCACTGTCCATAGTAAAATTTATTAAAAATAGACATTAGCTGAATGTTTTCATCATTCATCAGATTTCAAATCTATGCATATTGTTAGCTGAACTTCCTGCTATGTGAATGTCAAAATTTCATGTTTATGTTGGTTTAGTCCCTCAAATTTTATAGAAACTTCAAACTTACATGTCGTATCAAGAGCTTTTGCTTTAACCCCTACATTGCAGCAACATGTAACCTTCTTTACCGTTTGATTTTGTCTTGGCTATTTTTATTGGTAAATTTTTCATTGCCTAGAAGAATAAAGTCTCAAAATCTACGTTACTGCTTTAGTGCATATCTTTCCTTTTCATCCAGCACATCACTAAAGTTATGAAAGTAGTGTTCTGATTGGATGTCTGCTTTATAGACTTGCATTTCTCCCTTCAACGTAAAAATCATAAATATGCTCTTTGATATCTCCAAGACAACAGAAATTTGTAAAATAATATAATATATTAATTTTATATAAAATCCAGTAAGATCTCTTTCAATCTCTGAAATGCTTACAAATATTTAATTAAGTTTTTTTTGAGAATATTGAAAGAATTTTGTAATATTCCATTTAATAAATTAGTTATTAAATAGATATGTATTAATGATATCTTTAAATATGTAATGAACATAATTTATTTTTTCTCTTTTATTAAAGAAGAAGATTAATAAATTTTGAAGAGAGAAAGAAGACTTTACTTTATCTTTCAGATATGTTCACCTTTAAACTATATTGTGATGAGACTACATCAGTTTTGGATCAAGTATTTAATCCACCATTTAAAAAATATTATGTTGAATATTAAAACAATTATCATGTAATTGTTGAATATATAATATATTAATATTAAGTGTATTAGAAAAAATATATTTTATTAAATAAAAAAAAGAAAAAGAAAACTATAAATAATCAAGTTATTAAAAAGGGTGTAGAATCTCTTTTTCAAGATATTGGATTCAAGGAATAACCTTATGTTCTCATACACAGTTGCCACTTAAGGGTAGTGCTCCTAAAAAAATTGATCAACTCTTTATCACCTATAAAAGATTATATTCTTCAAAATTTTAAACTTTTAGAAAAATAATAAAATTAGTTATGTTTACTTGTAATACTTTTTCTCAAGTGTGAATGTAGATGTGAAATTTGTTTAATAGTTTCAAATGTATTGAATAGATATAATATTAAAGCATCCACAAATAGAGAAATGGTATCATAGTTTCAAGAGCATAAAATAATTATTTTTTAGGCTATATGTATAAATTGATCTAGGGTCTATAATTTTATTTGTCATTATTTGCATTCCATTCAAAACATATTAGTGTTTTATTTAGTTATTTTGTAGAAATATTAGATTTAGTTCAAATGTTAATAGTTTGTCTTATAAGTTAGAATTAATTTATTGATTTCACTTATAATTATTTTTGAATAATTTAGAAACATTATTTAGATGATTTTTTTAATGCCATTTGTATGAGGTAGTATCCTATTTTGAATCAAAAGAGACCGTTTTTCTATTTTTTATTCCATTTTTAAAATCCTATTTATAATTACGTAATTTAATATAGTTTCAATTAGGAGACTCCAACTTCACAAAAAAACTAATATAAACTTAATATTTTTCCTATTACTTTTTGTTACATTCTATGTTTTGAACATATTTTTTCCCCTTAATATGAATAATATAACTTGTATTACTAGTAACAATTATATTTATCTTATGATTTTAACAAGTAATGTTCTCTATTGTTTTAACTATGTAAAAAGCTATAAGACATGGATGTGCATATAGGGATGAAGTTGAAGTCTCTTTTGATGAGAATGGTTTTGAGGGTGCTTGGTTTGAAGTAGCTGTCATGGGACATTTTCATAATACTACAAAAATAAGGTATTATGTTAGATATGAGCATTTCAAAACTCATGAAGGGGTTCTAGAGCCTCTTGTGGAAGAGGTCTTTCATAAATATATGCATCCAATTCCACCTCAACTGGCATTGCCTTCAATTATAGAAGCTGACCTTCATGTCGAAGTGACTGTTGGTGGAGGGGAGTGATTGTTGATACATTTGAGTCACCTCTTAGCATTAAAGAGTTATATGAAGTATAATTCCCTGATAGTCATACTCTACGACCATTTTTACACTCCCAACTACAACTAGCACAAGAATGGGTTGGAGGTTGATGATTCCAGCACAATCATATTGAACAACTCACAATATTTTTGTATTGAGATTAATTATCTGGTAAATAATTTTGAGTACTTTTTGTCTTTGAACTGAAAACTACTATTTGAAGTATTCTTGAATTCCTCACTATTTCTTTTTCTACTAAAATCAAGTATGTTTGAAATCCATTCAACTACTTGTTAAATAATGTGCTTAACTTCAATTTTGTTTTATATATTTAATTAGTAATTTTTATTTTTTGTTGGATATTTAATTTGATTCTTCTATCAATTATTAAAATTATATTTGTAAGTTTTTTTTTTCTTAATTAGAAGGAACAAGACTTGCTAGTTTCTAGAACATGTTGGAGAACATAAACTCTCGACTTCGACAAGCATTCCCTCAAAATGTAGATATAAGCTTTGGAGGTAATGTTAGAGTAAATAATTAATTTATTAACTATTTATTCTATTTACTTAAGTTTACTTAGATAAATGCATTTAGTCTTTAGTTGTCATCTATAAGTTTCTGACAAGTTGTTGACAACACGGGAGTTTGTCCCTACCTAAGTCATACTTATCCTCTCACCTTGATCGAGGATATTCCACCTTTTTTGGACATATGCTTAGTTGTCACACTTATCTCCTAACATCTTCTAGCTTCTTCTAGAAGCTTCCTTGAGGCTTCTATATTCTGGCTCTCACTTTGTATTTCATAAGTATTTTAACATATTGTATAGAAATACATTTTCCTTATTTGCAATATCTTCTCTCTCATGTCCATTTAGTGTTTTCCCAAGCTCTTGCTCCTTCCTTCTATGGTTTCTCTTCGATTGTCTACTTGTATGCAGGTGATGTTGGTGCACTAAAGTTGGATTTCATCAACTTCTACATGTTATCAGAGCCTCCTTACTGATTCTCTATTGAAGGATTTTTGAAGCCACGATTCACAAACACAAACCCTAGTTTGTTTGCGCATTTTTCTTCAATCAGGGTGAGGAGAAAATTTTTTAGGGCCCTTTGGGCCTAAATGGACACTGCCATTGAGTTTAGAAGGCCTTCAAGAATCTAAAAATTTTTTTGGCCCTCTATAGGCAACTGTACGGACAAATAGAGTGATTTTTTTTTTTTAAAGTTATTTTTTGTAGCTCCACTAGTGCTCTGTTGGGTGACAACCATTGTGGCGACATTAGGTGTAATGCTCCGCCAAGGGATCCAAAGAATTAATCTAAAATTTCACTAAGTTTGCCAAACAAATTTTTATTTTTAAATGTAAAAGTAGAACCATTCATAGCATTCACAGAAGCAATAGTAACATCCAACTGAAAGTAAACATAAAATAACATAACAGATTACATTCTTTAAAGATCCCTTAACGTTGAATCACATCTAATCATAACCATTCATCTAACATCACATCTTTATGAAATAACAATGATACATCCAATGTTCTTAAACAATATACAAGAGTCCTTTTTGTAATTATATTTTAGATTACTCAATCATCCACTATACATGTTACAAGGTATGAAAGGCTTAAAAGAATAAACATCTGTCTAAATAAAGTACATCAACATCCAATATTAGTCAATGATGCAATTAAAGTAAATGAAACCACATGTCATACATGATACATCATCACCAAAGATATAAACATCCATCATAAAAGATAACCATATATCACAAACATAAATAACTAAGTGCACGATTCCTCCCAACTGTTAATAGCATCATTAGACCATCGTGGATCCTAGCCATCCCTCTATGCATAACATTCCAAATCACCGAAGAGATCATCAGTATTAACATAGTAGGAATGTCACTCCTAAATCATACTACATCATATGCAGAAAGTAATCTAACATATGCAGATCATCAATGTGAGAAACATACCAGTAAATACATCCATCATAAGGTATATCATCTATCATAATGATCCAAGACCGAAATGAAGATAAATACCAACCAAGAATACTCCAGCCATGGTGTCTCAGATGGATCTCAAATTATAAGAGTGATAAAACACTACTACCCGAGCGCGTGGAACCTAAGTGGTCCACTCCCACTATGCTGAGGAGATAAACTCAAGTCCCATACAGGCTATCAAAATCACATAGCATAAATCTCTATAAGTCCATTAATCCTAAAAGTATACTAACTCAAAGGAATCCAATCACAAAATTTACATCTAATTCTCAGAGGCACAACAATAAGTACACCACTAGAGCTACACAAAATCTATAGAGGAGACTTAGGCTACATACTAAGGAGTGTCATCACATGGTTTCTTGAGTTACCCTGGACTGGTCTCTCACTAGACCCCGGACCCTCAAGCGTTGAGTTACCTTGGACTGGTTACTCTGAACCTGAGACCCTCAATGTGGCACATGTGGAAACCAAGAAGCCCTCTCAAGAAGATGAGGCACTTCTCCTATCCTTAGTCTATACAAGCACTCAAGGCATGGGTGGTTCAAATATCTCTAACTTATCTTTTTAGTGTGTTTCCCCCCATAAATTTTAATGACTAGATTATCACTTATTACATAACTTGCATTAGGTGACCCTGGTATTGCGCACTTTGGGCCCCGGACCCCTATGCAATCCACTCCCATAGTCATGTACCTAGACAACCTCTCCTAAGCACATAGATCCATAGTTGTGTCCCATACCACAACACTCATAAAGATCAAACTCGGTTCCTTAACAGACAATCTAATAATAAGATGGTTCTCCCATCCAAAAACACATAAAAGCACCACAAAATAAACCTCATAAATATAATCTCCAATATGAATTCACAATATCCATTAGTTCTCAGCAAGCAACCAAAATATATCTTAAAATCATACTGATCGAAGACTCCAAAATGGTTGAGTCAAACATGTCACAACATGACATCATCAAGAAATAAATCAACATTTCAGTCCCATCATGGCGACTGAAAATTAATCCAAGGATAACTAATTGATGACTCAAAAATGATTAGCTCAAGTGTCTCATACACATACATCTTAGCTTCACACATGCAGACTGATAAATAATAACAATTAGTAAATACAAACATTTCATAGAGCATACGATCACATTACCATGGTTGGGTTTAGAAAGATTGAGACCTAATAAGATCAACATGCCATCACATCTCATAACCCCCAAGCCTCTAGTAACAACCTAAGATTGGTCAACACTAGTCAACCCAAAACCCAAAACAAGAAGCATATAGAATACACAGTGCAAACACATGTTTTGGTTTACTAAAATCACATAGCTGAATAATGTGTAGAGGTTTTCAGTTTTCATTTCAAGTATACTTCAAGTGTCTAAGTTTCATCATTTGACCTACAAGTCAACCCATTTGTTCCCCGATAGCATTATCGTTCCATTATTAAGAATTACATTCTAAGAATAACTTAAGAAAAAATATTTACTCATTAAACTGATCATCACTGACCTTTAATTAAATGTTCTCTTTATTTAACTATGATCCATATTCTAATTGATTAACTCTTCTTTAATGTTACTTCAACTTTCAACATAAATCAAGGATCTTATTCATTAAATTATAAGAGAGCCAATTATCAATCTTCAAATAAGAAGATTATAACTTTATAGAAATGATCAATTAAGTCAATCAATTAACGTAGGTTCACAATCCATGACCCTTTTTGTCATTCTAATAATACTTAATTAAAACTTAATTAAATATTACTAAAATTTAAGTCTTTTAATTTTAATCATTATAATAACTAAATCATCACTAACAACCACTAAAGTATCTAAAGTCATTATTCAAGTCATTAGAATAAGACTTATCAACTTCGATGTAGATACTTAACAACTCCACTAAAAGAATTAATATTAGCATATCAATTAAAACTTTATTACATAACTTAATTATTAATTAAATTTAATTAACTCTAATTAATTAATTTAATTAATAATTACAAATCCAATTCTCTAATATTAATAATGAATTGTTAATATTTAATAACAAGTTATATTGGAAATCTTATTAATAAAGCTATAATGACCACCTTCGTCATTCTATCAATGAAAACTAACTTTTCCTTGACAAACTCATATTATTGATAATCATTCAGTTGAACCGCATTTGATTCAACTAATTATCAATCAACTATATTTCATTCCATTAACATTAGGATTAGTAATAGTTTAATAACTAATAACAAGTTAAAATTAATCTATGATAGTAGATTCTTTATTATTTTTGCTAACAACAATGTCACTAGTAAATTAAATATAACTTCCTTAAGAATCGTTCCCCGGATAAGATTTACCAATAATCAATAGGTAATCATTTGTCCAAAATAATCTTTGATGATTCTAAGTATAATGATCGCCAACTTAATTAATCACAATTTCATTCATGATAACATGACTTCATTTCCATTGTATTTTTTCCCCCCTTAATTTGATCTCAACTAAATTCTTAATACTATACTTCAATTATTAACTAATCTCAATTAGATTAAACTTAATTGAATTAATTAATAATTATATAAACTTATCTATACTATCTTTCATTGATAATTTGTCAAACTTAACAATTATTAATAAATAATAACTCACTAATAATTTCAATATTCAATTATAATGATCGATATTCGAACCAATCAATGAATAACAACTAAATCATTAATATCTCTTTTCTTTTAATTTTTTCTCACTTAAAAATCCATTTACTTAAATTGACTAATAATTAATTACACTTTTTCTACGATTAACTAATCTTAATTAAATTAGATTAGTTAATAAATCATATAAAACTAGTGCATAAAAATAAAATTCTACTAAGGGAAGATTGCAATAATATCTTTAATTCATTCCATGCTTTGATATATTATTTTTGTGAAGTTTGAGCATAAAGAACTCTTGGTTATGAGAAATGGAGAAATATTTGTCCTTGAATAAAATAGTCCCAGTACGAGGGCCATATCTCCCTAATGAACCGTTGGATTGGGTTGAAATTAAGATATGTTGGAGAGGGCCAAGTTGCGCTAATGCTGACTAGAGCGATTGAATAAATTCGATCACGATAAAAAGTTATGAATGACTGAGTTTGGGTCTATCCAAGGGGCAGCGACATGGCAGTTTGTAATGAATTAAGAATTTCTCCTAAAAGGTAATTGTTCTCTAAATTTATCCATTCATCCATCTAATAGGTTTGTCTGTACACATCTGAAAATATAATTTGATAGAAAGATTACATCTAACCATTCAAATTTTCAACTTAGAATTTCTATTTTAATTTCAAATCTTGTCTATCTAATTTCACAATATAAATTTGAACCCAAACCCGGTTCAGATCTAATTTCTTTCTTAAATTGAAGCTATGGTTTTGTAATGAGTTCTCTATTGATTTCTTCACACAAGGAGAGAATCAACATGCAAATTTGAATTAAACATTCATCACAAGAATTATCCAAGCAGTGATCTAGCAGACACGATGAAGACAGGAAGAGAAAGAGTGCAAAGGGAATATGCGAATATCACAAGTGCACCTGGACACTGATGCTAATTTGCCTTGCCTTAGAAGTCCATAAAAAATATTTTCCTTCTCCAACATTCACAATTCCTCCATGATCCAAACCAACAGAAGTTCCCATGTGACTAGAAGTGTTTGTAGAAGCATACGAGCATGTAGAAACATATGAGCATGTAGAAGCATATGAGCTTCTCAAATGCATGTAAGCTTTGAAGCTTGTCCAAACACACTAGGAAAGCCTCTATTTAAAGGCCTCTAAGATGCATCTAGAATGTCTCTAGAAACAACTAGAAGATACGAATGAAAACTAAGCACGAGTCTACTCCAACCTTCTAGATAAGTCATAAGGTTATAGACACCATGTGCTCAAATAATATGCTAACTCTTAAGTGTAGACAACTTGTGCATACTTAGAGTGCAAACTTCTATGTTGTCTACATGACAACTCCCGAGAATTTGCAAACTCCTAAATATTAAAATAATGCACATTAATTAATATAATATTTACTTTACTCTTTCCAGTTTAATTTAATTTTTTAAAATCTCATGCACTAACTTTAATGATTCCACTTATTCTTATCTTAATATATTTATATTTTAATCACATGAAATCTAGAATCTTTTATTAATTTTAATATATTTTCCACTTTTTAATTTCATTTTTGAAACTTAATTGCTAAAATATTTATTAACTTTAATAATAATATTATTTAGTCATTTATTTAAAAATGAACTCTAAATATATTACTATTAAATAAATATTATCACATTTCAACTTTAAAATTATAACTTTTATCTTCAAATTTAATTATTTTATTTAATTAATTTCTCAATTAATTAAATAAAATAAATATTAAAATATCATATTAATTTTTCATTAAATTAAACCATTAATTAAATCTTTTAATTAGGCTTAATTAATAGAAAATACATCAAAGACTCACAAGGTAAAATACGAAATTTTATCATAGCCAAAATACATACAAAATCAAACCAAGGGTTAATATCATGAATTATGTCATCCAACATATTCAGAGGGTACTCAACTCATATACTTGTCCTAATTTTCAATTAGAACAAATGGCTTAAAGGGTTGGGATTTGGACTTGAGAATTATCTCCCCTCTCTTATCATTGAGATAATGTGATAGGGTACGCTCATCTTGGCAATTTAGGGAAGTCGAAACCCGGTACCTACAACTTGTGTAAAAACCATGCATGTACAAGCACAATATATACTAAACTAAACAGGCAATGGCAGGAAGTGGTGCATTGTGTAGATCCTGACTAGCAGGTGACTACGACTCCCTTCCTTAATCACATCAGACACGCCATACATAAGAAACACGCACACCATACACATGCAAGTATGGGGTAAGTATCCATAAAAAAACACATATGATAATAAATCATCTTACTAATCATCATTAATAACTACAAACACTAAAAATATCATCATACATACATGAAATGTAAAGTCTAAGTGATCTCATCACATATCAACTGAATCCATAGCACAATATCTGATAGTCTCAAAACAATGTTGCTAACTATCAACATGAGACTAGCCCCAAAGAGCTCGACAATGACAACAAAAATGCGACCTAGGGGTAAGCACTACATTACGGCTCGATTGCCACCAGTGGGCCATGCCAGTACCGCCCACCACCCACCTCCATCAGTTCTACGACTATTTCTTCCACTACATGGCTACCTACACTAGGGTTTTTCCACCTACGCTCCACTCATTTGGTCTTAACTGCTCATGCTCCACTCTTTGCACAATCAGCCTGTGTGGAGTCTTATTTGACGCTTGGCACTATGTGGGGGTGACACATGGCATGGGTGACATGGTGGCACTTTGCCACATGGAATCTGCCACATCACCTGCCACATGGAATTTTTTTGTTATGATAGTTAGGAAGCCATCAAATTTTTTGCAGTAAAGTGCTGACGTTAGCATGAGGTTAGAACTACATCATCAGTCCTCCAACAGCTCTCCTGGGTCCTTTTTGAGCTACAATTAGTTTGTTGGCCATATCTTGAGCATACAGAGGTATTTTTCCAATCCAAAAGAAGCACCAAAGAGCTAGTTCTAAGATGGAGATATTGGTGTAGGTATTTTTAGGTTTTGATGTAGTTTTGTGGCCCATTCTTTTATCAAAGTCTGAAGTTCTATTTTTTACTCTGGCAAGCTTTTCTTTTGCATCCCATCTCCATTTTTTTAAAACATTAGATTTTTGGAAAGTTGATTCTATCTACATTTTAGAAATGATGTCATTTCCTTCAGATTCTACCCCATGCTCTTTCTATTATGCTTTTAGCATTTTTCCTCTATGGTGGATATCTTGGGTGTTATAGGTCCAAGGATCATTTTCTTGGCATGTGATCCTTTGTTTTGAGCTATACTATCTTTTTTATCAGCTTATTTTCTTTTCTGATCATTGTATCTATCATTTGTAAGTATCTTTATGTATACACACTGAGATAAAGTGCCACTCTTGCATTTTGGGTTTAGGAATATTGTTTTGAGACAATTGTACTTGCACTAGTTTATAAAGCACCATGGGGGGATAGTTGTTGCCATTTTGTGCTCTCTTCCTTTGTTAAGTGAGTGTCCCTTCTATGACATTAGCCCCATGTAGAGTCAGTGACCATGTCTTTATGAGTGTTTGTACCTCTTTAACTCTCTCGTCATTCTTGGTTCTTTTTACAGGAGACTTTGGCCCACCTTTTCAGTTGCTTGTCATCTCACCCCATCTATATTAAGGTTGAGTTATTCTATTGTTCTAATGTTCCTTGATTCAATGGTTTGTTAGTGTGAGCTATGTATTTAGTACTTGATCCTATATACTAGGCAATTGTAGTGGCTAGCTACCTATGCATTTCGGTGAGATGGATCATCTACCATATAGACACGCACAGTTCGTGCCTTCCTCTTCCATGCAAGTTCTTCAGATCAGTAGTTTCTTTCTGATGATAGAGTTACGACTTCTTCATGCTTCAGTGATGCTCTTCATGATAACTTTTTGTTGCTGATTCACGAACCAAAAATAGGGGAAAATCAAGGGTTTGCGTGAATCTGATCTTCATGATCGATTCCAAGCACCAGAAGTGAATATGAGACAAGGAAGAACACTCCACCACCTCGACCTATCTATCTACCTAGTTAGAGTGATTTAATGGAACCACTTCTGTCTTCTCAAGGCCCTGTTTTAGTTAACAATTAGATTTCATGGTACCAAAAAGCTATATTTGTATCGAATTTTCTTCAGATCCCCATGATTGTTCCTTGTAGAGCCTTGATGGTGGTGGTTGTAGGACAATTTTGGAGGAAAAATCTTAGTTATGCCTGCACTATAAAGGAAAATTTTGTAAAGGTCGGACCCTTCTCTATTTTTTATCTGTTGTTGCTCTACAATTTTAGTGTAAAACTCCCTTTGCCTCTGAACTATATGATTCTCTACTTTATCTCCTTCAGCCATTGGTATGAAAGTGCAAGAACTCTTTACCTTTGCCATTGTTTTGTGGAAGTCTGTAATCTACATGATTGTATCTCTTCTAGCCTATGAATGATAATATAAGTGAATCTCTCTTTCCTTGTTTCATTCATCTTTGTCTTCTGATCTGCATGTGATTATTAGATTAAGGAAAGCCTGAATGTGTATATCCTTAGTTTCATTCTAGTTCAATAGTGCATATATGGATAGAGATTGGTCTGAACACTCTATTTTGGTGCATCACCTCTTTAGATTAGATTAGGTAGATTTTTTTTCATGCTCTCCTTCTCCCTTTTCCTCTCTAAGAGTAGTTAGGTGCATCCTGATAGTAAGAGGAAGTTGGCCTTCTCCGAAGACTCAACCTCACAATTCAACTCCCACAACTTGGAGGTTGTTTCCATGTTTCACTAGGTTATCCTCATGCATAGGATTTGGACAAGGGTGCAAACCTAAGTGACAATAGTTTTTGGCATGCTCAGTGGGACACTGGTAAGAAGATTTAAAGTTCCCTGGTTAGCCAATTGATCCTAATACACTAAGAATTTGGGTATTATTCTTAGTTCCATTAGCCTTTGGAGGCATACAATCAAACACCATGGCAACTCTAGTGCAAATCTACTGGTTTCAAGCAGAAACGATGCTGGTATGTAAAGATCACCTTTGATCTTTTTGTGATTTTCAAGTTTTTTATGAAATTGTAGCATTTATGAAAACTTTGTTATGGATTCATTTCATAGAAATAATCATTATTCCCCCTCGTATCATGAAATTTTTTTCCCTTAGCCCTCATATTGCCAATTTCAATCTCCACCCCAAGCTATTTGTAGCCAAGCTACTCAAAATGTTGACCCTCCCACTGCCTCTACTCCATTAGTCCCAATGTCCTTAATTGAAGAACTTACAGATATTTTGTTGGGATTCTAAAGAAGGATGGATTCATGGGATAGGAAGATGGATGAACGAGATGAGCAGTTATCAGCTTGGGATAGACAGTTTGAGGAGTTTGATGGGTAGCTTGATGAGGTTGCGAGGCAACAAGAACTTAACAGACAATAGGAGGAGATGGTCTATCTCCAACAAGAAGAAGAAGAGAGGGAGAAACAGAGACATTTTGATGAGAAACTTGCAAGACAAGTTGTTGCAGCAAGAGGGCAGGAAATGAGGCTCCAGTCAGCCCATTTTCAAGCCAAGGAGGTAGATACCCCCCTCTCTCCAAAATATATCATCCCAAGCTTTAGGAAGCCCCCTCCCTTACAAGAGCCTATTATTGTAGCCCCTCCATCCCCTGTAAGAGAGAGTTGGACTAGTCATGAAGCCCCCGGGCCTATTACTATTAGATTATTTCCAAGTGGGCCAATTGTATGGACTTTAGATAGTTCAAATATGGAGTTTTAGGAGAGTAAGTCCAAACTCACAAAGATTCCATGTGAGGAGTTGCAGTCTACTAAGGAGAACAAAGAGGAGGCTACTAAGCCAAAGGAAGAGGACCCAACCCTCTTATCTGAAGAGCTTCCCTCTTTTGTTGAGGAAGAAGAAGAAGACAATAAGTCTATTCCTCCTCTTAAGGAGCAAGTCATGGTTTTTGAGCCCTTGCCAGTGAATGAGGATCTACTACTAGGGAAGGAAGATGATCATTTTCTGCAAAGAATAGTCCTCTATGATGTGGAGGATGGAAAAGAAGGCCTCAAGGATAGTTTTGTCCTTGAGGAGGAATATGCTAACATGCATGAGGTTTTTTCCCGACCTATGCATATCTTTGAAACTACAATGGAGGAGATCAATGATGAGGATGATCTTTTGGATGAGTTGGATGCTCTCTAATCTTCCATGTATATTGAATTAGTATCTCCTATATATGAGGAGCATGTTCCACAATAGCAACAAGTGGAAGGTCACACTATACCAGTAGATCCAAAGGAAGTGGTTCATGGGTAGCATGAACAAGATGTGGAAAAAAATCAAGAGGAGCCACTTCCAAACCAGTTGAAGACTATCGTTGTAGAGCATAGTCAAGTGGTCAAGGATGATTCCTATGGCCCTACACCATCAAGAGGATACCCTATAAGGTATCTAGCTCTAGAACAAATCAGCAAGTTGCCCCTAGTCATGTTCACTCCAGAGCATGAGGAAGATTATCACAAGGAGGAGGAGGTATGTTTTGCTCCACAAGGACCCCCCTTAGTGTTGGAAAGCTTCATTGTTTTCAACATTGGGAAGGAGATATTTCATGCAGCAGTATGCTTGTCATACTTGCTGATCCATTTAATTGCCCCTTTGTATGAGGGAATAAATCAACTAGTGAGGAAGGGCAACTATTTCAGCAAACTAGTCAATGGGTTTATTTGACCCCTCTCTTTGTAAATATTTGTACATATTAGAGTAGTTTTTCTTTCTGTTGGTTTCCTATTTTCCAAGAAGTGCACAAGCATAGGGTTGTCTCTTTCTGAGACAACAAGTCTTGAAATTTTGGAAGGTTGCAGAGAGGTTTTGGTTCTAGTTGCAGAGACAGGGGTTTTAGGGTTTCCCTCTCAGAGGTAGGGTTAGGGTTTCATGGTGTGCATAGGATCTACACATTTTTTACTATGTAGCTCAATGGATGCTTCAGGCCACTGGTCTTATGCATAGCAGGCTTGCATCCCCTATGAGTTTCCAGAAATGTTACCCATTTTTCCCTCCCCACCAAAATATTTGAATTTTGAATGTTGCCCCATCCAATGGTTACTCACCAAATTTAATGATATTTTAATGCCCGGGGTATTTTAATATTTTGCCCCGTTGATGTGCAACTTTCCTCGCCATCAGATCTTGCTAGATTTATGGCAAGCGCTTCCCCGCAAGATATAGATGCAAGTGTTTTAAGTATTGCGGGCAAGCCCTTTTGCACTGAGTGGTAGGTGGGTCTGTCTTCCTTTGACCAGCCGCAAAGGTGCAATTTTTTATCTATCGCCAGATCTTCCCAAATCGACGATCACCACACGCCCGCAAGATAAAGATGTAAGGGAATTAAGTCATACGAGAATGCCCCCTTCTAACATGTTAAAAACATAACGTCACACAAGGTCTTTGTCAAGTTTCAACGCACAAGTTACGGGCACTGTTGGATCTCCCCAGATCAAGGTTTGGTGCTTTCCTGCTTTATAAAGATGCAAGGGCTTTAATTATTGTGGGCGTGCACCCTGGAGACAGCTGTCCCAAATGACATCATGGGCCCACTCTTCTCATAGGGTGATGCTTGAAAGATTCTCGTTGTCTGATTCAAGCAGATCTGTGATTGAGGCTTTTTCGCAAGGTCAAGATGCATGCAAGATAAATATTGTGGGGAAGTTCCTTGCTACCACGTGTTTTTGCGAGGCCAATTTTTTTGGGGGTCGCCGAGTGGATACCAGTTGTTATCCAGTGAGGTATGGATTGTTGAGGTGGTGCTGAGTGTGATGGGCCTGGGGCAAGAACAAGCATAGAATATAGAGGATCTTCTCAATATTTGATGTCATAGGATCAACGATCAGGGCATTTCTGCATTATCAAGATGTGAAGAAGTTAAATATTATGAGAAAGCAAGTGGTGGACACATGTCTTGGTGGCTTGGGTAACATTGATAGTTAAAGAGCTAGCAGTTATGTTGTGGTTGTCGTGGTTAGGGTTAGGATGGCATGGTTAGTAATAAAGGACGTGGTCAAACTCATGAAGACCTACAAGGTGGCAAAAGTATAAAGGATTGTTGGTCCACGTGGCTCATCTCATTGCCAAGATAGGTTGACTTGCTGACCCTACTGATTCACAAACCAAAACCAAGGGAAAATCAAGGATTTTGCATGGATCTAATCTTCATGATCAATTCCAACCACCATAAGTGAATAGGAGACAAGGAAGAACACTCTACCACCTTGACATATCTATCTACCTAGTCAGAGCGATTTAATGGTGCCACTTCTGTCTTCTCAAGGCCTTGTTTTAGTTAGCAATCAGATTTGATGGTACCAAAATGCTATATTCATATTAGATTTTCTTCAGATCCCCATGATTTTTCTTGGCAGAGCCTTGATGGCGGTGGTTGTAGGACAATTTTGGAGGGAAAATCTCAGTTATGCCTGCACTATAAAGGCTAATTTTGTAAATTTTGTAAAGGTCAGACCCTTCTCTATTTTTTCTCTACTATTGCTCTACAATTTTAATGTAAAACTCCCTTTGCCTCTAAACTATATAATTCTCTACTTTATCTCCTTCAGCCATTTGTATGAAAGTGCAATAACTCTTTTCCTTTTCCATTATTTTGTAGAAGTCTATAATTTGCATGACTGTATCTCTTTTGGACTGTGAATGATAATATAAGTGAATCTCTCTTTCCTTGTTTCATTCATCTTGGTCTTCTGATCTGCATGTGAGTATTAGATTAAAGAAAGCCTGAATGTGTATATCGTTAGTTTCATTCTTGTTAATAGTGCATATATGGGCAGAGATTCTTTTGAACACTCTATTTTGGTGCATCACCTCTTTAGATTAGATTAGGTAGATTTTCTTTCATGCTCTCCTTCTCCCTTTTCCTCTCCAAGAGTAGTTAGGTGCATCCTGATAGTAAGAGGAATTCGACCTTCTTCGAAGACTCAACCTCACAGTTCAAGTCCCATAGCTTGGAGGTTGTTTCCATGTTTCACTAGGTTGTCCTCATGCATAGGCTTTGGACAAGGGTGCAAACCTAAGTGACAACAAGAACCTTATTAATTTGAGTCTTTATTATATTGCTACCTACTCCTATAGGAAAACCAATGGTTTATGTCTAGGAATATTATTTCTAGCATTTCTTTGTGGATTGTTTATTCTTTCTTTTTGCTTAGTGGTTAAAAATCTTCTCTTTGTGAATCTATGTTTAGGAAATGATCAAATATTTCACTGCTTATTACTGTTAGCGTAAAATTGTTGTGGTTTTGGTTGGTAATCATATCCTGGTCTTCTAGTTCTATAGATCCAAATAAGAATTTTTTCTTATGTGCAGATGACTATAAACTTATCAAATGTATATCCAAATGATTATGAAACATTTCCAGGTGGAGTGGATGATATAACAAAACTTTCTTATTTACATGAACCAGGAGTTCTACAAAATTTGGCATCTAGATATGAACTAAATGGAATATTAAGTTGTCAAGGTTTTCTTTGAACTACTTTATATTATTATTATTTATATTTATATAGCTCTTCATCTGTTTGTTCTCCATTTATGACATTGTTCTATGTTTTTGTCTTAGTTAAAGTGCAACTCGTATGCTTTTAAATGAACAATAGAATAATGTTACTAAGAGAAACATTCTATGATGACATTATGTTGTACTTGGCAAACCTACAATGGGAGCATATTAATTTTCATCAATTCTTTTAGAAGAATTCCTCACTTGTATGATAGTCAAATGATGGAACAATACAAAGGGGCAACATTCAGAGAGTTAAGTCCTAATGTGTTTGTTGTGGAAGATGTTGCATATAGGTAAGCCTCTCCAATTTTTTGATTGAAGCTATGTGTTATGTTAGAGAGGCTCTATTTCATACATCCATTTAAACATTTTATGGATAATGGGTTATGATCAATGAAGAGATAAGTCACTCTATCCTAGTGAGCAAAGAAAGTGGGGCAGGTAAAACCAAACCCACCAAAATGCTTATGCATTATCTTGCTTATGTGGGAGGTCGAGCAACAACTGAGGGGAGATCAATGGAGCAAGAAGTGCTAGAACTAAGAAATAATGGGAAATTTGTTTATGAATGGAATCACTATGGCATTTTTTGTTGTGATCTCAATCTTCTAATACCATGTCTTCATTTTTTTATGTGATCATTATCTAATTTCTATTTTATTTACTTCTTTGCAGTCAAATCCTATTCTAGAAGCCTTTGGGAAAGCAAAAACTATCAAAAATAAAAATTCCAAGTTAATTCTTTTTTTCATTTTAAGATTGTCCATTGCATGCATAATAGAAGGAAATTGAATATGAAGTGTTTCTAGATCTTGAGTCGTTAATTTGGGGGTTTGGCTTAGCTTTTGGAATATCAAGAGTGCAATTTGTTCTTATATTTTTTTTCTAACTAAGAAGTGCATTTTGTGCAATTGCTTTGGTAAATTTGTTGAGCTACAATTTGACAAAAGTGGAAGAATATCAAGAGCTGCTATTAGAACATACCTACTAAAAAGGTCTCATGTTTGCCAAATTTTAGATCCGGAGAGAAACTATCATTGTTTCTACCTTCTCTGTGCTACCCCCCAGAGGTATGCAACACCATGCTTTAGTAATTGTGACTATAATTGACCATTGAAATATGTTCATTGCCTATTTTCTATTTGTATTCTGAATCCACATGGGTCAATGAGTTTGACTCAAAATCACACAATTAAATCTTGATAGAAGTATCACAATGCTAATAGTAGCAGAACCATTTTTTGAAATTTTTTTCATTTCTTATTTCAGGAAACTAAAAAATATAAGTTGGGACATCCAAGTTCATTTCATTATTTAAACCAGTCCAACTATTATCAACTTGATGGATTTAATGAAAGGGATGAGTACCTTGCAACATGAAGAGCAATAGAAGTTGTTGGAATTAGTATTGAAAAACAAGTATGACATTTTGTAGAATGAAAAATTAGATGGGTCCATCCTTTTAACTTGATTTTTTATGTTTATAGTTTTTCTCAATTAGTTAATATTTGCAGGATGTAATATTTCAAGTTGTGGTAGCTATTCTCCATTTAGGTAATGTTGATTTTACTAAGGGCAAGGATAGTGATTCTTCTAAGCCAAAAGATGAGACCGCTATGTTTCCTCTTAAGATGACAGTGAAGTTATTCATGTATGATTCCTTTCTTTAATGGTGATGTGGATGTTTTACTAGTTCTAAATATGTTGCTACAGTGCCCATTCAACCTTGTCTATGTGCTAATTTATTGTGGTGAACTACATTATATATTATCTTAGGTGCAATTTTAAGGGTTTGGAAGATTCTCTTTGTAAACATTTCATTGTGACTTGAGATGAAAGCATTAAAAAATCTCTTGACCTAGTTGCTGTAGTTACCAGCTAAGATGCATTGGCAAAAATAGTAAAATCATGATTATTTGACTGGTATGATGTACCATTTGTGAGTATTGTGTTACTTAGGACAATATCTCAAAGAAGAATATATTTGGAGAGTGCATCATATATCTTAGTTTTTGTAGAATGTATATTGTTCTAAGGGGTCTTCTTAAGATAATGCCATTTGTATTGGATACAGGCTAGTAAATAAATTAATTCAATTGGCTAGGACCCTAATTCAAAGACCCTAATTGGCATTCTTGATATTTACGGTTTTGAAAGTTTCAAGAATAATAGGTACATTTCATTTATAGACATCAAGACTACATATTTTAAATCATGCCTTCTAGCTATAGTCACTACAATATAGTGAGCTATATTTGAAAAAGGTCATAATATGAAATGTTTACACATTACTCATAGGAGGAAAACCTATTTTTTTCTTCATTGCAATTTTGAATGGTTCTGTATCAATCTTACAAATGAGAAGCTATAACAACACTTCAATCAGCTCAAAAAATTCTGTATCTATTAAATTATCATAATTTTTGAAAGAAATATATATCTTTTATACATTTTGTTTTTGCTCTTTGCTCAGAGTATATTTGCTTAACTATTTTAATATTGTTTTGTTGTGTATGATATTTACCTTTTTCTATGGATTTTTCTATATGCTGTGCAACATGTCTTTAGGTGGAACATGATGAATACATAAGAGAAGAAAATCATTGGAGGTGCATTGAATTTTTTGACAATCAAGATGTTTTGAATATGATTGAAAAGGTCTTTTTTGATATCCATTTCCTTTGCTAGTTAGATTTAGATGCAAATTGCATAGTTAAACATACACACTATATATCATTTTAATTAGGGTTATTAGTAAACATCTTGGGTATAGGTAAATAAGTGGGGTCAACACTTATTCATAGCTTCAAATACTAATTTTTTCCCTATAGAATTGAGTATCTTATGGACTAAATATTTTAGAATGAATGATCCCTTTCTCAATTTAACTTGTAGTGCTTTGTCAGAAAATTGTGTTTATTAGAACACAAACTTTTGAAATTGAGGGCTAGGATCTTAATACAACTGTATTTTGTATATGCAAAAACTAGGGGGAATTGTAGCTCTTCTGGATGAAGCCTAGTATGTTTATGAGACCATTGTATATACAATTTTTGAGATGCCCATTTGACATCATATGATATGCTAGTTTCCCCTGAACTTCCTTTTTTAATTAATAGATCTATTAATAGACTATTTTTAATACTTGTTTCAATACGAGTGGCATTTCCATTACCATGTAAATAAGATATAGGGAATTGCTATATTGTGGTGACTGATAACGAAAGTATTGTACATAAAATAAAATTTGGGTTGTGGCTGACATTGTAGCTGACATATGGCCAACATGTTGTAACCCTAAAACAACATAAAATACTTGTATAAAAGGGCTTAGGGTTAGGTATTTTCATTAAGTTGTGATGTGAAATTGGCTCTTGCAGTGATACTGAGCTATAAGGAATTGCATATTGTAATCAGGTTGTAATCACTAGATCATAATAATATTAGACTTGTTGTTTGGTGGACATAGCCCAGGGGATTGGGCGAACCATGTTAAATCTTGTTGCCTTGTGTTATTTTTTATATGATCTATTATTTTTTGTTATTGGTTAAATTTGCATGTTATTGTTATTTGTGTCCATGGTTTAATCCTAACAGGAGTGGGAAGAAAATAATAGTGACATTTTTTTAGCTATGAGGACAAGATATAATGAATGAAAAGTTATAATGCAGTTATTCGACAAAATAGGAATCTCACAGGCATCAATTGAAGTTGAATACTAATGAGAGTAAATCTTGGACTTCAGCTTTGAAGAAAATACTAGGCCATGATTAACTTAACAAAATAGGGATAATAGGAAGGCTTAGATTGGTTCATAATTGGGCCACGATGGGTTCATAACAAATTGCTAGAATGTGAAGTAGCCAACTAATGCTAGACAAGGGCTCACCATTAGATCAACTTCAAAATCACTAAACAGATGCATTATTAGAGTTCCTTGAAATACCCTCACTTTGGTATATCTAGAAGCAATAATGTCAAGGTGCACTTTGTGAGTCACTCAAAATGAAATTGTCGAGATCCAAAACCTTGACATGTTTTAGTAGCAGAAAATGCTACTTCAAATTTGTAGATGAGCTATTTTTTTAAAGATGATTATAAGCTCCGCTATGGGTCAACTAGTGATTTTGTTTAGTCTCTTTAGGGCATATTTGCATAATAAGGGAACATGCATTGTCTACAATTTTATCATTATATATGCTTTCTTTAGCCACTGCCAAATATAAAAATATATATTCATTACAATTTATTCACTTATAAGTTATTTCCTATCAAATTTGTTTAGGATGATTCTAGTAGGATGCATTGATGATATTCTATAGAAGGAAAAATAGTTGGTTTAACAAGGAGTAAAAAATTTCAATAGACTCAATTCCTAAGTAGTGGTTGGCCTTTGATTTGCATATACAATGTGCAATGAGTGTAGTGAACCATGCTCGCTAATGAAATCTTGAAGTGAGTTGAGAGATGAATAAACTTCAGGAAACCACTTAGAATATTGTGCACATTGAAGTGACTAAGTAGAAATTCATACATATAATAATCACATTTAGATATCATTTTTCATTTTTCAACTAAGCTAAAATAAGCCTAGCCTATTAAAGTGATGGAGACACATAAAAATTTGCTGACAACATTGTCTAAGTGGATAATCTTGATCCTCTGAGACATGAAGTTGAGCATAAAAGATTTTATAAGGTAGTTCTAGAAGGAATAATACATTATCTATAAAATCATGACATTTTTCTATATTAGTTCCATTTGTAATTGTTTTACGGAATGGTGATTTTACTATTTTTCCTTTGCTGGAGTTTACTATTCTTAGAGTTCTATTTGCCAATATGTTTTGTTGTAAATATATGTTCAAGTGCATATAATTTTTTGCTAATGTTTTAGACCTAGGGTGTTTTTTGAGTTGTGCAGAGGAGAAAGAGAACATGCTCATCTAAAGCTAATCTTTCTAGTTCTTACTTCATTGCAGGGTGCTATGGAATATATGGTTGATTATTTGATTATGTGCAAATGAATACTCAAAATTAATGGCTATTTTCAGTTGTATGCTTGATATCAAGGTCTTTTTTGTTAATTGTCTTAATGACAAATATTTAATTATCCAAAGATTTTTCTTTTATTGTATGTTGGATATCATATACTAGATTCAATTTTGATGTACTTTTATATAGCAATCATATTTTACAGTTAGAAAGATTTGAGTCATCTTCTCCATGTTCATCTCTATAATTTGAACTTGCCCAATTAGAGGTATTTAAGAACTCCCTTACTTGGAAGGACGCTACTATAAAATATAAATGAATATAGAAAAAGATTTATCTTAAGATTAATTTTCTGTTCAATTGATAATTTGAATTTGTTTGGCTAGTATTTTATAGGCGAGTTCTTCATTTGGTCTTTGTTGTTGAAACTGTAATTATCATGAATTCCAAGCATAGACATGGTCATTTTACTATTTTCTAGTTTGTTTCACAAACTGAAAATTTTGTTGGCATAAATTTATAGAATAATGTAAGGATGCTATATTATAGAATCACACTGTAGATAATTTTTTTTTTTCTTAGTTCCATGCTTGGGAGTCTAGTCATCGACTAAAATTTTAGACATGGAGTCACATCTATATCAATCTATCTCTTCCATCTCGAGAAGGGAAGAATGATAGAATACTAAAGGATATTTATGTAGAGTTTTTAGTACAATGAGATAGAGATCTTAATGTTTTCTAGTTTGCTTCATGAACTTCAAATTTTATTGAATTAAATTTATAAAATTATGTGAGGATGCTACATTATAGATTGACCATGTAGACAAAATTTTCTTTAGATCAATGTTTGGGAGTCTAGTCTTCAAGGAAAAGCTTAGACATGGAGCTACATCTTTAACAATATATCTAATCCAACTTGGAAAGTGAAGAATGACAAAATACTAAGGATATTATTGTAGAATTTCATAGAACAATGAAAAAGAGATCTTGGTTATAACTATTGTTATTAGCAAATGCCAAGTAGAATGCATAGTTTTGGAAACATTTTATTTTAGAGTTACTCATAGTTAAATGCTACAGGTCATCTTACAGAGAAAAGAAAATGGACATCCATAGTCAACACACACAACAGGGCATATGCTATATTTTAATGAAATTTTGTTATCTCTTTTCTATATAAATGTTATGGCTTGCTCATTTTTAGTAAAATTCAAAAGTAGTTGTTCCAATACTGAAGTTCTTGTGGGATAAAATGAATAATTTTCATATATTGGTGTTGAGTTTAGGATACTCTTCTTCTTCAACTTGTGTATTGTACTATACTGTACTTTGAAAACTGACTATCATGAATATGAAATTCCTTTGTTACTTTGATTATATAATATATCATTATTCACAATTGAATTTTTTTTTGTCAACTTTGGCAATATCAACAGTACATAATGAGGCATGTTACACTTCAATAGTTATACTTTTGCTTACACTCTTGGATGCTTTCATTTCAAAGAATACATATCCAAGATATATTTTTATGTTCTTCTTTCTCTTATATTCATACATGCTTCAATACATTGTTGTTAATAGATTACAAATTCTTGATATTCTCATAGAATTTAGCAGTTCGAAAGTCCACCAATCAGAGTGGTGGTAGCAAGATATTTTTGATAAATTTTAGTTCAATTCTAGTTTTCATGAGGATCTTAATTTGTTCTTTATTATCTACAATGTTATTATTGAATCCTTGTTATATTTTGTTTTTTAGAGTAAGTAACAAATTTAAGATGATTGAATTTTTTGAGTGATTTGTGACATGAATATGTTTGTTTGCATAGGCAAGACCTGAAGAGATTGAGTATAGACTTAGTACTACTAGTCATCCAATGGTTGGTAGTAAAACAACACCCTTGGCACCATCCATGCATAGGAAGTCTAACAATGTTGACAAGATACAAGAAACAAGCACATTAACACAAAGAAATCTGCACACTTATACTCTGCCAGTTCCAGTTGGTGGTGGAAGTGGGAATACAACTGGTAGAGGAAGTAAATTTGTAATGGGATCAAGGACAGTAGGTGGAACTAAGACTGTTTCCTTTTTGTGGCATACATCTCCATTATCACAATCTAATAATCAATATATAGGATCATAAAAGAATGAGTTGGATCTTGTTGAATCAACTAAAAATATTTGTACTACTCACATATTGAGTCAAAATGGCATATCAAGAGGCCAACCACTTTTGAAAGAACTAAATATAGGCATTTAAGAAAAAACATTACCTATGCTAGGTTTGGTTGAAAGGATACCTATGGTAAGGTTTGACATTCTAGATGCTTCCAATTCTAAGAGAATCAAACAACATGCTATTTTAGGTCCATTTATAGGCAAGTCATGGTCTAATCGGTCAAGTATACCTAGCAGTGGCCCATTGAAATCTAAGCATATAAAGTCTTCATTCAAATCTAGCCCTATCCTTCATGGCTTTGACCCCAAGACATTAGTGGCTTTTACCCAAAAAATTTGGCTGCATCTGGATCATTCACATAATTAATGTTGCCCTATGAATAAATGTCCAATTGTTCCATGCTATATCAAGCCATTATTTCTTATCCAAGCCATTTAATTTGCAACCTTTTAAATCTCTACAAAGGTAAAGTTGAAGCAGGAGAATTTTTATTCTCAAAGGTGTCCTTTGATTATAAAGCATCCATTCCATTATCTATTGGAACAAATAATGAAATGGATGCTTTACAATCAGAGGACAACTTTGAGAAGAAAAATTCTCTGGCTCTAATTTTATATTTGCAAAGATTTAAAAGGTTGCAAATTAAATGGCTTGGCTAAGAATCAATTGCTTGATACAACATAAAAAAAATAAAATTGACCAAATATTGGTGGAAATTTTGACCAATTCTTGATAGTTTTGTACCAAGAATTGGTTGAAATTTCTACCAATTTTTTTTTTTGACCAAACATTGGTGGAAATTTTTACCAATTCTGGATAGTTTTCTACCAAGACTTGGTCAAAATTACCACCAATGATTAAAATTTTTTGACCAAACATTGGTGGAAATTTTGACCAATTCTAAAAAAATTTGACCAAACATTGGCGGAAATTTTGACCAACAATGACAAATTAGAGCTAGCAAAAATTAAATTTTTTTGATGAATGTATTGGTCAATATTTTCATGAGAAAAATTACCACAAACTACTTGGTTAGGTCAAAATTTCAACCAAAATTCATTGAAAATTGAGTTCAAATTTACTAGTGAGGTGTTGTAAGTACAACATATCCCTCAATCCCAAGAAATATTCATTTCGCGTTACCAAAGGGAATCTCCTAAGACATATCACCTTTGAAGATGGAATCTCCATTGATCTTGATAGATTTGATTCCATTCTATAGTTATCACCTCCCCATAGTCGAAAAGAATTGATGTCTTTCATTGGGAAGATAAATGTCATGCGAAAATTCATAAGTGGGTTTGTAGACATAGTTTGTCTAGTTAATGATTTACTTGAAAAGGAAGCTAAGATGGAATGGGTACCAGAGGTCAAGAAATCATTTGAGGATATCAAAGTGGCCATTTCCACAGCCCTGGTACTGGTAAATCTGGACTATGAACTACCTTTCAAAGTATACTCTTTTGCTTGAAAACATACATATCCTTGGATTCTCACACAAAAAAAGGAAAAGGAAGACGAAAGGGCCATCACCTTCATGAGTTTCCCTCTAAATAATTCTGATTTAAATTATTCTAACCTCAAAAAGAAAACATTTTCCTTAATCAAAGTGGTAAAGAAGTGTTGCCATTATATATTAAGGAGCAAGGTGTATGTAATTGTGCTTGATCTAGTAGTTAAGGCATTGTTGATGCAAAATGAACTTGGTGAAAGATGAGGGAAATATATGGAAATCCTTCAAGAATTTGATTTGGAAATCCAACCCATGAAGTTAGTAATAGGCCAAGGATTATAAAAAATGATAACAAACAACCAAATAGAAGATGAAAAGAAATTCTAGTCTGAAGGTGAAACAAGTATGGATTTTTAGAAGAGGATTGTAGTATCTCAAGTTGATGTTGGCTAGGGGGTGATAACATATGTCTGGTACTAGGATATTGTTTATTATCTTTTGCAAAATTAGTATCCCAGTTGGATGAATAGTTCATAGCATAGGGGACTCAAAATGAAGTGTGAATCCTACATGCTACATAATAGAAAGTTATACAAAAGAAACTATGAAGGGATTTACCTGAAATGCTTGGGGCTGAAGGAACTAAAAGAAGTTTTGGAATATATCACAACAAGTAAGGTACAGGGAATGGTTTAGTAGAAGCAACTACTGATATGATTTTAAGATTAGGTTATTTTTTGCCCATGATATTCGAAGATACTTTTGAGCATGTGTGTACTTGTCATATTTGTCAGACTAGTGCTAATAGAGAAAGACATCCTATAATGCCATTACAACCAGTGTTTAAGATATGCCCCTTTGCAAAGTGGGGGCTAGCATCCACCATCATCAACAAGACACACTCTTATACTCATAGCTATTGATTACTGTACACACTAGACATAAGCAGAGACATTTAGAAACTCCATTGCTAAGGTGGTTACAAACTTCTTAGGAGAACACATTGTTACTAAATTTGGGATGTTGTTCTCCCTAGTGTGTGATAACGAATCAACTTTTGCATTAATATTCTTAACTCAATGGGCACTACAAAATCAGGTTATTATCAAGTTCTCTTCAAATTATTATCCACAAGGGAATGGTGTAGTTGAATCTATGAATAAAAAGCTAATCACGGTAATAAGATGTTTTTTGAGTGAGAATCCTAAAGATTGGCATACACAACTCAAATATGCACTATGGATAGACCGAGTAAGGGTCAAAAATGCTTTGGGGACATCTCCATATTTGTTTGTCTATGAAAAAGAGTTAGTATTCCCACTTAACCTCAGAAATATTATTTTGAAATTTGTGGGTGGGTATGCTAAAGACATTGACAGAGTACAAATTAGATTGATGAATCTTTTAGAGATGGATGAAAGATGGACAACTACTTTGGAACATATGGAAACATCAAGCAATCATCGAGAGATGGTTTAACAAGAGGGCCATGATAAAGTCTTTTAGGATATCTAACCTTATTCTACTTTGGGACAAGGTGAAAGAAAAGCCTGGTAGCCACACAAAGTTTCAATGCTTGTGGATCAGTCCTTATTAGATCACATAAATTTTGGGAGAAACAACTTTTAGTCTAAGTTCCTTACATGGGGAATTGGTCCCATTGCTAGTCAATGGAAAATTTCTAAAACATTACTTCGAAGCCTAGAAGATGGATTTTTTTTAAAAAATCATTTCTAAAATTTTGTTTATTTATGCGAGTGTGTTTCTTTTCAGTTGTGTGTTTTCTTTTAGTCATGTATTTTTTTTCAAAGTTGTGTCAGTCTAGAGGGTAGGTGCACTCAATATATTTTTATCCTGATGTATTTCACTAACCATTCTTAAGGTCCCAATTTTTGGGAAGAGGTATTTCTTTGTCAAAATATTTTTATGATTTTGTTTCTTATTCCAACTCAAGAATGGATGTTACTTGTAGTAATAGGGGACTTTTAGTCTTGAATTCAAAATTGTAGATCAACAAGTTCTCAAACACTTTACAAATTTGAAGAATCAGTTATCTCAGATGTTGTCAAACAAAGCTTTAAAGTAGCAAGGGATAGTCCAAACCCCACTAGTTCAAATAGAAGGATCTTCTTGAAGGAATTGCTAAGATCATTGTTTGGCATGAGATTTTCTAGAAAATTCTTAAAAGAGGAATGCAATGGATGTTTAGAAAAGATCAAATCTGGGAAACGACACCAATGTCTTGGCCACATAGCCTAAGCATGGTCAAGATACATAAAGAAAATAAAAAAGAAAGAAAGGTGTTAAGAATTAAGGATACTATAGGGTTTGAAAAAGGTAATATGATAAAAGGGATATGCATTCCAAATAAGCTATCCAGTTTCAAAATCATGGTTTCATTGAAGAATCAAATGGTGACATTGTGACATATGTGAAGCATGTTAGTTTGTGGTGACTAATTAGAAAAGTACTATACATACTTCATAAATTCTTTGGAACTCAAGATTTTGGGCTGACATGTAATTATTAATTATAACCCTAAAGAGGTAAAAATACTTGTATAAAAGGGCTTAGGGTTAGGGATTGTTTAATAGTTCTAATGTGAAATTGGTTCTTGCGGCGGTATTGATCTATAAGGGATTACAGATTGTCATTAGGTTGTAATCACTAGACCATAATAATATCAGACTTGCTGTTTAGTGGACATAGCCTAGGGATTGGGTGAACCACATTAAATCTTGGTGTCTTGTATTCTTTTCTATGTGATCTATTATTTTTTGATATTGGTTGTATTTGCATGCAATTGTTATTTCTATCCATGGTTTATTCCTAATAAGTGATATTAGAGTGAGGTTTTTTTTAGTTATCCTTTGAGGAAAGTCTCACAGTTGAGTGGGATCAATGGAAAATGAGGTTAAGTTGTGGGTTGATAGGTTTAATGGGCAGAACTTCTAGTTATCGAAGATGCAAATGGAACACTATCTTTACCAAAAGGAATTATGAAAGTCATTAGAAGGCAAAGCCAAGAATCAAGGATCTATGTCAAATGATGAATGGGATCTATTGGATAGAAATGAACTTGGAAGCATTTTATTATGCTTGGCACCAATGGTGGCATTTAATATTACAAAAGAAAAGATTCAAGATTTTGAGGTTTTTGACTATAAAGTGACTTGAAATATGACTGGAATGTTTGAGATTTAGTTGGTGTTTGACACATGTTAGAGGAATGTTTTCTAATGAAGAAAATCCTTTTTCATTTCTTCCTTTTGTCAAGGCTATTTGTTGTGGTTTCACAATGCACACCCCATTTTGACTAGAAAAGGGGACCCCTTACTTTATTTTTTGGTCTTTTTGGGTCACTAGTTTGAAGTTTGAGTCTTTTCTAACTTTTTTTTTAGTGTCCTCAATTAGATTGTAGTCCTAGCTTGGAAATCAAGTCTCAAAAGTCAAGTTTCGGAGAGAAAATACCTTTTTGCAAGAAAAAATGAGGTGCGCTAGTGCACCAAGGAACTAAAGGAGAGAGATATATCACCCTTTGGTGATGCACAAATGTGCAACAATGCACCTATGCACTTGAGTAGTAGCAAAGGTTCTTAGGGTCCCTAGGTCTATAAAACTTGGGAACCCCCCCTCTATGTCTTCTCTTTCTTTTTCTTCTCTCTGTCTAACTTCTAGACTCGTAGCTCAATATCTCATTAGGTGCACATTGCACCTTCACTTACCTTGCACATTAGAAAGAAAAAACAAAGTATTAAACCTAAAATTAGGTGCACTACCGTGCATCTTATCTTTTGAAAAAATACTAAAAGCTTTTATAAAAAAAAAAAAAAAACCTTAAGCACATTCAAAACATAAAATGCACATTAAGGTGCATAGTAGCACACCTAATTAGGTGTGCTGTTGTGCACCTAAAAACCTTAGACATATTTTTGCACTCAAGGTTAAATAGAGGGTGTACATTAGCACACCCCAAGAGGTGCACTGTTGTGCACCCATCTTAAGAACTTATGTAAGGAATGATGTGCAATAGGTGCACCTATCAGGTGTGGCTGATGCACAAATTTTTTTTTTTACATTCTAAGATTGCAACTAGATTTTTTAGGAGTTTCTAACAATTAAGTTTCAGAGGTTTCGATTTGCATCTATGTTAGGATTTTAATTTATTAATTTTCCTTCAACTTTGGACTAATACACATTCTTTTTGTGTAGATTTGATTATGTCTTTTTCATCCTTCCTTGCTAAGAAGATGGTTCCAAAGCTAGTGGTATTCAAGTTTTAGGGTTTTCCAATGAAATCACAATTTTAGGATGAGTACTCAAAAATCTAGGACACTAATCTAGGTCACACAGATTTGGGCACATTCCTAAAACTATGTAATAAACCAATAGAAAGATATCAGATGGTTTCCACACTGATCACATCTAGACTAGTTAATGCAGCATCACATCTAATTTTTGTCTAGTCCTTAGAATTGGTCATGACACTAGCAGAGAAGTATGTTCTTGGAGAAAAAGTTATGAAAAGCATAACTAGAGAGATGGTCTTGGACCTTCAACCTAAAAATATAGAGAAGGTGTTCCATCTACCAGGGGTGGCTCAATTTATCAGATTAACCTACCACCAAATAGAGAGATGGTATAGGGAACATGTAGGGGAAGCCTCTAAAATCATATAGTCATCATACCTCATTGAGAAGACTCCTCTAGGATGAGAAGTAGGAAAAGTCAATCTAACAGAAGGGTAAATAAAGCAAGACATTAGATATTTGATCATACTATTGAGTAGAGTCATGGTTTTTCTAGCATCAGGGCATTTGAACACTTGGATAGTGCATTTTATCAAGACCATCAAGACAAAAAAGATACCACATGATTGGGTCTCCATTATTAGTGAGATCTTGGGTGAGCAATTGGTCGCAGTGAAGAATAACATAAAATTTTACATGATAACATACTTGGTGTACCTAATAGCCACAAGGGTGACAGATTATCTAGGGCTCTATAAGAAGGGTCACATGGAGGATATAATTGCATGGCCTTACATTGTATATCCTTAGCTGGTAAAGAAGAAGGTTTCAGAGAAAAGCAAGGAATACAGGATTGTAAATGATGCTTTCATATTCATAATAATCAAATTAATAGAGTGGGGATTATGCAAAGAGGATGTTAGTAGAGGCGCCAGCTACACAAATATCAAAAGTTAGAGCTTTTTATATCTAATTCTGAACATTTACATATTTGATGGTAGTGGGTACAACTCTCAACCCTAAGAAGCTCCCCAGGTATCCCAGTGATAGACTTATTCTCCTAGAGATATCTCAACAACTCTTGTCTACATATGATAGAGTTAGAAAACAACACAAAATGTGTTGGATGTGACCTATGACTATAAGACCTTTCAGGGTGGATCAAAGGCAAGATATTCCATATTTTGAGTGTGAATGGGATCAATATCCCTTGGATGAGTATAATTCTCCTCGGCCTTATTTTGATAACATCGGGAGAGTGCAACACCTAGCAGGTAAAACATTTTAGCATGAAGATGCCATTGGAGATCACTAGATGAATGTAAAAAATGACTATGATGTTCGTATAAGGGATTATTGTAGGATGACTCTATATCTACTAGAGAAGGCTTTGAAGATAAAGATTCCATTGAAGATTGTGCAAAAAGATACAAAGGATCTTCTCAATTTTTTGTTCAATAGGGATACGATTAGTGTTTGACCTATCATGAATGCCAAGATTGACAAATAAGAGGACTCATAAATTAATTGCAGGGCAAGGTATGTCATCAAATTGACAAATTATTGGATCAATAGACCTTTCAAACTTTATCCAATTCCTAAAATAGTGGTCTTTTGTGCTCAGGCCTGCCCAACTAAGGTCAAGGAGAAAAAGTCATAGGTCAGCCCAGTCACCAGTAAGACTAGAAATAGTACACCAACTTGATAGACTAGTTGGGTATTATCGAGCTCAAAAAGGAAAAAGTAAAGGCAAACGGAAGAGGAATTCTCCTCAACAAGTTGAGCCAGAAGAGGGAGAAATTTAGGCACCTACACAAACTAGAGAAGAAAATTTACAAGGGTTAGAAAATGTTGAAGCCACAAAGACCCAAGACAATCCTCAAGTGACACCAACTGAGCAAGTGCAAGAGGATATGAAATGGAAGTCCAAGAAATACCTCAACAATAGGTACAAGCCTCTCCATTCGCACCTAAAAAGAGAAGAAAAATCAAGACTCCAGTACAAAGGAGACAAAAGGTGATCAAGAAAGTAATTCCCTTCCCATTAGTCCTCAAACCTATTCTAGAAGAAGAAGAAGAGGGTGATGAGGATGAATAGGATAATTTACCTTTGAATTGAAGGAGTCATCTCATAAGAGCTATAGATTCCATCTATTCCTAAGCAACCCATTCAGACTACAACATCAGAAGATGAAATGTAATAATGGATGGATGAGCAAGATGTGGAAGGCACATATGTCTTTTAGATGATAGAATTTGATGTCATGCCTGTCGATAGAAATTGGTTGGAGACAAGATAGCAGACACTCCAACTAATCAACCTTAGTAGGAAGATTGGTGTTGATTACCACCTTAGATAGAATGACCTAAAATAATTCCATCATCACAACATCATGTTTCATTTTTTGTGGATAAAGGTTTAGTTACTCCCCTTCCTCCAAATAATGAAGAAGAATAGGTACAAGCAGGAGAAGAGGAAGAGATAGAATAAGTATCCACTGAGGAAGTGTCAGAAGAAGGCCAGATAAGTGAACAACCTCAACAAACTTCCCAAGACACTGAGGTGATGACTATGGACTCTACAGATATAAAGACTCCTAGTACAAATATTTTACAAAAAGAGAAGACTCCATAAAGGAGTGATAAAGGGAAGAGTATAGCTAAGAAAACTCCTTCCTCCTCATAGGATAAGTCCCAAGTACAACATATCCATAGGCGGTTGAGGAAAGAAGTAATAAGAAATAAGAAGTAGTAATTCACCACTAAAGAGGAGGATAGAATGGAATTAATTGAAGTTCTGAGGAAGCTTGAATCACCCCCAAAGATGCATAGGCATTAGCCTTCATCATGAGTGATCAGAGTAAGGACTTATTTGCACACATGGTTATCCCTCCTTCACATTCAAACCTTGAAGAATTGAATCCATGGGACTATTAGATTAGGGAGGTTATGCTTGGGAAACCTACCTTGGATACCGCTATGGTGATGGTTACAACAAGAATGAAGGAGGTTTTCAGGAGCTTAGAACAAGATGGGGTAGAATTGATAACACTTTGGTGATCAAATAAGATCCTAAAGGGATATCAAAGATAATTTGTTGCTCCCTTGGATCTTGAGCATCTAAAGGAGACTTTGAATATAGAAATAGAGAGAAGGGATTAGGGTGTGGTATAGCTGGATCCATTTTTAAGAGCTTGTCAAAAATGGAGGGAAATTTTTGAAGAGAAAGGTGTATAGATCATTTAAGGAAATTTGAAGCTATTACACATCATGTAGGAAAATGTGGATAGGCTAGTAGCCATTTTGAATCAACATTTTGGTCTAATGGATGAAGTACATACCTGGGGGAAAGACTTGTAAGAATTGTAGTCTATCAAAGGATAAAGGTATCAGATGCTAATGGAGGTGTATACAACCAAAGATTTAGACAAGATTTATGATTGGATTGAAATGATTGTGGATGGTAATAAAGTAATTGAGACATTACATGCAAAGATTCATAGGCTTAAGGATCAAGCCCAAGAGTAAATTTTGAAAGCTGAGAAGCATTATAGTGATGCTTGTTTAGAAATTTTTGAAGATGATACATAGGAGAAATTAATAGAGGGAGAAGTTGTAGTAGAAAAATTTTAGAATAATTCTAGAAAACTACTAATGATGATGATATTAGGCAAAAATTTAGAACATAAGAGGCTTTACCAGAACTAGATCTAAAACTTGGAGATTTTGCTAAGATTCATATCAAGGTGGGCGACTATAGGTAGAAAGTGTAGGACAAATATGAAGCCTTAGATTTTAAAGATGTGACTCAAGTCACTGAGATCATTGAAAAATTCAAGGGCAAATACCTAGACATAGCTCTAGTATAAAGGGGAACAAAACCTAGAAGCCAAAATTTTGATTTTGACACTTAGTGAAATTTTGCATTTTTTGGAGCCTACTTCCGAGGTGTGCAAGGTGTATAGATGCACTAGGTGTGCTTTTTTGAGTAGTGTTCTGAGAGATTTTGAAGAATTTAGAGGTGTGCCGATAGTTAATTACGAGTTCTTAATTCAGATATTTCCATGCATCAAAAACTCATTCTAATGATAGTTTAACTCCTATAGATGCCTAGTGAAGATAGAGATTCTATTTTTTCCACTTCTAGTCACTTCTACATCATCTAAGGGCTTTCTCTTTCTTGTTCTTTCATGCTTTCTTTGTTTTATTGCATGTAAAGGCTCATGCATCCAATTAATGATATAAAAATAAATGGAGTCCTACTTAGGACTAGTTAGATACGTATTTTTTACATATATAGATTTGTTTTATTAGTTTAGAAGCATATGATTGCATAAAGATATCTCTCATTCTCAAGAAAAATTGAGGAGAAGATTTATTATAAATTCAGGAATGTAATATGTATTTCACACTGCCATTATTTTACAATAATATATTCTTTCGGTGCTCACATTTGGAATGTAGTGATTCTTGCCTAAGTCTGTTGTATTTTGTGGATGTATGTTCATGGAATGTAATTGAGCCAAAAAATTTGTTGTGTTATTTTTTGGTTGTGCGATCTTTTAATTCTAGTGTTTGGTATGAGTCTACAAATTCTATTGATGTACTTTGTTCGAGAAGAGATCATCATATTGTTCTTGCATAGCTTTTTGTCTCACCTAAGCACACTTTCCATGCTTTGCAATCTGATGAAAAGTGAAGTATCTTATGGATACTAAATTCCCATTGATAATTGCATCAGTGGACTTAAGGAAGTGCTCCTCCTATTTTCATTGGTTAGCTACCAATGTTTTTGAAAGCATAACTCACAGAAGTGTTGTTTCCATAGCTTATGTCCATTAGGATTTACTTTTCATGTTTTTTAGTTAAATTTCTCATTTCCTTATCTTCGTTATTTGCTTTACTAACCCCTTGGTTAAATTAGGAATTCATATAGTTTCATTGTTAGATTGCATTCATCATAAAAACAAAAAAATAAAAAATATATATTTCCTTTTTGTGTGAGTAGAGTCTACATCTTATCCAAATCATTTCAGAACCAACAAAGGCCTCCTCATGAGCATTCACATTTATCTTCAACTAAGCAAATTCTAGTAGGTGACAAGATCACTTGAAACCTTGGAGTTGATCCTTGGATTAGCTTTGTAAAAGAGGAGTTCGGAAGGATTCCTTTCATTAACCATCGTGCAAGATGACAACTCAACACAAAACATCAAGGATGAGGGAGGAAAAGTGTTAAATAGTTAAAATTGACTTATATTTCCAAGCTTAATATTTCTATTAGTATGTGCTGTTTAATGATGGTCGAGACTCATTTAAAATGTTCAAAACATAATAAAAACAGTCTTTACGTGCACTTCAGCCTAATAAATACAGAAAAATAGACTAAATAAAGAAAAGAAAAGAAAATCTAGAATACTTTTAAATGAGAAATCATTGAATAAACTCACCTCAACCACAAAAAGCTAATTTTTTTAAACTTACATTAGTATATGTTTTTGTGAGGCCTCACCCCGACCCTTCGCAGCCTTAGTTGTTACTTTATCATTTTGATACTCACGACTCGAGATGTCGAGACATTATCAGATACTTGAACATATCATATTATTTCATGTTGTGTGATGTTATTTTTAGATATTTGATGTCCATCATTTAATGTTTTATGTATATGTATGTTGATGAATTAAGTAAAAGGTAGGATTAACATTTTGGTTCAAGATATTTTAAATGGTTAAGAATTGAATAGGATTAGAGGAACCCTGATTTTTTTATAGATGGATGTTTTAATTTATGTGATTCCTAATACATATATATACATATGTACATGTGATTTTTAGGACTACTGATGTGTGCAATGAGTGTGTAGATATTTTAGTCGAGGAAATCGACAGAGGAACAGAACCAATCGCTATGTGCTAGTTTTGGAAACCTTGTTGTTCGTAATTCAAGTATTTTAACTGTGAGATGTATGTTTTTTTTTTCTGTGATCAGTGAATGTTAATGTTCATAGCTATGTTCTGTTAGTGTCACTTGACATTCGTGAATTTGTATGCTCTTTAGCATGCTGATTTGGGTTAGTTGTGTAACCTTTGGACCTAAGTTGGTTTAAGTTAGTGTCAGTTTGCTAATTTGGTTCTTAATCGAGTTTAGTCACTCTTAATCTGGATTAGTGCTTAATCTGCATTTCAAGAGTTGTTAGTTGGTCCTAATTATTTCCTAGCCTTTGTTTGGCTCTAAACCTATTCCTAAGGCTTTAAAACATGAAATAATTATACCCAAAGGGTATGGGTATGGGTTAGGGGTCGTTTCCAACCCCTAAGCCCCTTTTTTTAACTTTTGAGGTCACTCAAAAAGTCTCTTTTTGCCTTTGTGCGAAAATTAACTATGGCTACCATGAGTTGTCTCACCTCACCTCCACTTAGTGGTTAACCATAGTATGGGTTGAGTTAGGAGCTTCTAGATTTGTATATGGGTGGGAGAAGTTATTGATCCCTTTGGTGGTTGAGTTTGAGGCTTATTTAGAAGCCCTTCTTGGACTAGTTGAGGTGGTTACCCAATCTCTACATTTAGAGAGGAGTCTTGGAAGATTGAGGCAAGGAAGGGAAAAGCTCTACTCAAACTTGTTCTTTTGCCATTACCTCTCGGTGCAGGTAGGAATTCTCATCTCCCTTGTTCAGATTTTCATGTTTGCCTCATGCTTATGCTACCTTGTTGATGTTTGAATGCTTGTATCATTGTGGGTATGTTGGTAAGATTTGAAAACCATGTTGTTTTTTTAATGTTTTCTTTTCTTGTTTATGTTCAAATTTTGAGATTTTCTTGCATGGGTGTTTTGGCATTACTCACCCTTGGAGAGGGAAAAAGTGGCCAATTTCGGGAAAGGTCCTTTTAGTTGGACTCCAACAGTGTAGAGTCTCTTCTCAGGATGAGAAGAGGGAGAGAGGGTAGGGTGTTATGGGCCCCCACCTATTAGCACAAACCACGTATGAGTTTTGGCATGTAAGAATGGAAGAATGAAAGTTCTTGATTTATAGCCCCGATTAGGCACCTGGATTGGTGTTGTGTCTGACATCTCTTGTTGAAAAAATCCACCTTTCCCTAGTTTTGATTCATTGTGAATCCTATTGTGAAAGCCTTGTATGAATATGCATGTTTGTTTTGTTTCTTGGTCATGCTTGTGGTCACCTAATCAAATTTTGTTCCCTCCATGGTTCTAGAAATGTGTTGCATAAATTGTTATGAATCCCTTGATGAGGGTCATGAAGAGAATTCAATTAATTTTTTGTAATTTGGGATTGATATACAATGTAATTTGTATTTCAAACTTTGTATTAATGGCAATGAAACCAGGTTTTCTTCCTGGTTCTTTCCCGGCTGAGCCTTTGAATTAGGTTTGCAAATAAAAATAGAGATTTAGTATGTTTGTTTATCATGAGATTTAATCATGAAATCTTCAATTAGATGGATGCACATTAAAAAAAAAGGATGATATGATGATGGTTTAATTGAGCAAAATTTTCAAGTTTTCCTTATATGTTATATGTGAAACAAAAATTATGTTGAGGAAAGAAAAATGGTTATGGTTGATAGCCAATTCAAGATGTTTAAAGATATCAATTAGTCTTGTATTATTGTGTCACAATGATTAAATCTATGTTTTAAATCCATAAAAAAAAAAAAATCCCTTGAAAAAAAAATACATTGCTTTGAAACCTATACTTAGAAAAATATGTCAAAAAAAAAAGATTCAAGAGAGTAAAAACTCTTTGTCTTTTGTATGGGATAAGAATTGTTACCATTTTGGTAACAAAGAATCTAAAATATTCCCTCATGATCCATTTTGCTTTATTGAAATTTACATTTAAAATTAAAAACAATAATAATATAACCATGAAAAAAAAATATATATATAACTAAATATCCTAAACTTACCTAATAAACTTTATGACATAAATGTGTCACCATCTCCCCTTGGGCGTTACCCTTGGAATGAATATTTTAAAAAGGTTTTATAAAAAATGTTTGTGCAAAGTCAATTTTCATCATGGGGGGGTGATGTCACCCTACCACCATGTCACATCCCCCATCTTCTCCTTTACTTCTGAGCACTTACTTCATGATTTGTATGGGAGTGAATTTGTTTTAAAAGAAAAAGAAGCATATTAAATGTTTTAAAAGAAATCCTTGTTCCCATTGTTTGGTCGCCCACCTATCTAGGGGTTTGCATAGGTCTTGTTTGGGGCAGAGCGTTGTCCCAAGGACAACGCTTGGGAAGTGCTCCTTGGGAAGCACTGCCCATGGAGAAGGGGTAGGGGGGATGTAGGGTGGGGTGTAGGGGTAGCTTAGGGTATGGGGGTTAGATTAGTTGTTTATATATATTGTTTAATTTATGTTTTTAATTAAAGTTTTAAGTTAGTTTTTGGGTGTGTGTTAGTTTAGGTTTATGTAATTTATTTTGTTTTGTTAATTGTTAATAAAATTAGTTAAAAGTTCATGTTAGAATAGTTGTGTTATTTTAAAGTTTTTTTTTTAAAGTTAGTTGTAAATTAAGTTAGTTTAATATTAAATGTAATATAGTTTAGATTTTAAATTAGTTAGTATTTTTTTTAAATATATATATTGTAATATATTTTAGTTGCAATTATAGTTTTAATTTAGTGTTAATTGAATGTGGTATTTGATTTGTGATTGTACTAGAATTTAAAATGATACGTTTAGTTTTGTTATGAATTAAGTATGATGTTAAATTAATATTAATTTATAGGTTCTATCATCAATTAAATTATTATAACTTTAGTTCTATACTAATATGATTTTAAACTAGTTTAAATGTATTATTGATTGATATTTAGTTAGTGGGTATCAGATTTAGTTAGTTGTTATTTAATTAAATTTAAATTTAATAAGATTTAGTTGATATCTTTTAGAGTAGTATTAGTTAGCAAGTATTTTATTAAAGTTGTTTTAAATTTTCTTTCTTGTTTTTGTAAAGTTAGTTTATGTTTTACTTAGTTTTCTAAATATTTAATTAAATTTTATTTTGTTAGCTTTAATCGAGAATTGGTTAGTAATTGTTAAAATTAGATTCTAATTAAAGTAATTTAGATTAAGTATAATTTTGTAGTAACGTAACAAACGTCTAGATTAGATTAATAATGAGAGTTCAAATCTCAATGATGTATTCCTCCACAAGATTATAAACTTAAGATGAAATGTAAAGAACCTTTACTTTAACTATGATCACAAACATATCGATTTAGTAAATTTTAATTATTAAAAAAAAAAAAATTGTCTGTGTTTTTGCCTCGTAGTTTGGGCATGACAGTTTTATTAACATCTAAACTTGACTAAAATTGATGTACAAAATTAATGAGCACCAACAATGCATAAAAGGAAGATAATAATTTTCATAGGGGAGAAATTATAGATAAATGAAGACAAGTGTTTGTTCATACCTTATTGCTAACCAAGGGACATTACAAGTTCGTAATTAGCCATAAGGAATTTTCATGAGGGCTGAGCCCAATAAAATTGTCTCATATTCTAGCAAAGAAAAGTATTTCCAAACTATTTGATCCTCGTCCAAAATTTTTACTTTGTACTAGAAAATAGTGATAGTAGGGCAGCCACATAACTGCTTCTCACCACATGTCAGTTGAAATAGGTTTGTCACTGGCAAATAAATTGAAATAATTATCACTGATTATAGGAGAATATCCATAGCATTTTGTAAAAGCTCTTACAAGCCCTCTATAATAAACATAGTTACACTGCCTTGGGGGACAGGGGGATGATAGAATGGGAGGACAAGTTTTTGAGATGGGGGGACAAAGGGGCCTTAATTTGGGGACGGTGGGGGATGGTGGGGGGATGATGATGAATTATAGGAGAGGGGGTATATATGTGCATATGGTACTTAAGATGCTAGTTATGAAAACATGTATTTCAATATAAGATATAAAGATGTAAAAGAGTAAATACTTGAACATTGCATTGAATTGGAAGATCAAACATTAAACATAAATAGTTGAATTTGCAAATATTTAACACTGGGATGTCCCCCATCCTTGGTGTAGTTGGCAGAATATGGTGGCAATGTTGGGGATGGGGGGATGAAGTCCCCCATTCCTTGGTTTGTTGAAGTCTCTAGGACATGGGGCAAGAAGGGAGGGGGGACGCGTCCCTGTGTTACTATGGTAATAAACCTATATGCAATGTTTTACTAATAACTTTGTTTTGGACTCTTCAAAAAGCATGAAACTATAAGTTTTGATAGTAGACTAATGAATCTTAAATATTTATTTGGTTTTATATAATTTGGATTTGGAAAATAAGAGATGTCTGATGTCCTTGTTGTAGAAATAATGAGATTTTTTTGAGTTTATTTTTTGATAGTTGAATATGGTCTTGGTATGGGGTTCATATCTTGAAAACTAATTGTTAGATTTTTCTACTCTTTGAGTATATTTTTTATATCCAGTTTTCCCTTATGTTCATCAAAGTGATTTCAATTATAATTTTTAGAATGGAAGTTATTGGCTATTGAATACATGCTTATAAAAATGTTATGAAATAACAATTATAGTTCTAAAGTTATGTGCGAAGGATTGTTATGGTGAGATACTATTAGTTAATCAATAAATAATAAACCATTTTATCCCCTCAAAGTAAAGAACAATTTATTTAGAAGTGTAATCACCTTCCAAATGCACTAAAAATGCCAAAACTAGTATTAATAAAATTTTCTAAAACTACACATGATGCAAGTAATGTTTTGATTCAAACAATTGTCCAAAAAACATTTAAATTTATTGCATCCCCTTTCCTAATATCCTCTCACATGATAATAGCAAGGCTCAATTTGAAGGAAGCGTCCAACAGGAAACATAATAATGATATTCTTGGAACATGGTCAATCACAAAAAAAAAATCACATTATATAATCTATGTCCTATAAAATATGACCAATAATTATCTTAAGCAGATGTTCTTGTAATAAAAATATCTCTCACCAAGTTATGGAACCTGCAAGGAAGGTTTTTGCATAAATTCAAGATATATAATACATGAAAAATTTGTTAAAATTTAGTCCCTGATAAACTTTATCCTCTTAAATTAATTCTATCACTATGTGAGAACAATGATCATTAATTTTTAAAATCTTTCTATTTTAACCTTCTTCATGAATTTGGTTAATGTTTCAAAAAACTTTAATAATTTCCCCAAAAGTTGTGCTGTTCCTAGTGTCCACATAATTAATTTAAAATTGGTAAAAACCTAGAAACTATTGTCAATGAATAACAATAGGTAACTTAATTGTTTTGGATTGAATAGACACAATTTGGCATAGTGCATAGTTATGAATAAAATATTCCACAAGGGTTATTTATTAAAAATTACTAAATTCATCATTCCTAACTATACAAATTATGTTTAGTCAATAATAAATTTTAATTCCCAATCAATTTGTTCAAAGGTTTTTTTAAATCATTAATATGAGGACCAAAAAAGGCTCTTTTGAAAGAGAACTTCTCCCAAGGATTGATAATCTAGTTAAACTGAGCGTTAGCTAGAAACATAAGCTATTAACAACTTCTAACAAGTAGATACTTCTAATTGAATTAATCAATGATGCTTAAAGTTAATGAACACAACAATAAGATTACCACAATTGGAGTTACATTTAGTAGTTTTGAATGTGTGTGTATAGATAGATAGATAAGGAAATGCATATAGTGAAATATATTAGCAAAAAGCAGTATTAAAAAAAGGAAATATATTAGTAGTAGGAAGCTCAAAATATGGTATCATAGCTTGACATAGGAGAAAAAGCTCATATGATTACACATATCAAGAAAAAGAACTACTTTACTAATAACAACATAAAGACTGGTTTTACCACAAAAAGGCATCAACAGGGGATCATCAGTTAAACTTGTTCACATACAAGGCCAAAATTTTCTATAGGAAAGTTATATAGAGGCTTATTCTCTACAATGAAGTTATCTATGACACAAACAAGTTATACTAAATCTTCACATTAAAAACTTATCATATTTTGATGACAATAACTGGTATTTAGATCTTTATATATATTCAACTATTGTAGACCACCATTGAGAAGAATGGGCTTTCACAATGAAAATAAATACACTCTTTCATCCCCAATAGGGGATTTGTATTTTCTGACCACAAATTTTCAAAACAAGCTTGTGAACATGTATTTCAAGCATGGAAGTTTGGTATATGCTAGTAAAGTCTTTGATAGCATGGAAGAAAGAGATTGCTTCTCATGGAATGTCATTATTGCAGCTTATAGAAGACTTGGTTTTTTTCATCAAGCATTGACGATATTTTATGAAATGTGATTAATAGGAGTTGAATCTAATCAATATAATTTTTTTCTAGCACCCTCCTAGACTATGCCAAATTGGAGATCTTAAAAAGGGTATGGATATTCATCAAATCATAATGACTGTCGGATATGCATATAGTGGTGTCCTTGATGAAAGTTTAATAATTTTCAATGAAATGGTTCAAAATAACAAGGTCTCATGAAATTTAATGATCATGGGATATGCACAAAATGAGTTTTTTGAAAAAGGTATTGCAAACTTTTAAGCATATGCATTTGGTAGTCGCAAACCCAGATCCACAACCTTTGTTAGCATCTTCCTAGCTTGCACTAAATTTGTAAATCTAAGATAGGGTGTAGCCATTCATAAAATCATAATTGAAAGAGGATTTTATTTAAATGTCTTAGTTACAAATTTTGTGATAGAAATGTATGCAAGATGTGACAACATACAAAAGGCTCATCAATTTTTTGACAATATATTTCAAAGAGACATATTCTCCTAAAATGTGATGATTGCAGGATATGCAAAGAGTGCTAATCTTGATGATGATTCATTGATTTCAAAATAAATGTCTCGAAATAATGTGATCTCATGGAATGCTATAATTGCAAGATATGGACATAATAGGTTTCCTAAAAAATCCATGGAGACATTTAACCAAATGAAAATAATGGGCCCAAAGCCCAACTCTAGAACTTTTTCTAAGTTACACCCAAGTTGTGCTAAAACTAGAGCTTTGGAGAATGGTAGGGATATTCATAAAAGCAATATCAAAATTGGCTCAAATATTGTAGTTGTAAGTGTCCTTTATACATGTATTCTAAATGTGGAAGCATAAAAAAGGATCATAAATTGTTTGAAAAAATGGCTCAAAGAAATGTGCTCTCATGAAATACTATGATTTCAGCATATGCACAAAATTTCTTTGATGAAAAATAATTTCAAGGTTTAAATAAAATACAATTGGTAGGTGAAAAGATAGATTCCACAACATTTGTCAATGTGCTCCCATCCCATGGAAAATTGGGAGCTTGAGAATAGGGTAGGGACATCCATCTATCTCTTTGAAAAATGGAAGACACTAAAACATACCGTAACCATGTAAGATTCACTTGTATTTTATTTGCATGTAGCCATGGAGGTTTACTTATTAAGGGTTGTAAATACTTCTAGAGTAAGAGGAACTTTGCTTGCATCAATCTTACAATTGGTTATTTTATGTGTATTTTTAATTTCCTAGGTGTGCAACCTATTTGGAGGAATATATAAACTTTGTTATTAAAATTATTATAACTATGATCATGGGTAGTAGCTCCCACTATGAATGTACATGGACTGAAAGACAAAATGCTCTTTGAATATGGTCCCATGTATCCTACATCTTGAACAAAAAATATACCAACTTTTATAGTAGATAACAATGCCATGCATAATGGGTTGATGAAGGTTGCAACCCCAACAAGTGGCCTGATAGGTATAATTGAGAGTGACAAGATATCAATCTCATCTTGAATAGCTTGGATTATGTACACATAAAGTATTGTCATATTCTCTGAGGAGATTTATGGAAAATGAGATCTATGGTTTTTTTCTACCACTTGGCTACTTAACTATGGGAGAATTTTTTTACAAGTTCCGCATTAAAATGTTTTGTGGTAAATTATCATGGAATTTGATGACAAAAAAATTTATGAGTGAAGAAAAGGGAAAAAGTGTAAAAGTAAGGTTGTGTGTACTCTGACCCTTGGGCATGTCAATGGACATAACTGGTGAAATATTAGGCCTATATTCCATTCTACAATGTTAGGATGGGCCACAAAATTGGGAGTGGGATGGACATGGATGAATTTAGGCCTCAAACACCTCATGCACATCGACAACTATGTGGACTTAGACTGATTTTGACTTGGGTTTAGTGGATTTTCTGAGAAACTGTTTACTGAGACAATATGTGTGACTACATATTTGGGGTAATATAATTGGCTAAGGCCTTCTAGATTTATATAACATATCTTGAGTATTCTATAATTTGTTAAGGCCTTCCAGAGTTATATCATATATAAAGACCATCAGTAGAACTACAACAAGCTGGAGTTGTAAATTTATTTGAATTTCCAAATTTTCTCATATTGATTGGACTTAAGCATATTTGTTTCAAATATTGGAAAAATAATATCATGTTCTTTCCAATTTTTCTTTATTTCATCTATTTGAATGGGATGAAATGTTGGAAAGAGTAAACATAATTGGAAAAACTTAGTTGGCATGATTGCCTGTGAGCATGCTTTTCAAAAGGGGTAAAAGTGTAAATGATTTTGATGTAAAAGTTACCAATTAGTGGGGTCACAAATGGGGCCTTATTTCCATTTAAAAAATCAACAATACTTCGTAGTTATGTGCACTTAGGTTGGAGTAGTACTAGGATGGGTGACCTCCCAAGAAATGTCGGTGCTTCACCCCTGTGAGCATCACCTAGATCCAATAAGTTCTAAGTGTTCCATTTATTCTCATGAGAGATGGATTCATGTTGAATCACTACTCATGAAATATGGTTCAATGAGTTTGACTCAAAATCACACAGTTAAATCCTGATAGAAATATCATAATTTGACTTGCTATGGAAATTATCTCCTACTTATTAGTCAATAATACTACTACAGGTTTCAAGAACAACAATATCAAAATCATCACACCATGTCACTATGATAGTATATACCATATTTTCTTGTAGGATATTTAGATGCTTCCTTATTATATCTTATTAATATCAGAGTTTATGTATACTTGATTTCTTTATTATGGTATTTTCATCTAATAGCTACATAGAGGAAAAGGCTTTTGGCTAATCAGTTAGAATGGTTTTTTCAGGGATTGGAAAAATGTTCTAGGAGGGTGTCCCATGTTAGTTTAAACCTATATACTTTTTTTTAATTTTTGATATGCCATCTATGAACTTTATGTATTCTCAAAGCTCGGGCTAGATCACATGAAGCTATAGTTTTCTCATAAACCATCCATCTTGATTTTCTATTTTACTGGGCTTGCTATAAACATGTTCGAGTTGAAAGCTCATGACATGTCCCCCATATTTAGATATGCATTGAGACTTGGTAGAACCTTTATAAACCATTCTTGGTCACTAAAAGATCTTTAGGGGAAGAGATCTAGTAACTATTAGGGGATCCAATAAACATGATAGAGTTGTCATAGGGCAGAGGACCTAGTACATGAACACCCTAGCTTCATGCTTGGATAAAATAATTAGTTCTAGGAAACATAAAATCTGACCTGATCAATTGTATCTATAATATCTCCTACAAATACTCCAAAGCCTGAATACAAGGCCTTCAAAATCACAATGCTACAAAAATCAATGTAAAGAGTGTTAGTATATGATCATAAGTTTCAGTATAGAAGAATGTTTGAGGACTTAATTTAATGTTATTTAAATTAAGAAATGACTTGTTTATGCCAATACCCAAGAAAACTTTGTTTAATACATGATGTAAAGATTTAGCTATAGAGCTGACCAACTAAACTTAATGAAGTATAAAAACATATTTAATATCAATTTTAGACATCCCTTATGCCCATTGTAAACACATCCACACCCCTTGTTTGAAACATATGCTAATTAAAGGATTGCATAGTAAATTTTACTTGGAAGAAGCATTTGGATTTCCTTTGTTGCACCCTAAATATCTATTAACAAAATTCAAAAAATACTATTTAAAATAATCTTGTAATACATATCTAGTATTCTGGATGTATATATTTTTAATCAACATCAAAAGAAACTATTATGAAATGAAGAGAAAATTATTAAACTAAAGTACTTGAATATACTCCTAAAGGTGTTGTTTTCTCATCATATTGGTAATTCTTCATTAGTTTCTCTATTCTAGACTTAAACTCTTCAATTAATCTACCTAATAGTACAAGGCATATGAGAATAGATTCTAGAAGATGGGATTAGATTGACTTGAAAATAAAGAAGACTCAAAAACATGTATATGAATTCAATGATGACAAGATCAACCAAGCTACTTTTTTGATTGAGAACATGATTTATCTAAGTGATTGTAGAAGGTCTAGATTCCTTATCACCATTAGTTATTTTGGAATCATCAAACATGCCTACAACCATAAAATAAGCTAGAAATAGTTTTCCAACTTATGTACAAGGGCATTCTTCTATTATTTGCTTCTATATCATGTTCCACATAAGGGTGAAGGATCCTCAAATACAATGGCATTAAAAAGGGCATATGTATTGTCCTACAACTACTTCTACTATCCTATTGTCTACCTTGGTGACTTGAGTTTCTTTATTTTGGTCCCCTTTTTCAGGCTTTTTTTTTTACCAATTTAGAAACATCACTTTTGTAAATCTATATAAGGAACCTTCATCTCCTCTGTTTAATAACATGGATTTTCCATAGCACAACCGAGATAATATCATATTACATTACTTAATACATGAAAAGACAACTCATATTTTTTTCTAATTAATTTGAAGTGTAGCACTACATGTATTTCATTCTTCTCCACTATTCCTAAACAAGGATACAAAAGAGCAACTTGAAAATAGACTGCATGGGTTGTAAATAAAGTTTCCTCTAATGATAACTACATTGAAAAAGCTTTATGAAAATCAATAGTCGGAAGTGGAAGAAAATCTGAGGACCTCAACATAAAATGTCCATGGTATGTTGTAAATTATATGCCTTTTCCACACTATATGCACATGACAACTTCCCATGCAGTCTCTCTATTCAAGTCTTTAGCAAGTTCATACATGAACTTTTTATTATAAAGAGTGGCATTAAATGATGGGTAATAGTACATGTGTCCCATTTATATTTTCCTAGAGTACCTAATGAAGCTATATCTATATATTTATTGTTAAATTCATATAGATTCACCCCAACTTTATTTTGTGAGATCTACAACCATCTGCTTATAAAATGGGTCCTCTATATTGCGAATTGTGTGCTCTTTATTAGTGTCATATATGCATGGATCATCACCCCACAACTTTAGATTTCCAACCCCAATAGAAGGTAAGTTGATCTGAAAGATAAGTAGCTTCCCTCCAAGTTGTCTCATAACCATGAAAATTTCTTTCAATGAAGGTCCAAAAGCAGACTCAACATTGATATTCTCTACAAACAATGATGGAAGACTATCAAGAAGAGCTTCTACTACATGTTGAGACCCAAAAAAGTTGACAAGTAGATCATTAGGAAAGGGGACAAAGGGGTCATCCATATCTGCCACAAGCATCATTTGAGGTTGTGCTAATGAAGACTTTAGGTTATAAAAGTGAAAAGCATTGTCAAATGTAAGAAATCCAATCTGTGTTTGGCGAAAACTAGGGAGCTTATCCAAATAGGATTTTATAGTTTCTTCTACCACCTAAATCATCCCACTTCTAACTTTTGATATTTAAATGTCAATGAGGCGAAATACAATGGAGACATTGGCAGCCATACCATATATTTAGTTGGTACAACAAATTCAACAATACCATGTGTAAATTCAGGATATGTATCAGTATCTTGTTGTCTTCCATTCATATCCAATGACTCAAAGTAATCTCTAGAAACTTCATTCAGTAATGTGCAAATATTACACCTCTACTGACTACCACTATCTATGAATGTAATATATGGATTAATGTAAGTTTGACATCTTTTGCACCTTAAAATTCTAGATGGTCCAAAATTAACAATAGGTATATCTTCCCCATCTAGTGGTTCATCAAGTGGATGAACCACAATGCCTAGAGGAAAATGCCACTAAGTCATCAATGACTAGGAATTTGGTAATGCATGAGTTTTAAAATGAAGATACCTTGGATGGAAATTTGAAATGAAACCTAAACTTGATGATGTTACATACATGTCTGCTTTACTTAGAGGTCATGGAAGTGAAATAGAATCAAGTCTTGCCTCTACTGCTCTAGGAATAAGAGCTCATTGAGAGTTATTGAAGCTCCTCAATCAATCCTTGGATACTTCCTATAGGAGGTACTTCTATTGGATAAGATCGTAGTACTCTAGTTTGTTGACCATCCATGTATGAAGATTTTATTGGTGGCTAAAACACAACACCTCAAAATGCTTGAGGACCTACTAATTGTGAAAAATGTTGTTATTGTCCAAGAATTCTAGGCTAATGCATAGGAAATATACATGGACCAAATGAAGGAACCTATGGAACATGTCCACTTGAATATGGTTCTGACATTAATTGTTCGATAGGTGGTCCTAAAGTAGTAACTAAGGAGGTACACCTTGAGTATATTGTGGGGAATACTAAATTGGTGGCTAAGGAATATTCCCTCCAATGGGTACATAATTTGTTTCCTGTGATGGAGGACCTAGTGGAAAAGATGGAGATGGGCCTAAAAAAGGTGTGCATGGACCTTGAGAAGGTATAAAATGTTGATTTGTTGAATAAAATAGTTGTTTGACTTGACATGAAGCTCCTAGTTGGAGGATGTACAAAAGGTTGAGGAGACCCTAAAACAAAAGGTGGTAAATGTTGTGATGGTTGAAATGATACAACAAGACCATTTGACTTTACTGACTATGTTATACTTTGTTCTAGTCCCTATAGAGGAACTAAGGTTGGGAAGGGGACAAAAGAACCTTGAAGAGAAGGTCTAGTGGGATTGAAATCTTGACTAGGAAACTTAGGATTTTGAACTTGTTCAGGACTCATTGCTTATGTTGAACATGGAGCTGAAAAGGCTGAATACTATTGAGCTAATGACTTTATCGAGATGTCAGGTCTATTTGGTTGCATCGTGACTGAATTTAATAAAGGCTTTCACCACATAGAATTTTTTGTCACTCTCATGTAAAGAGATTCAATGTCTATCAAAATTAATGAGAATTGACTAAATCTGGATTTGTCATTCAGTAACAATAGGTCACCACTACATGGTTAACAATTTTTTCTTTTTAATTTTTTCCCTTAATTTTTTTTCTCAACTACGAACCCTATTCACACATTTTTAATTCCAATTTAATCCCATCATTCCTTGCTCAAACAATCTAGTTTTCTCTTCCTTTACACTTTTTCCCATTAGATTATTGTGGTTTCATGAAATGTCATGATTGTAGGGTATGGATAAAATGAATTTGTTGTAAATAATTTATAAAATTCTATTAAAATGTGATTTATAATTTTAAATTCAAATTCCACAATCTTTTCCAACAATCTTCATATTTGTTCAAAAATGAGAGTTTGGAAACAGGGCATTGCCATCTATCAAAGTATAATAGAAGGTTTTTTTATAAAATCTTATAGTTTGAAATACTATGGTAGACACATGCACACAAATAAAAATAATAAAAAGAGTTTTTGAAAGTTTCAACAAAATTTCTTGAAGAAATCATTATCAGGTACATTTGTAGAGAGGGTTTTTGGCCATAGAGTCATGGCTATGAAATAATGAATCAAAAGGTTTAGTGATGCAGCCTTTTCAAGGGAGGAACCAAGTTTGATAGACTTCCCTTTTGCTACTTTAATAGCTCATTATCTATTTTAGGAAGTATAACAAGAGGATCCTTGTGTGAGGAACCTTTAATTGACACATCTGAATTTTCATTGTTCTCATACAGTCTTCTTAAAACTTCTTTGTCTTCATTACATTCTATACAAATCATCTAGGGTTAAGTACCACTTTTCGTTAGTTCCTGTAGTGCAGATATTGAGGCTAGGTAAATTGTAATTTAGTTAGGATGAGATATGCCTCATTCTTGGGAAAATTTTAACAAATTTGGGAAGAATTTACCAAAAACCACTCTACTAAGAAAATAAAAAGAAATTAAAATTCAATGCAAGATCAATCATTTCTACAAATTTGTCTTTATACATTTTTTTCACATGGAGAAGAAAATGAATAATCAAATGCTACAAAAAATTTAGGGTCTAAATTTTAACATAGCTTTGTGAATAGTACCATGTATTTCTATTCACTTCAAATCAACTATCTCCTCCCACCCCAGGATTCTTAAACTAAGGCTCCACTATCTGACTCATTTTTTAGTGGGTATGTAGGCACTCTACATATCCATGACTGGAGATGTGTGGGAAAGGAAAGCAAAGTAACTCCATCACTAAGTTTTGGGAAGGGGTAGAATTGGGAAGCCCTTTCTCCTTAATTTTCTCCCCCAGGTAAATTAGAGTTTAAATAAATAATTTTTTCTATCTAGTATATCCATTAGAAGTAACCTACTACTTGGGTTGCAATTCATGTTCACGCGCCATCATTTCAAAGAGCATTACAAAGCCATATTTCATACAATAGAGAAGGAAGGTGGATTTGTACTATGAAATGGAGTTTCAAGGTTGAACTAACCCCTTGCCATTCTGAATCAAATTTTGTGAGAAAGTGGAACTTTGTCTTGTGTTACATTCTTCATATGCTTCAAATCCTAGCTTCAAAACCCTAAAGTCATTCTGCATGCTATGGGATGCAATGAATCATAAAGTTGAGGGTAAATTTTATCATGGAGTGTTTTATTGGCCATGCACCCATTTTCACTTTGTGGGATGCAATCAGTCATGATAAAGTTGGGGGAAATATTTTTCACTACTATATGATATGTGCATGTATAAGGATTTTTATACCAAATTTATGTTTATTTTTTAAAAAGTCAAGGAGAATGAATTTGAGGATATTATAGTTGATAATTTGAATAAGTTGAGGAGTGTAAGTTTGAGTATATTATAGGGATAATTTATATTTAATTAAAAGAATTATTATTTTTATACTTATTAAGATAAAGATAGTTCAAAATGTTATATTTGAATAGAAGTTTATTTTTTAATTTATATTTTTATATTTTAATTATAAATAAATTGAATTAAATTACATATATAAATTTTATAGGAGATATTTTTTCTATTGTAAATTATAAATAACAGCAATGATGTAAGTTGTGGCAATGCTAAAGTTCTTATTCATGCTTACATTTTTAGTTTACCACGTTGGTGTAAATTAATGTGTTCTAACTTCATTACTTTTTTCCCATATAAGATCCTATGCATGATCATCTAGAACATTTATACATTTCACATCTATTCAATACTTCTTAGAATAATATAAAATCAATTTTATAATTAATATCACTAGTGTTATTCCATCCCAACTTTGGTAATATCACTCATATTATTTTTCTTTCCATGTATAAGAGACCAAGAATTATGTTTATTAATGTTGAATGCATCCTATTATTTTTTATTAGAGAGACAAAATAATGTATAACTATATAACAATAGAAGATTATAGCAGATAATCCAAAATCTTTTGAGTGATTTACGTTTGTATATTCTACCAATTAGTAACATTGAGGGTGCAAGATGAATGATTTTCATCGTCCAATAATCTAAATGTTATTCATAATATTTCACTTTAAAATTATATTAGTGAACAAATTTAATGATTCATTTTAAATTATATCTATAAATTAGTGTAAAGTATATTTATTAATCTTATTTTTTACTTATTTAAACTTGTATCTTTATATTTATGTCTTAAAAATGAATTAAAATATAAAATTCTCTAATAATTTATAATTACTAGTTGTAAATATTTAATAAAAAATTACTATAATAATAATTAATTTAATTAAAAAATTATACCCTAATATGGAATTAGTTTAATAATATAATTGAAATATCTCCATATTACAATACTTTTATATAAGTTTTTAGCTTCTTAATGTCTTATTCAACTAGTTATGTTAGATACCTTATTCTTTGTTCAACATTGATAACACATTTTTTTGTTTCACTATTGTTAACTAATATTCTTTTATATAGTTTCCAAAATGATTTATCTAAATACATTTTCCTTTTAACAATAAGAAGAGACTCTACCTTTGTGATACCTCTTGTTACAAACTACCACCAACATCAACCTTTTGTATTACTTGACAATTTCCAAGACCTCACCATTCTTGTGATGACATGATGTTTTGTGGGCAAATATTTTCCCAACTAACAACTTATCAATTAAATGAAGATTTATATTTATTAATTTATTTCTATATATTATTTAATAAACATAAAACATGATCAATTTATATTTTGCATTATCATGTTGCAGTGACTGTCTACCAATTGATGTGTTATAAATCAATTGGTAAATATTAACTTTTATAATAGACAATTGAAAGGGGTTTTTTGTTCTTTTAAGGGGAATTGGAATGGTAGTTTTATGTTTTGAGACACCTTGGAAGAGATTTATTGAAAAGATGTTGGAATTAACAAGTGGGAAGATTTACTTCTGAGAGGGAGGGTGAATCAGAAATAACTAACTTTAAACTTTTCAAATCCTTTTAACTAAAACCATTCACATGCATCTAATTCATCATGCATGAAAATAGATAACACACAAATTTGGTAACCCAAAAACCCTCCAAAATGAGAAGGTAAAATTGGGGTGGGGATGACACCCACAAAATATCACTGCAACAATATGTAACTATTCAAGGTTACAATGTTTGACCACTTCCAATGGTCTGCCCTGTGAAAGGCCTATCCTATTAAAGACTTTATACCTTGTTAAGAGTGACTTGGTTAAAGGATTTAACTACACTACTAAAAGTAGGCCTAGTTAAAGATCTTTTATACATTCACTTGGAATGCCACCTTGTGAAAGGATTTACAAATAGCTGCTAGGCCAACCTAAGTCCATAGGATTTCCATATCTAATACAATTGCTAGAGAGTATTAGAAAGTCTTGACCTAATAACTTGCAATCCTCAATTGCTGATTACAAATCATTTTTCTACTATTTCTGCTCTGATCCTTGCTTGATATGATATATCAATCTTCGAGGTTCTAATACTTTGTTCTTGATCAACTGGATTCTGCAATGCTACTTTGTTCTTCACTAAGTCTTTCTAACCTTTTACACTTGTTTATAATTCAGCCATACACTTCTCTCTTGTGCATCCTCTCTCTCTTTTACATAATGGGGTTTCATCCTCCTTTTAAGGATTTTGAAGACTTAGGGTTAGGTATGAATCTACGATCAATATTAAATCTTCATTTCCCACTCATTTCTTGCACTTTTCCTATTGGTTGCATGCCTTCTCCATTTTTCTTATTGGCAACATATTGATCACATAGGTAATGCCAAAGATTCATTTTTATCTTCAAGATCCTTTGAGATTCATCCCATGTTGGCTTTCAAAATGGTTTACATCTGAGTTTGTGAAGGCACAAACTCATATTTTGATTCTGTGTTACTCAAAACTTACTAGTTTTTGATACTTGACACATATAGACATTTTGTATCACTCGGCTGCTATAGCAATTCTATCTTGCTCAGCACTTATAGCATTACTATTTCACTCAACATATATACTCTACTCGACATCTATAGTGACTTAGAACTTGAACTTCACTTGACACCTAAAGATCACTCAAAACCTATTGAATTCTCTGGCTTGAAGTTGGGCTTTTGTATTACATTTGACATCATCTTGAGAAATGGTCAAGTGTGTTGACACTCAATTGTCAAAACCAATCTGAAACTAACAATCTTCCCCTTTGACATGAGTAGCAAAATTACTTAACTAAACATTATAAATCTGATCTCTATGAGTATACTACATATTCTATTCGGCATATGTACAAGGCTTCAAAAACTTGTTCAAAATTTTGCATACCTCAAAATCTTGTATCTCCCCCTAAGCTGATGTGCCCTTTCCATTCTTGTAACCAAAATTCTTATGCTAAATGTGTCTCATGCTAATGTATCTTATACTCTTTTCCTTGTCTACCTTTTTTTCTGTATTTGTGTACCCTATCTTTGCTTCATGTACTCTGTATCTATTCCCCTTTTTCACATCATGTAGTTTTGTATCCTTTTGGCTTTATTACTTTCTCAAAATTTGAATTTGAATATCTCCCCCTTTGGATATTCTTTTCCATCAAAGAATATATTATGTAACCATTCTTATTCACATCTCCCCCAAAACATTATATCTCCCCTTTATTAGATGAATTATCTCCCCCTTTTATTTACACAATGCTTATCTCCCCCTTTTTGACACTTATGTCAAAGGATACTAAGAATGAATAGAATATTTTGCCAAAAAAAAATTATTTACCTCCATAATCATCTTGAGAGAAGCATCCCAATTATCTAAAGCAATTTCCAATGACTTGTGTTGGATGGCTATCTCTACTACAAGATGTACAAGGTCTTCTAAAGTAGAAAGATTAGGATCCTTCTTCAAAACATTTTTTGCATAGGCATGTTCCTTATGGAGTACTTCCAAATGTGGAGTGATGGAAGATTGAATCTGCATCAATTTAGCCTTGATATTTGCCTCTTTTGTTGTCAATACAACTAACTCTTTTTGTGTGTGAAGCGTAGTTGCAAAATGTTTCTCACTTTGAGCTAGATCTTTGGGTAGCTATCTGCTGGAAATTTTTATATTTTGTTCCAAGCTCAATATCCTTTGGCCAGTTTCCTGTGTGAAATATGATGAATCACACAACTTGGAGTACAAATAGAATACATTCCCAAGTACTATTTTTGCCTTTTCAACCTTCTTAGCTAATTGAACTTGTGAAAGTGCTATTTCACTTGCTATTTTCTCATTCTGTAATGCCTTGTCTGGAGATCCTTGGAAACAAGGATGAAATACAAGCCAAGAATTTTTTTTTTTTACAAGTATGAATGCACATGACAACATCATACAAGGATCAAAACGATCGCAATGGAAGACTTCACCACAATCCCAGCAACCAACAAATCTCCAAATGCTACTACTAAACTAACACACACAAACAAAGCCAATAACGACAACACACATGATGAGGGCACCAAAAACAACCACTCATCAACAAAACACCAAGCTGGGGTAAAATGCAGAAACCTAAAATTTGGCTAAGCCTGAAATCCTGAAGCCCTGAAAATTTCTTAGAATCCATAACTTATCTCTGAGAGGTCTAAAACCTATCTCAAAAGATTCGTCGCATATATTAAAATATATCTTAAGTATAAGAAATTAAATATATACTTAAATGATATATTTTAAACACCGAAGGACTACAATAGAACACGAAAAATTGCATTTGAAGGAAAAGCACCAGAATTCAAAATGCAACAACATAGGGTCGAAGAATGCCCAAAAGGTATCCAAAACAACTCTCAAAAAGTTTCAAACATGACAAAAAGTGCCTGCTATCTGCCCACGCAAGTTTTTACAAAAAATGTGTGACACTTCTTACAAAGGGAGGGTGACACTTCTCCTTAAGGCGTGCGACACTCTTCCATTTTTGTACGACATTTGTCAAGAAGGCGTGCGACACTTCACAATCTTGTGTGACATTTCTCAAGAAGGCGTGCGACACTTTTCCAGTGTCGTACGACATTTCTCAAGAAGGCATGCGACACTTTATAGTGTCATATGACATAGTTTGTATGGGCGTGTGATATATTTTTATGTCACGCAATGCTGACAAAATGTCACCTATAAAAACATGAAAACACTCCCAAAAGCATAAAGGACCGAAAAAAAGAGTAAAGGACCTCCACACTAGGGAGTACCAGATCCACAAAGGCTCGAGAAATGAACACTCGAGTGCAAGAACAACATAAAATGAAGAACATCAATCCATCTAAACTACAGTAGCAAAGAACACAATGAATATAAACATCACAAAGAAAAAAAGCAACATTAAAATATATAGAAATACATCTCAGGAAAAAAACAACCAATCTAAGTACGTGGATCCTCCCAACTGTCAATAGCATCATAAGACCATCGTGCGTCCTAGCCATCCCCCAAGCGTAACATCCCAAGCAACAAAGCTCCAACAGCCTCTAAAGCTCTCCACTACCAACAAAGGAAAGAGATAAAGGAATAACCATGTCATCTCTTAGATGACATATATGAGCATAAACTAGTGATCACAATCTCTAACCAATCTCAAATCTAATGGAAGCAAAAATTGAACATCCAATAAGATAACTAAGACCAAAGAGAAACCATGAAAATCTTAACCTGTATCATGTCCTTTTACACACACCTCTATATGTAAATTTTGCAAGTATGATCTCCTCCATAAAACCCCAACCAAGAAGCCACAACTACACCTAAACCATACCATATAACTAATTATGGATGTAAGCCTCTCACAAGAATATCAAAGTCATAAACCATTCCTAATCCAAGGAATATGCCCAACATAAAACCATCTCTCAAACTGAATTAACATAACAACATATGCAAATTGTGATAACCAATGCTAAACAATCTCTCAAATAAACCCTGTAGAACTAACTCATGTATCGTAGCTCAAGATCCATATCCATGAAATGCAAGCATAAACATAATACATCTGATAGAAACAATGGGGTATAACTCTCAAGTAGAAAACTATCGAGTAGACTAAGAGTGGGGAATGAGAATGCTCATCAAGCTATCCAAGTCTTTAACCAAGACTCGTCTAAGAACAATCTCTTCTCAATTTCATATTAGGTAAATACCCATTAGACTTTCTGTTGAAACCAAATAATTATCCTAGCAAATAACTCTCTAATCCAAGAGAAATCAGCATTAGCACTATCTCTAAGTATCCATGAGAACCTATAACCAATCAATCCATGCCAACTCCAAATGCAACATAGCAATATCACGAAGTATCCAACTTATTATCAATATACTCAATACCAAGAAACTAAGCCAAGATCATTGTCAAAGGTCCAACCATGTCCTTAGGAACATGAACATGACAACATAATCTAACCATCTCAACCAAAGAGAAAACATGCTCTATATGAATATACTATAACATGTCAAAACTCTAAACATGTATCAAGAGTATACGATGACATAAAAATAAAACCATCCTAACACCAAGGATAACATGCCAAATGAAAGTATAAACCATATCTTTACTAGAAACCCCATTAGTTCTCAAGATGTAACCATATCTCCACACACCATGAAGATAATGAAGAACCCTGTAAGTCCTCAAGATCTAACCACCTTCACAAACCATGAAGATATCAAGTGTACCATGCAAATGTAAAAGATTCTTTTGTAGAAATAGGATCTAATACAGATCTCCAACATCTGAAAACACTCAATAAATATATCAATGCCAAAAAAATTCCACTTAACCATATTACCAAGTCACCTAAGGCATCATTACATCCATCTCCTATATGAAGATCCTCTAGGTCTACACTAACACAATTGAAGTTCAGTACCAAGTGAAACCAAAATCTCCAAACTAAGAAGATACAAATCAAACTAAGAACTAATCTTCCATTATCACCCCATCACTATCATAAGTTCCCACTAAACTATGTATCCAAGCTATCCATGACATCATGATGAAAAAAAATCCTCTAAGCATGAGAATCAATCAAGACATCAAACCATAAAATAATACAAAGTGTACATCATAATCTCCTCAAAGAAAACCAAACAATCATGATCTTCAACCAAGAAGATATACCACTATAACCAAATTGAGAATCCAAACTAATGAATATCAAGGAGGTACATGTATATCTAATCATGTCATGGCAAAATATATGATACCATGATCACATCCATGAACCAAGCATCTGACTCTCAATATGTCCAACCTATCATTATAAAATAGTAAACCACAACCCTCCACCATGGTTGCACTGGAAACAACATCTCATCCCTTCTAGATGAAGAAAAATTATAAAATCATGTGGCTTAGGGCATAGAAAAACCAAATACAAGATACCAATCTGAATATGTACCAATATTAAAGATCAATGGGAAAACGCAACCCATAACTAAGCTATAGATGCAACTTGTAAGTATAAATAGCTTACAACACCACACAACTTGTAGACCCAACAAGTAATCATACATATCCAAATTGAACAATAATAACCATATCATCATGAGACCAATATGAAATATGAACTAAGTATATAATAGCACCAAATCCAAATCTTCAAAAATAAAATGTCATATACTCACAATGCTACCATAGTTAATATATATCATAAACTATTCAGATTAATATATCACCAAATAAACCATGCAAAACCTACACCAAATCTATACCAATGTGTAGACCTTTCAACTTGAGCTTTATGTTGACTACTTGAAGTCCAAAATCTGACTCTGTGTACCTAAGTTATGTCCTAATATGTTCTCAAAGTAAACAACATCTAATTTTTGGGCTCTTCAAACTTGAAAAAATGTCAAAATCACATAACTAGACCTACACCAAGTTGTAATGCTTTGAATTAGCTTTACAATACTTGTATGATGTTTTAAATATAATATCCTAAGAGAAAGTTATGGTTGTTTTACTATGATAGTCTTTTTACCTTTTTCATTGCAATTTTTTTCTGAAAAAAAAATTTGACAGGATTAAATTTGATGTGAGGCCTCACCCGATCCGTCATAGTACCAATAAGATAATTGCATTACAGTGTTTTTAATCCTATGTATTTATACACTTTTGGGACTGTAGGGTTATGTCATTTAGATATCAACATTTTGATGATCCGCAATTACCTCTGCATATTATGACCTAATTGATGCATTTAATGACTCTATTCATGTTTTAAGCTATTGACATTGCTTTAATATAAATTGAATGGTAGAAATGCTTGTAATATTAGAATGTAATGTTTAAAGTTGAAATTAGAGTTAAAAGATAAATTTTGTTATGCATTGAGACCTAACCCGCATACCTAGGGATTCAATAGTTGTGAAATTTAGCATTTTGTTGCAATGATTAAAAAAAAAAAAAAAAAAGACTATGAAGTTATTTAGAATATTAAATTGACCATGCTATGTTGATAAGTAAAGTTTGATGTTATAGTATTTTGAGCATTTTACATGGAAATTATTAGAAAAAGTAATTTAATTAAAAAGAATGAGGTATGGAACTCAAATGTCGAAATGTGATATGTAAGTTTTGATATTTTAATATTTTGAAGGTTATATTTGAAATGATTGAGAAAGGGAAAGTTAAATTGAGATGATGAAATATATGCAAGTCTAATGTTGAATGAGATAATGATTATTTCACTTATGTACTTATTATTTACATGGTTTTCTTGGACTACTGATGCTTGAGTTTAGTGTGCAGGAATTTGATGATGGGTTTAAAGGGGAATTAAGGCTCAAACTACTACAAATATGACATAGCCAAGGTTGAATCAGTGGAAAAGATTCAAACCTCATTGTAATGTGTTTTATTTTGTATATGTGAATTTAGATGTGTGTAATAGCTTAGTTCATGCATTATTGGAGTTAACTCACTTTTAATGTAATGTGTTGTTTTGTGTGTGTCATTTGACACTTGTGTTGTCCATGTAGAGATGCCATGTCATTCATGGTTTGGCAAGAAGTAACCTAACCTAAACCTAACCCCAATGTTGTACCCAAGTTAACCTCACATAGAAAAAAATGCCATGAGGAGTCTCAATCAAAGGAAATTCGAATTTGGACTTGGCTAGGGTTTTTAGGGGTCATTAGGTGGTTCCTGAGTGTCTTTTAGGTGAAAATAAGTTACCCATATGATAGTACATCATGTCAGGGACCTATTTTTGATCATGTGAGTGCCTAGATAGCCTAGGGAGCCCCTTTACCCATGCATTCTTCCATCAATTCGAATTTGGATTTGTCATATCCATGTTCCCACTTAGTCAAAAATAGAAAAGTTGGAGGAGACAAGTTTGTAAGAAGTAGTGGCTTAGTGTTTTTGCTAAAATAAGTTAGTGAGAAGGCTTTATTAGAGGGTCTTGGCCAAACTAGTGTAGTGTCTACCCACTCTCTAATTTTAGAGACTGTTAGGTTTTGGAGGGAGATTAAGGGAGCTCTACTACAACTATCCTTACCATAGCTTGGACCAAGGTTGGTGTCTCAAAACTTGTTTCTTCTCATTTCTTTCTTTTAGCATGGTTAAACAAATTTGCAAGTGTGAGAGTTCATTAATAGAGTATGCATTTGCATTGTAAATATTGTGATATGGATTTTTGGGTATTGTGTGAAAGTGTGGTGTTCTTGTTGCATTATAGCATTGATTATGTAATGTGACAATGTGAGAATGTGTGATGTTCTTGTAAATTTCTTTGTTCACCTTCTTGGTTTTGTTTTTGTTGGAATGGAAAGAGAATATGTTTTGTGCTTTTGGAGATCCTTTCTTGGTTTTGTTTTGTTGTTCTTCATTTTATTTTTTTGTTCTTGTTTGAATGTGAGTGTTGATTGTGATTATGGGTGTGAAGGCTTCACTCACCCTTGGGAGGGCAGAGAAGCCTTGGGTGAAGGGCATAAGTTGGGCTTGACATTGCAGGTGAGAAAGAAAATTTTGTTTTTACCTCATGATGAGGTTTTTATTATGGAGCATGGGCTCCTTAATGGCCATGAATCTTGTTGTTTGGGAGGTACAAGGAGGTTTGGTGGATGAGGAGAAGATGGTTGTTTTGAAGGTGTTGAGAGACAATGCAGTGGTAATATGTTGTTTATGTTGTGGTGGCCTTTAGAGGCAAACTATATTGGCAATATGATATTTATGAATTTCTCCTCCTAGAAGAGCCCACCTTCACCCAACATTTTATGATTCCAATGGTGAATCATTGTGCAAGCCATGGGAGGGTGTTGATTGTGTTTTGTATTGTGTCTTCATGCAAATTTTGTGATGTATGTGTGAAACTCGGTTTGAGATTTGTTCCCCTAGCACGGGGGTGGTTTCCTTGGAGGCCTATGGTTGGGTGGAAAGCACCCATGGTCCTTGTTGTTTTCTTTGTGATGCATTTGCAGATTTGTACCCAAGGGAGAAATGGAAATGGCTTGGAATGACCATGTTGCAAATTGATGTTTGGAGGAGAAAACTTGACATTGTGCACCTCATTTGTGAATCATATTTTGAATGATCATGATACTTATTGTTCATGTCTTTCAATGATCATGTTCATATGATTTTGAAAGGTCTCGTGTTGTCTCATTGTGATGAAAGGAGATTGTATCATTGTTTCCTAATGTATATGTAGAGGAAATAACTGAAAATGTTGTATCTGTATGTTCCTTGTTAAGAAATGATCATGAGTTTTGGAAGAGTAGAATACCTTGGCATCATTGTTCCATTGGATAATTGTGGAAGGAATATGTCAATAGGTAATGTGGTTAAAAGAAAAGAAAGATACTTCCTATTGTATTTAGTTGTGATTGTGAAATCAATTAGAAAATTGTATACTGTTGTTCTTGTATGGAAATTTGTTGTTGTATGAAAACATTGATTGTGAAGGAAGACATGTTGAAATCTGATGCACAAGTTTTTGCACATATGAACTTTTCTTGTTAGTTAAAGTCAATCTTCTCCAAGACTTTATATAGGATAATCCTTGTAACATTATGCAAGGTAGATTTAGCAAAAGTCATTGTAAGTTTCACAATTAGAGATTTGATGTAATTCTGGAGAAGTTAAGTAATGAGACATTCTTTCTTATTAGAAACATTTCATAGATTATTGTGAGGAAGTTTTTTTTTTTTTTTTTTTTTTCTTTTCTGATATAGTTGTCTCAATTTGAAGCATAAGTGATGGGCTTGTAAAATCCTATGTTATCACAAGAAAGCATTATATTGTTAATGGAACATTGTATATGCATGGTAAATTGATTTATTTGTTTCCAAGTCCTACTAGGTCCTTAGATGAAGAAGAAATATCAAATTTGCAAATTAAGAAAAAATAGTAAGGAAGTCAAATCTGGTCATTTACAACTCACGGACATGGCCTCCTAAAATGAGAAAAGAGAAAAATGCATTAAACTTGGAGTAAAAGTCTTCCTATAACTACACCTTTTATTCTCTGGAATTTGTATGAAGTTGAAAAGAAATGAGTTCTCCTAATACAGACCTATATTTTATTCAGGAAGAATATACTTAGAATCTTGCAAAAATCAATACATATGCTATAAGAGATAAGAACCAAACAAAATAATAAAAATAAACCACCAACCCATAAGAATTAGCAAGTAAAGTCTCATACAAATCCCGTGACCATTGTGTCACTATTCCACAAGAAAAAAAATAAAATAAAATATATACACATATTTAATAAGATTATGTCAAGTCAATATGATGGAAGGTCTAGGTAACTACTCATAGACCTAATAAGGAAACCCAAGAACATTCATTCTATTAAAGCAATAAGGAAGGTAAGGAAATGAAAGTAAAACATAATAATAATAAAATAATAAGGACTACCTAGGTGCTATAAATTAAAGGAAGTACAAGTACTTAGTGTGATAGGGGCAGGGGTCCACACACACATTCAACCCAGGCAATGACACCATAAAAAAAAGAGTTTGATGAATGATTAAATGTCACCCTGACATAGTCAGAATGCCCTTGATCCCTAGGCACCTTAGATAAAGGTGACCTAGGAATGGAAGCATAAGGCCAGCGCAAGATTAGAGGACATGGGTCCCACGACTGTCAAAGTTCCCAAGCATGTGTACTATCCCTTGTTTGGCATATGGTTATGTTGCTTAAAAAAGCAATGCTCTCCCCTTAGGCGCCATCTTTTTGGGAAAAGGTAAAACTAGTATTGTGTGTTTAAATGTTTATGTAAATGCTCTTCCCCATCACAAATCGCCATCATGCCTTGGGAGAATCCCCATGTCATAACCACTTGTATTAACACCTCCCTAGAACCAAGGATACCTCCTGATTGTCTTGTCTTACTTCAAACTTTCAAATTGATGCTTTGAAAGAAGTTATGCAGATTTGACCACATTTAGGGATAAGAGATAAAAGTAATTTCAAAATATTTTGAAAGCTTTGGAAAAAGACATGTGACTCTCTATAAAATTCGATTGGGAATTAAGAATAAAGTTTTGGACATAGTGGGTTAGAAGATTAAAGGTTGGGATGTTAATAGAGAACCTTAATAGTAAATGGAAAATAAAAATAGTAGGTGTATATAAATTGGATAGAAATAAAAATCATATGAATAAATTATTTAGTGTAATTCTTCTTCTTAGGGAAGCTTAATGGAATAGATTTAAACTTGAGATTTGTGGATGCTTGAAATAGCTAATGTTTGATTTCTTGATTTAAAGATTAATTTTTGGGTAGTAAGGTTAAATGGATGGATAAGCATTGGTTAGTATCATATGTTGTTATTTTTAAGGATTAGTGAAGGTAAGGGTTCGATGTTAGGAGGTGGTGGAGGTTAAAGTAAGATAGTTGTAATAAATATGGAGATATTTGCTAGCGGTTAGTGAGTAAATGATCTAGTACATTTATTTGGGGTAGTGGTAATTAAAGAAGTTAGACATTAGAAAGAAAACTTTAATAAAATGAGAGGATGATAGTCTTAAGGGACACTATGCAAATCCTTAGTAATGATGTTGGGTTAAGTATAGGAATGCTATTAAAACTAGCTTTAAAGACATTAGGAGCAAATGGCTTCTAATTTAAAATAGAATGAATAATAAAAAGGTTAGTTAGTATTAATTGGCCAATAAGATGTTTTAGGTTAGAATATGTTAGAGTTTAAAGCTAGTTAGTTTGAATATTTGGTATTGTTATATTGAATGTTGAGGTATTCCTTAGGAAGCAAAAAGAGAAAAAAAAAAAAAAAAATTGTTGTGTTATTCTTAACAGTAAATTTTGGGCATGACATTCTGGTATCAGAGCCTAGTTATGAGACACTGGACGTTAATGGGTCCATGAACGAATGTACAATTCAAATGTTACTTTCAAAAGAGTTTGTAATGATAACACAAGATATAATAACACAGTAAAAATATATGTACTTTATTGCAAAGAGGCGATGCTCTCCTATGATAATCAAGCTATTGTCATAAAATTAATGTAAATCAGAACTTACATATTAATCTAAATATTTGTATAGATAGCATCAATGAGCTAGCATTTTTATCACAAAAGGTGAACAATGATCTTTCATTAGTAGTATTCTCAACTTCAGGATAAGACATCGATATTATTTTTACCTCTTAATTGTATCAACACTTATAAAATATATATTTCTTAATTACAGAATAAAGGTCATTCAATTCTTTTATAACTATTGATAAATATATCATATTTAGTAAGATATTAATAATTTTTTTTTTTTCCTCTAGCATTTCTAGATGAAGGATCTTTTCTAATGCACTACTAATTTCATAAAAATAAATAAATCAATGAATCAATAAACAAATATTGAATTTCCATTTAAAGGATCAAATTATTTTATAGATTTTACTTCATTTTAAAAATAAATATAATATTTTTAAATTGATTTATTAACTAATTTTCATGATTAATTAAAGAAAATAAGAATAACCTATACATTTTTGCTTCTAATTAACATTAGCTAAACTTGTATTTCTTTATTCATTTGATTGATACAAAAATACTAATTTAATAGTATGTGTCAAAATACACATTTCACATTGTCACTGCATGTAAGAGACTTTAGTGACCATAGATTGAACTAGAATGAAGGATTTATGAAGAAAATAAATGCAAGATTTATCTAAGATTTTATATGCAAGAAAATGAATCTAAACGAGATGAAATACAAATTCAATCTAAGAGTTTAATAAGAAAACATTTAAGGTAGAACATGTATGAAACAACTAAAATGAAAGTATTGAATGAGAATGCATCAAAGATTTTGAATGCACAAATGTGGAGTACTCAAACTGACAGAGTTTCTTTACTCACAAATTTCATCCTCTCAAATGAGAGACATAAGTTCCCAATTTATAGAGAAACCCAACAAAAAAAAATGGTGTATATCAATTAGATGAATGGTGGAGATTGAATGAGTGTTCATTTAGAAATAGAAGTTTCCATTTGAGAGAGAGTTAAATGATTTGTTTCCTTGCTCTTTTCTAATTCACTCAATGTTTCCATTTTTTTTTCTTAACTCAAAAAGAGATTTTGGAGATTTTGTTAAAATTGTATATTTAAAATTCAAATAATAAATATGTGTAGACATTTAATTTAAACAACTAATAAATTCATTTGTCATGTAATTAATTTAATCAAAATCTTAGAAAATTTTAATTAAATCAATTGATTTAGTGGGTTTAATAGCCAAGATATTGATATTCATAAATTTGTCATTTATTTATTTAAAATTATTTTAGTGATTATTGTAGATTAATTTTATTTTTTTACAATTAATATTTAAAATCAAGTAGGGTCAATTAGGAATTTGTTGATCAATTGAAAAATGAGGAGCAAATTAGTTTCTGAGACCAATTTAGGGTATTACAAATATATTAGTACAAGGTATAATATCCATTATATATATATATATATATCATGATCCAATTAGCATTATTCATATAACTAAACAACATTAACTATTTATGGATTAATTATCTGTGACAATTATAATTGATTATCATTAATAATAATAATGTTGTAGGGTCAAGGTGTCATAAAATTATAGCATCTAAAATTAGTGTGGAAAATGATAATAGTTGAAGGGCATATAACAATATCAAAACATGTTGAATTGAACTATAGAATAATATATTGGATGTAAATACAAGTCTAGTATTAAGATTTGTTACAATGTAGATAGAAGTGAAAATGGACCCCAAAACAATTGATATTAAGATGGTCATGGAGTACATAATAGAGTAGAGGAATTATTATCTTCTTTTAGGGGTCTATGATACTAAAGAATAATCCATTCGAGACACCATTGTGTGGTATAGTCAAATTTGTAAATGTCAAGATGTGATTTTCCTATATTAGTTACAGGATGTAATCAATAGTTGGATTCCTTAGTATGATTGCTACTTATCACATCATCGTATAGAACTCTTAACTTTAAGTAAATATTATTTGTCTAGGAGTTGTGATTTCAATGTACAGGTTGAATAATATGGATAATTACTTATTCAAGCACGTCCATTTGGACACAATTCAAATTGGGAATCTAGGTTTCAAAAAATAAAATAAAATTTACATGATATTTTATAGATACCATGCTTACCCTCTAGGATATGATGTTAAATTGAATCATTGATAAATGATAGTTCTATGGCTAGGTCACATAAGAATATGTTTCCTTCAGAGATCAACTATTAGCAGAGTCTAGTTTCAACACTAGGAGCCTAACCCATTACATTTCAACATATGCAATAAATGACGACCTAGTGTAAGATGTACCAGTGCACCCAATTAAACCATTATCTATGGATAAAGCACTCAAATACATATGGGCTATGAGACTTCTTACTAAGCCATTAGTTCCATAAAGCACACATTTATCCTCTTCAACATTAAGGAACCTTGGTACGGCCATGTCATGCTTGTGAAATTGTCATTCAACATAAAATGTTGTTAGTCTTTTGTTCAAATTTTGCAATTTTTTTTTTGTTTTGCTTACCAAAAATTTGACACTTATTATTTTTCTAGTTTTATTTTGATGATGGTCCCATTGTGCCTCAGGGACATGTCTTGTGTTATTTGGGATTTACCAACGTGGCCGCATCTATGTTGTTTTCTGTAAAGTTGTTCCTTTTGTACTTTTGAGGCAATTTCTTGTGAATTGTGTTGGTAAGAATATTGTATTGAAAGGGCCATACCAAGGAGGATCCTTGACAAACCATTTAGAGAATTAAAGTACCTGTAAACTTTCTAGTTATCCATTGATTTCTAAGACACCACCCTTTGTATGTCATAATTATGGAATATGGACCAACCTCTTTTACCATAGGTATATAATGTATGTTAAATTGGTTAAGACCATAGATGCATGTTATGTTAAGGACCCTAAGAAAGGACATAAGAAATTTAATAATTAGACCTTAGTAAGGTAAAGATCGCATTACTTGGCACCAACCATAGAATACTCAAGTGGGTCAGCTCTAGTAAATGTAACCTAGGCAATAACACAGTTACACTGACACCTAATTGATGAACTCCAGGAGGAGGTTCATGCCTAGGGGGGGAGGATGTGAGGCCTCACCCGATCCGTCATAGTACCAATAAGATAATTGCATTACAGTGATTTTAATCCTATGTATTTATACACTTTTGAGACTATAGGGTTATGTCATTTAGATATCTACATTTTGATGATCCGCAATTACCTCTGCATATTATGACCTAATTGATGCATTTAATGACTCTATTCATGTTTTAAGCTATTGACATTGCTTTAATATAAATTGAATGGTAGAAATGCTTGTAATGTAAGAATGTAATGTTTAAAGTTGAAATTAGAGTTAAAAGATAAATTTTGTTATGCATTGAGACCTAACCTGCATACCTAAAGATTCAATAGTTGTGAAATTTAGCATCTTGTTGAAATGATTAAAAAAAAAAAAAAAGACTATGAAGTTATTCGGAATATTAAATTGACCATGCTATGTTGATAACTAAAGTTTGATGTTATAGTATTTTGAGCATTTTACATGGAAATTATTAGAAAAAGTAATTTGATTAAAAAGAATGAGGTATGGAACTCAAATGTCGAAATGTGATATGTAAGTTTTGATATTTTAATATTTTGAAGGTTATATTTGAAATGATTGAGAAAGGGAAAGTTAAATTGAGATGATGAAATATATGCAAGTCTAATGATGAATGAGATAATGATTATTTCACTTATGTACTTACTATTTACATGGTTTTCTTGGACTACTGATGCTTGAGTTTAGTGTGCAGGAATTTGACCATGGGTTTAAAGGGGAATTAAGGCTAAAACTACTACAAATATGACATAGCCAAGGTTGAATCAGTGGAAAAGATTCAAACCTCATTGTAATGTGTTTTATTTTGTATATGTGAACTTATATGTGTGTAATAGCTTAGTTCATGCATTATTGGAGTTAAGTCACTTGGAATTCCTTATGTCTTCTCCTTTGATCAGCCCTAGCTTTATATTCTTGATTCATCTTGGTAATGTGTGCTTGAACCTCCTCATGTAGACGCTTGATATGTTCAGCAAATTCATCAGCTTCAGCACTTGTCCTCTCCCCTTGTTCTATCTTCCTCAGCTCTGGTGCAGTCCTTGGGCTACTCCCATATACAATTTAGAATGGTGATTTTCTAGTACTCCTATTTACGGAGTTATTATAAGAAAACTCTGCCTGTGTTAGAATCAAATCCCATCCCTTGGGCTTATCCCCAACTAAACATCTCAAAAAATTGCCCAAACTTCTATTTACCACTTCTGTTTGACCATCAGTCTGTGGGTGATGCGTGGAACTAAATTTTAGGACTGTTCTCAACTTCTTCCACAATGTCCTCCAGAAATACCCCACAAATTTAGTATCTCTGTCAGAAACTATACTCCTTGGAAGACCATGTAGTCTTACCACCTCTTTGAAAAACAAGTCTGCAATATGGCCAACATCATGAGTTTTGTGGCATGGAATGAAATGTGCCATTTTGGAGAACCTATCAACCACCACGAATACTGAGTCATTACCCCTTTGTGTCCTTGGCAGTCCAAGAACAAAATCCATACTTATGTCCTCCCGTGGCCTTGATGGAATAGGCAATGGCTGATATAGGCCAGTATTGTGACTAAACCCCTTGGCAACTTGACAAACTTGTCAACTTTGTACAAACTTCTTCACATCCTGTGAAATTTGAGGCCAAAAATAATGTTCTCTGAGAATGGCAATGGTCTTATCTCGACCAAAATGTCCTGCCATCCCTCCACTGTGTTTCTCCTTAATCAGATTTTCCCTCATGGAACTCCTTGGAATGCACAATTGACTACCTTTGAACAACATGCCATCCTGAATCAAACAGTCTAACCACTTGGTTCTATCTACAGCTACAGGCTCTTTACAAGCTTTCCATGCTTTAGCAAAATCAGGATCCTCGGGGTACAAATTCTTGAGTTCATCAAACCCAACTACTTCAACCAGCATTACTGTAAGTAGTGACTGTCTCCTACTTAGTGCATCCACAACCCTATTAGATTTTCCACTTCTATGCTTCAACACAAATGTATAACTCTTCAAGAATTGTACCCACTTCATATGCCTCTGATTCAATTTACCTTGGCTATTTAGGTACTGTAATGCCTGATGATCAGTATACAAAACAAATTCCTTTTGCAATAAATAATCCCTCCATTTCTTTAAGGCCTGAACTATTGCATAGAACTCTTGATCATAAACAGAATACTTCTTCTTTGCATCATTCATTTTTTCACTAAAATATGCAATAGGCTTACCTTCTTGGCTTAATACAGCCCCAATAGTGCTACCACTAGCATCACAATCCACCTAGAACACTTTTCTAAAATTTGGAAGTGCCAACACAGGCTGTTCAGTCACCTTCTTCTTCAGCAATTCAAAACTTCTCGCAGCTGCTGTAGTTCATTTCAACTCTTTTCTATCCCCTCTTATTGTATCATTTAGGGGTGCACATATGCCACTAAAATTCTTAATAAACTTCCTGTAAAAACTAACCAGACCATGAAATGATCTTACCTCAGTAGCAGTCCTTGGAGTAGGCCATTCCAAGATGGCTTTTGCCTTCTCTGTATCCATTTTGAGACCTTCAGGTGATATAACAAATCCCAAATAGACTAACTCCCTTTTTGCAAAGATACACTTATTTAGATTAATTAACAGTTTCTCTTCCCTTAGCCTTTCAAGGACAATACGAATATGCAGTAAATGTTCTTCCAAAGTCTTGCTGAAAATTAAAATATCATCCAAATAGACAATAACAAATTTTCCCAAGAACTTCTTAAGTACCTCATTCATGAACAGCATGAAGGTGCTTGGGGCGTTCGTCAATCCAAAGGGCATGACTATCCACTCATAAAGACCCTCCTTGGTCTTGAAGGTTGTTTTCCACTCATCTCCTTCTCGAATCTGTATCTGATGATAACCACTCTTCAGATCTTTCTTTGTGAAGTACTGAGCTCCACTCGAGTAGTCCATAATATCATCCATCCTTGGCAAAGGAAACCGGTAATTGATGGTGATACTATTTATAGCTTGAGAATCTGTACACATCCTCCACTCTCCATCTTTCTTTGGTGTGATTACTGCAAGTACTGTACATGGACTCAAGCTCTCTTGAATTAAGCCCTTCCTCAACAGCTCTTGAATCTGTCTGTTTAGCTTCTCTGTTTCGGTAGGAGTCATCCTGTGAGCAGCCTTGTTAGGCAAACTAGCTCCTGGAATCAGATCTATCTGATGATTAATTTTCCTTACCAGTGGCAATCCATCTAGAACATTATCAAAGAAAATATCTCCAAATTCCCCTAGTAAATCTGAAACTTCAAATGGTATTTCACTACTACCTTCTTTATCTTTCCTAGGAATCAAAGCATAGCACATATGCTGATGTTTCATGCCATCTAAAAGCTTCCTTCCATCAACAAGACAAATCCTAGCACTGCTACATACCTTTTCACCTTCCTTTTTCATGGGCTTCAATTTTTGGCGAACTCCATCCTTTGTCAGAGAGTATGTGTTTGCATGTCCATCATGTATTACATTTCTATCAAACTTCCATGGTGTACCCAACAATAGATGGCAAACATCCATCAAAATAACATCATAGAGAACTTCATCATGGTAACTCCCAATTTTGAATTTTACTAAACATTATTCACTTACCAGTACCTTATGATCATCTTTTACCCAAGAAATCTGATAGGGCTGGGGATGTTTGTCCCTCTTGAGCTTTAGCTTAGAGACCATCTCTTCTGATACCAAGTTATCAGTGCTACCACCATCAATGATCATGTCACAACATTTATCCTCAAACTTGCATCTGGTACAAAACAAACTCCTTTGTTGTCCTGGTTCATTCTCACCACTTAGTAGGGCTCTTTCATTTACCAAGGTCTCTCCTCTTTCTGCATCCTCTAAATGTGATGATTGTGCATCCTCATCCACATGAGCAACCCTAGCTTGGCCCTCAGCTCTCCTATCTGTCCTTCCTTGTCGTTGAGGGCATTCAAAGGCATGATGACCTTCTTCATTGCAATGGAAACAAGTTCCACGAAAGCCTCCTCTTCCTTGTCCATGTCCTCTACCTCTTCCTCTTTGATTTCCTAAGTCTTGATCATGGGAGCGGTTGAAACCCTCATTCCTCTGGTTTCTGCTAGTACCCACATCTTCATTTTTCTTTGGGGTTTCATTGCAGCCTCTAGATGATCTACTGCTTCCCCTTCCTCCTTGTCTACGCCCTATGTGTCTTCCTTCAAACCTTTTATTCATCTTCTCTTCAACTCGTAGGGTAAACTGGTATGCCTTTTCAATGCTGGTCATTCTTACCAGACTTTATTCCTCTTGGATGCTAGGTCGCAACCCACTGATATAATGAGCAACCTTCTCCTTATTTGCTTTTACATGCCCCGCTCTAATCAAGAGTCGATAAAACTCCTTTGTATATTCTTGGACTGATCTTCCTGCTTGCTTTAACCCATGCATCTTCTTAAATAGATCAAGCTCATAGTCCACAGGAATGAACTACTTCTTCAATTTTTCCACCATGTGATCCCATCTTGTGATCTTCTCCTTTCCTCTTCTATTTCTTTCCAATTGAACCTCTTGCCACCAGATTTTGGCATGGTCTTTCAGTTTGGCCTTTGCAAACTTAACCCTATCTGGGTCCCTGATATCCTCATACTCAAAGTATTCTTCCAGTTCATTGATCCAATCGTTCAACTCATCTGGTTTCAAATTTCTTGAAAATACACCCACTTCAATTGTAGGTCTTTTCTCAAACTTAGTAATGGCCCTAAAAAGCCTTTCCTCTATAGGATTTATAACTTCCCCATCAAATTCCTCTTCTGGTCCCATTGCTTCTTCTTCATTGTCATCCTCACTGTTGTCACCTGCGGCAACATTTGCTCCTCTACGAAGCTCCTCTTGCAATGCCTGCACCTACCTTTGGAGGGCTCTAACCTCCTTAGGATTAATAGCTCTAGACCTTCCACCACACTCTCTTCATGGAGGCATCTTCTAACTCGAACCCACAACCACACAGTCCTGGTGCAAACTGCCTCACAGTCGGTGTTCTGTCTACACACTTAGGAAAACCCGCTCTGATACCACTTGATGGGGACACGACCCAAGAACAGAATGGAACCAACAGAAAGGGAAAATTATATTAACTGAGAAAATAAGCTAGTACAAACAGTGCAAAGAAAATAAACTTCAAAACATGCCCTAAGGGCTTACAATAGCATAAATCTGGAGATAATTTCTTCTTTTAGTACCTCCTCTCAAACTCCACTCCGAACTGCCTTTTACAATGCTAGAAATCTCCTTAAATAGACCTCGGAGGGTTAAGGACTAGGAGTACATTCTAGAAAGTGATAATAGGCATCCACCGACCAAATAGAAGGTTCTAGAAGCTACGTTAGAAGTCAGTGCAAATTTAGAAGATTCCAAAAATGGTAACTGAACTTCCGAGAGGCATAACTTTTGAACAGTAGCTCCGATTGTCGAACTGTTTACATTTTCGAAAAGCTCTCAAAGCGCTCTACAGCCCTGTGGACTAGTTTCACTTGTCCCCCATTTTTTGACCCTTTTTGAAGTCATTTAATGCCCCTAACCTAACTTTGAAGCATTCTTAGGGGGTCTCCAAAACCTGAAAAAACTGCAATAACTTTCAAACTGTGGGGCCTTTTGACCTGATTCTTTTTCTGGAATGCTCTAAATCAAAATTATATTCATCTAGCCAATTCACACCTTCTAGGTCACCAAAATGATGGCCAAATTGCATGCTCCTATTTTTTCAAGATTTTTAAACACACTGATAGTGGAACTCTGAGAGTTAGAACCTTTATTTGACCCAAATGGGTATCCAAAAATGAAAAGAAAAGAAATAGAAACTAAGTGTAAGTACATTTTTTTTTGGGTGACACAGGATTGCCCTTATACCTCTGGATGCTCCTGCATCAGACACCCAGGATAGATTGAAAAGTGACCCTGTCACTTTATGGATTGTAGAGGAAATCCCAAATGGGAAACCTCAGCTGCTGAAATCCAAGTTGAGTCCTCGATCAGTCATCATTTCCATTTGACCAAATACTCTTCATACTGCCTGTTTCTGGTACTCCTACCCACACAATGATCTAGAATGTTTTCTATCTCCTCCTTCTTAGAAGCAGGAATTGGACATGGCTCTAACACCAGCTCATCATCTACACCATCATCATGATACTCTGTTAAATCTGCCATGTTGAAAATGGGAGAAATGTGAATACCATCTGGCAGCTCCACTTCATATGCATTTCTTGAGTCATGTTTCTTCAAAATTTTGCAAGGGCCAAATTTCTTCATTTTCAGTTTATTGTAAGTACCGGCTAGAAACCTTTCTTTTCGTAAGTGCACCATGACTAGATCTCCTACTTGGAATTCCTTATGTCTTCTCCTTTGATCATCCCTAGCTTTATATTCTTGATTCATCTTGTTAATGTGTGCTTGAACCTCCTCATGTAGACGCTTGATATGTTCAGCAAATTCTTCAGCTTCAGCAATTGTCCTCTCCCCTTGTTCTATCTTCCTTAGCTCTGGTGCAGTCCTTGGGCTACTCCCATATACAATTTGAAATGGTGATTTTCTAGTACTCCTATTTACGGAGTTATTATAAAAAAACTCTGCCTGTGGTAGAATCAAATCCCATCCCTTGGGCTTATCCCCAACTAAACATCTCAAAAAATTGCCCAAACTTCTATTTACCACTTCTATTTGACCATCAGTCTGTGGGTGATGCATGGAACTGAATTTTAGGACTGTTCTCAACTTCTTCCACAATGTCCTCCAGAAATACCCCACAAATTTAGTATCTCTGTCAGAAACTATACTCCTTGGAAGACCATGTAGTCTTACCACCTCTTTGAAAAACAAGTCTGCAATATGGACAGCATCATGAGTTTTGTGGCATAGAATGAAATGTGCCATTTTGGAGAACCTATCAACCACCACGAATACTGAGTCATTACCCCTTTGTGTCCTTGGCAATCCAAGAACAAAATCCATACTTATGTCCTCCCATGGCCTTGATGGAACAGGCAATGGCTGATATAGGCCAGTATTGTGACTAAACCCCTTGGCAACTTGACAAACTTGGCAACTCTGTACAAACTTCTTCACATCCTGTGAAATTTGAGGCCAAAAATAATGTTCTCTGAGAATGGCAATGGCCTTATCTCAACCAAAATGTCCTGCCATCCCTCCACTATGTTTCTCCTTAATCAGATAGTCCCTCATGGAACTCCTTGGAATGCACAATTGACTACCTTTGAACAACATGCCATCCTGAATCAAACAGTCTAACCACTTGGTTCTATCTACAACAACAGGCTCTTTACAAGCTTTCCATGCTTCAGCAAAATCAGGATTCTCAGGGTACAAATTCTTGAGTTCATCAAACGCAACTCCTTCAACCTGCATTACTGTAAGCAGTGACTGTCTCCTACTTAGTGCATCTACAACTCTGTTAGATTTTCCACTTCTATGCTTCAACACAAATGTATAACTCTGCAAGAATTGTACCCACTTCATATGCCTCTGATTCAATTTACCTTGGCTATTTAGGTACTGTAATGTCTGATGATTAGTACACAAAAAAAATTCCTTTGAAAATAAATAATGCCTCCATTTCTTTAAGGCCTGAACTATTGCATAGAACTCTTGATCATAAACAAAATACTTCTTTGCATCATTCAATTTTCCACTAAAATATGCAATAGGCTTACCTTCTTGGCTTAATACAACCCCAATAGCTCTACCACTAGCATCACAATCCACCTGGAACACTTTTCTAAAATTTGGAAGTGCCAACACAGGCTGTTCAGTCACCTTCTTCTTCAACAATTCAAAACTTCTCGCAACTACTGCAGTTCATTTGAACTCTTTTCTATCCCCTCTTATTGTATCAGTTAGGGGTGCACATATGCCACTGAAATTCTTAATAAACTTCATGTAAAAACTAACCAGACCATGAAATGATCTTACCTCAGTAGCAGTCCTTGGAGTAGGCCATTCCAAAATGGCTTTTACCTTCTTTGGATCCATTTTGAGACCTTCAGGTGATATAACAAATCCCAAATAGACTAACTCTCTTTTTGCAAAGACACACTTCTTTAGATTAATTAACAGTTTCTCTTCCCTTAGCCTTTCAAGGACTCTACAAATATGTAGTAAATGTTCTTCCAAAGTCTTGCTGAAAATTAAAATATCATCCAAATAGACAATAACAAATTTTCCCAAGAACTTCTTAAGTACCTCATTCATGAGCCGCATGAAGGTGCTTGGGGCATTCATCAATCCAAAGGGCATGACTAACCACTCATAAAGACCCTCCTTGTTCTTGAAGGTTGTTTTCCACTCACCTCCTTCTTGAATCCGTATCTGATGATAACCACTCTTTAGATCTATCTTTGTGAAGTACTGAGCTCCACTCAAGCAGTCCATAATATCATCCATCCTTGGCAAAGGAAACCGGTACTTGATGGTGAACCTATTTATAGCTCGAGAATCTATACACATCCTCCACTCTCCATCCTTCTTTGGTGCGAGTACTGCAGGTACTGCACAGGCTCTTTCGAATCAAGCCCTTCCTCAATAGCTCTTGAATCTGTCTATTTAGCTCCTCTGTTTCAGTAGGAGTCATCCTGTGAGCAGCGTTGTTAGGCAAACTAGCTCCTGGAATTAGATCTATCTAATGACTAATTTGCCTTACCGGTGGCAATCCATCTAGAACATTATCAGAGATAATATCTCCAAATTCCCCTAGTAAATCTGAAACTTCAAATGGTATTTCACTACTACCTTCTTTATCTTTCCAAGGAATCAAAGCATAGCACATATGCTAAAGTTTCATGCCATCTAAAAACTTCCTTCCATCAACAAGACAAATCCTAGCACTGCTACATACCTTTTCACCTTCCTTTTTCATGTTCTTCAATTTGTGGCGAACTCCATCCTTTGTCAGAGAGTATGTGTTTGCATTTCCATCATGTATTACATGTCTATCAAACTGCCATGGTCTACCCAACAATGGATGGCAAACATCCATCGAAATAACATTACAGAGAACTTCATCATGGTAACTCCCAATTTTGAATTTTACTAAACATTGTTCACTTACCAAGACCTTATGATCATCTTTTACCCAAGAAATCCGATAGGGCTAGGGATGTTTCTCCCTCTTGAGCTTCAACTTAGAGACCATCTCTTCTAATACCAAGTTATCAGTGCTACCACCATCAATGATCACGTCACAACATTTATCCTCACACTTGCATCTGGTACGAAAAAAACTCCTTCATTGTCCTAGTTCATTCTAACCACTTAGTAGGACTCTTTCATTTACCAAGGTCTCTCCTCTTTCTGCATCCTCTGAATGTGATGATTGTGCATCCTCATCCACATGAGCAACCCTAGCCTGGCCCTCAACTCTCCTATCTATCCTTCCTTGTTGTTGAGGGCATTCAAAGGCGTGATGACCTTCTTCATTGCAATGGAAACAAGTTCCACGAAAGCCTCCTCTTCCTTGTCCACATCCTCTACCTCTTCCTCTTTGATTTCCAAAGTCTTCATCATGGGAGCGATTGAAACCCTCATTCCTCTGGTTTCTGCTAGTACCCACATCTTCATTTTTCTTTTGGGTTTCATTGCGGCTTCTAGATGATCTACCACTTCCCCTTCCTCCTTGACTGCGCCCTCTTTGTCTTCCTTCAAACCTTTTATTCAGCTTCTCTTCAACTCGTAGGGCAAATTGATATGCCTCTTCAATGCTGGTCATTCTTACGAGACTTAATTCCTCCTAGATGCTAGGTCGCAACCAACTGATATAACGAGCAACCTTCTCCTTATTTACTTCTGCATGCCCCACTCTAATCAAGAGTCGGTAAAACTCCTCTATATATTCTTGGACTGATCTTCCTACTTGCTTTAACCCATGCATCTTCTTAAACAGATCAAGCTCGTAGTCCATAGGAATGAATTGCTTCTTCAATTTGTCCACCATGTGATCCCATCTTGTGATCTTCTCCTTTCCTCTTCTATTTATTTCCAATTGAACCTCTTGCCACCAAATTTTGGCATGGCCTTTCAGTTTGGCCTTTGCAAACTTAACCTGATCTGGGTCCCTAATATCCTCATACTCAAAGTATTCTTCCAGTTCATTGATCCAATCGATCAACTCATCTAGTTTCAGATTTTTTGAAAATACACCCACTTCAATTGTAGGTCTTTTCCCAAACTTAGTAATGGCCCTAAAAAGCCTTTCCTCTATATGATTTAGAACTTCCCTATCAAATTCCTCTTCTGGTCCCATTGCTTCTTCTTCATTGTCATCCTCACTGTTGTCACCTGCGGCAACATTTGCTCCTCTACGAAGCTCCTCTTGCAATGCCTGCACCTGCCTTTGGAGGGCTATAACCTCCTAAGGATTAATAGCTCTGGCCCTTCCACCATGCTCTCTTCATGGAGGCATCTTCTAACTTGAACCCATAACCACATAGTCCTGGTGCAAACTGCCTCACAGTCGACGTTCTGTCTACACACTTAGGAAAACCCGCTCTAATACCACTTGATGGGGACACGACCCAAGAACAGAATGGAACCAATAGAAAGGGAAAATTATATTAACTAAGAAAATAAGCTATTAAAAATAGTGCAGAGAAAATAAACTTCAAAACATGCCCTAAGGGCTTACAATAGCATAAATTTGGAGATAATTTCTCCTTTTAGTACCTCCTCTCAAACTCCACTCCGAACTGCCTTTTACAATGCCAGAAATCTCCTTAAATAGACCCCAGAGGGTTAAGGACTAGGAGTAAATTCTAGAAAGTGCTAGTAGGCATCCACTGACCAAATAGAAGGTTCCGGAAGCTGTGTTAGAAGTCAGTGCAAATCTAGAAGAATCCAAAAATGGTAATCGAACTTCCGGGAGGCATAACTTTTGTACTGTAGCTCCAATTGATGAACCGTTTACATTTTCAGAAAGCTCTCAAAGCGCTCTATAGCACTATGGACCAGCTTTGCTCGTCCCCCATTTTTTGACCCTTTTTGAGGTCATTTAATGCCCCTAACCTGACTTCAAAGCATTCTTAGGGGGTCTCCAAAACCCGAAAAACTGCAATAACTTTCAAACCGTGGGGCCTTTTGACCTGATTCTTTTTCTAGAATGCTCTAAATCACAATTATATTCATCTGGCCAATTCACACCTTCTAGGTCACCAAAATGATGGCCAAATTGCATGCTCCTATTTTTTCAGGATTTTCAAACACACGGATAGTGGAACTGTGAGAGTTGGAACCTTTATTTGACCCAAATGGGTATCCAAAAATGAAAAGACATGAAACAGAAACTAAGTCTAAGTACAATTTTTTTTGGGAGACACAGGATTGCCCTTATACCTTTGGATGCTCCTGCATCACCTTTTGACCAATAATTTCACATGCCCAAAATCTATGAACATCTCATCATAATAGCAAACCAGAAACCATTATATATTCAATAAACAACTCATATATCTTTCCATTTATTTTATCCTCTCATGCATTTCCATTGATTCAATCTAGGGCTACAATAATAAAACCATGGCTGCAATACCACTTGTAAGGAAACTTGCAACAAAGAATATAATCATTTCCACATAACCCATAATAGATATAAAATAAACATGCAATTAAAATCCACATGTAATAGAATAAACAACATACCCACAAAAATGTGACACAAGATATACCCTGGGAAACTGTCATTGAGGGCAGGGATAGCTTTTAAAAATCACCCTTTATAAAAAGGTATAAAATTATGGTGAATTGAACATTAGTTCAAGGGGGGGGGGGGGGGGCGGAATTCTATTGGCAAATTTTTATTTTTAAGTACCAAAAAAATTAATTTTATTGGCATTTTTTCTATCATATAAAAATTCTATAAAATCTTGGCAATCTTTCATTATTGATGAAAATCATAGATATAAGTACACATACCTAGAAACTATGATTTTTTAATTATTATTTTAATTACTATATGGGAGTATGTGCAGGATCATGGTCAACCAAACTATGCTCTTAAGTGGCAATAAATTTTTTAGAAAATCAGGGTTATGTCAACTTGATGTGCAATTTTCTATTTGTTATTAACTTTATATCAAAAAGTTGAGAGAAAATAATCTCTAGAAAATTAAGTCTAGTTTCTAAACTACTAGGACTTATCTTAAAAAATATAAAAATTGATCAGTCAAAATTTTGAATTTTAATGCAATATTACAAATATTTTAGAACAAAAATAAGAAGTAGATGTATGTTTGACCACCTTAATCAAAATCAAATGATAATAATTTTTAATAATATTATAGATATATGTAGTAGGCTCATGCCTAGATGTGATACATATTTTTGGGTATTTTTTATTCTAAATAAATAAGTAATAATTAATTTTTGACTTTGGTATCACCTTAACTAACTCAAAACTTTGAAAACTTCAATTTTGCATTTTTTTCCTTATAGTAGAAGAAACATAGAATGTGATGCATCTTTTGGATTTAAAAAATGTTGTACCATTTGAAAGTTATAGTTATTTTTCAAGTAGTGTGTTAGTCAGCACTTTATATGTAACTTCATTAGAAAATAAGTAATAATTACTTACTTAACTCATAATTTGGAAAACCTTACATTTATGGAAAGACAAGAAAGTTTTTTAGAAATCCTTTCCATTTCATCAAATTTTGGTGGAAAAAAAGTCGATAGCTACATGTTTGAAGTAAAAATCACATAAAAACAGGCGAAGAGCACATGTTTAGGATGTTTTTAAAGTTGACCATATAGGTTTGGTATCAAAAGATATAGTAGACCTTATAAAGATATTAATTGTTTTCATTTAGTATCAGGGTGGATGGAAAAAAAGTTGAAAAAGATTTTGAAATGGTTTCAAATATTTCAGAACTATAGAGTTTTTAGATTGCCACCTTTTAGTACACCATGATCCTGCACATACCCATGGATCCTAATTAATTATCAAACTTTGAGCTCAAATTTAGCCCACTTTCCCTATTATGATTTCCTGCCAAATTATTGATATCACTAAGGGGGCAATGCCCTTATTGTTTATAATCATTGGATGATCCTAAATCAATGGCCTATACCCTATTTCCAAATAAACTTTTAAAATTATATCAAATTTTAAAAAGATTCCCCAAAATAAAGATATGTATCCCCATTCAAATCTATTTTGGACTAAAGTGATAAATGATAAAAAGTTGCATGAAAAGTCTTTGGAATAGAAACACTTGTTAGATCTGTAGACTTAATCTGTAAGCTAACATAAAGTTTTACCAAAGATTGGTGAATATGACCATTCATTAAGACAATCCTTGGAAATTGTAGATGAATAAGACCATTCATTACCGACTAGCCTAATCATGGGACCCAATTTTGGTTAAGTGTAGGTGACATGGACATCCTAAAAGTGTAAAAATGTTATCCAAATTTGGTGTCCTTTGTTAGTGAGATTACCCAATTATTAGCCACTAAAGTTATCCTTGATTGAGGGGGAAAAAAACCCAACCTCCTAAACCATCCATCTCATGTATTATTCAGACAAAATACCATTGCAATACAACCATGGAAACCTTCAAATCCATAATCACTATTGGGAATATAAGAGGAGTAACTGACAAGGGAGGGGTGAATCAGTTACTACAAAAATTGTAAGAATCTAACTTAGGGCAAGATTCACCCAAGACCATAGAACTGAACACAAGCATAAATGTAGACAAAAGAGTATGATCAATGAGAATATATTATCTCAAACATGTAATACATGTAATGCATGTACAAACACACTAGGAGTGCCTATATATAAAGGCCTCTCAAGAAGCACAAAGAATGTGTCTAGAAACAACCAAGAGATCAGATAAGTATTGACAACTAATCACCTTATCCAACATTCTAGATGAATGGATAAGAATGAAGAAGTGTCATATGTGTGTAGAAGATTCTTGTGTTGTAGAAAAAATGTGCTTAAAAGAGGTGTAGACTCCTATGATGTCATCATGACAACTCACAAGAGTGCATAAACTCCTAGGTGACTAATAAATAAATATGAAAATAATGCATTAACCTAAGTAAACTTAAGTAAGTGTAAATAGTAAATTGTTATTTACACAAACACCCTACAGTGTTGAAGTACATGAATCTATCACTGCAAAAAATAATGAAGTATCTACCTCAAAAAGAAGATGGATGTCATCAATAATGTCTCCCACATCTTCAATGTGAGACTCCATGAACAATTGTGCAATGTCTAAAGGGGAGTCCTCACATTAAGGTAGATTAGGAAGACATAAATGCTCCTACTACACTGAGTTCGAAGCATCTATAGCTAAAACAAGATCAGTAGGAGCAACAGGAGCTGGAGGTGTGATCTCATCTAGAGAGTAGTCAACTGCAATTGGAGGTAGAAGACCTTTTGGGAATGGAGAAATGGCTGGATCTCCACAGTGCTCCCAAAGATACATCCAAAAAACATATGGATCAGATGACTTAATTTTGAATGTTTTTTTTAGAATTTTATACTCCATATGGCGAAAGAGAGTAGGCCAAATAAAGTCAATTTGATCAACATTATACTCAAGATTGGGCACATATAGTAGTGCATTGTGTTGATTGAGATATTTGGCAACAAGTTGAATCCATTCATGATAGTTGTTTGGGGTCAAATAGATCAAATCTAACTCTTCCATGATGGATCAATCAATAAAACCTCCAAAGAAATCAAAGAGAACCAAAGAAACCCCCCTAATGAATGATTTGGGCACTTGATAGCCACTTGCCAATTTAGGGTCTATTTTTGAAAGTAGTAGTTTTGTCCACAAAACATATAATTTGATTGTAGATTTAGAAAGTAGACAAAAAAAATGCACTTTCAAAAAAAATGGAACCCGATTATGTGTCTAGATGAGTCCGTACTAAGAATTTGAAGTGGCAAAAAATAAGATTTTTTGACTTACAAAAAAAATTAGGAACAAAGATCTCAAACCACCTGAACAAATCTGTATATCATAAAATTCTACCTCAAAACAAAAAAAAAAAAATTTGCAAAAAGGAGTTCGTATGAGGAAGATATCGCTGTTTGAAAATTGTTGTTGCTATTATTTTTCCTGAACCACGGTCGTGCGTCCAAAAATCAAAAGGCTCTAGATTTTGCCTCGAATGTCTAATTTGGATGAAACAAAATCTGATTTGGGGTTTTTTTGACCTTCTGAATGTGATGCAAATATTTGATTTACACTAGCAAGCACCAATCTTCACCTAAAAAAAACTCTCTCCTATTGCCAGATGGCTAAAAAAAATTGGAAAATAATGCAAATCCAAAAAGAATAGTAGAGATGCAGATAAAAAAAATACAGATCTAAAAAATAAATATATAGATCTAAAATGATCATACCAAAATTGCAAATCGGTCCTTTAGGTGCTAGTTTGCAAAAAAATTGCCTCACAATTGACTATGGCTGGGTGGGCATCTATATAGCCGATTTTCACAAAATTAAAATTCTAGATGTAATGGTGAGGTCAAATCCACTACTGGACACTCCCAATTTCTGTGATACTCCAGAGTCAGGCTATGGTAATGAAGCAAGCTGAAGGTCTTGAATGGCTTGCGAAAATGAATTCTCCAAGAGCTTTGACACCATATAAGAATCTTCCTTAGCGCAAGATTCCTCCAAGACCTTAGAACTCAAAACAAGCACAAATGTAGACCAAAGAGTATGATCAATGAGAATATATTATCTCAAACATGTAATACATGTAATGAATGTACAAACACACTAGGAGTGTCTATATATAAAGGCCTCTCAGGAAGCACCTAGAATGTGTCTAGAAACAACCAGGAGATAAGATAAGTATTGACAACTAAGCACCTTATCCAAAATTCTAGATAAATGGATAAGAATGATGAAGTGTCATATGTGTGTAGAAGATTCCTATGTTGTAGACAACATGTGCTTAAAAGAGGTGCAGACCCCTGTGATGTCATCATGACAACTCACAAGAGTCCACAAACTCCTCGGTGACTAATAAATAAATATGAAAATAATGCATTAACCTAAGTAAACTTAACTATAAATAGTGAATACTTATTTACACTAACAAAAATAAACCCTAGATCTCTTAGATGTCAGTACTAAATAAACTTTGAAAAATTAAATATAGTTGATGCTCGTCATACACAGAAGAAATGTTGCAACTTAGTAAGTACAAAATATACTTGTTAATGAATTAAATTTGTAGATCTTAAGATGTTATTTTTTATTATCATTACTTTAACTTAATTGAAAGCATAGAAATAAATAGTGTGAACACATTTGAAACCAAGATTTAATGTGGAAACTCAATTTGGAAAAAACTGCCAATTGCAACTAGTTACAGATTTTCACTCTTTTGAAGTGATCCCTATTAGAGCCAACCTTGTTAAAGGCTACAAAACACATATTAGGTGTGACCCTATTAGAAGATTCAATCACCCTGTTAGGAATGGCCTTGTTAGAGGTATTTAGATAATTCAATAGAACTACCACCTTGTTAGAGGATTTACAAATTGTTGTTAAACCAGCTTTCTTAAGAGATTTAGATCACTACTACAATGGTCAAAGAGTAACAATGAATGGACCTAATTTTGATGCAACTGAATTACTAGTTAAAATTCTCGATTTTGACTTGGACCTTTTCTTTCCTAATCAAATGTATCCTTTTAGCTCCAAAAACACATTTTTCTTATTTTTAGATTTTCTTCCTCTAAGCATTTATCAAATCTTCAATGGATTCACATACCACTTTAGACACTCTATCCCACAACTTGACCTTCTACTTATATTATTCACATTGTCAAGTTGACTAGAATACAACTTAGAATAATTAATATTCATTACCTCAGTCAGCTAGAATCAATAGATAAATAAATTAAAAACAATATGCCAAAATAAGAAAATCTTTTGATAGCCAACCTTGCTCAGTAGACACTAAGTTAGAAGAAATTTTCCTATTTTAACCAAGTGAAGCTTGATCAACATTGCATACTAGCAAATGGGTAAAAGCACAAACTTGTGTCACCCTTTTGTAAAGGAAAAGGCTAACAAAAGAATAACTATTCACCTTCAATGAGATAAAATTGGTATTATTATTTTGAATTTGGAAATGAAGTAAAATAATTAAATGTGTAGAAAGGGATAAAATTTTAGGATTATAATTTTTAATAATTATTTGGAATAAGAATTTATATATTTTTGTAATTCTTATAGACAATTTTTTAGGTGTTGAAAAACATAGAAAGTTAGGGGTCTAGTTCCCACCACAAAACTATATGAAAATAAATATATTTCCCTTTGATCTAATACTATGTTATAGATAACATATGTATCTAGAACAATCAAAAATAAAAATTAGCTTTAGAACTGTATTTTCTCTTTTATAAGGATTTAACTCACCTTAAATCAATAGTTTTCATCTCTAACCATAATTTTCAAAACAAATCTATTCTAACCAAGAGAAAAATTATACATTCTAGAAGAGGACTCTCTCTTCTAGAATGTCATATAATGATGAGATTATTTTTATATGATTTAATATTTTTTTCTTTCTCAAAACAAACATTATTTTGAGTATTAAAATACATGGTTGTGGAATTTTTCAATTTCAATATACTATGTCTAATTATAAAATTATAAAATCTACATGAGAATATTCTTGACTCTAAGATCTATGAAATGCTATTTATATTTATTAAAAAAAATCTTTAAAAAGGTAAGATTTATTGGAACACTACTTTTTTGAAATAATTTTATTTCATTAGTAATTAGATACAAACTAGTGTAAAGGATGCATTTAATAGATATTTCCAATTGAAAAAGTGTGAGACCAGATATAACTTAGCTAGAATGAATTTATCTAGATCATACATTTGTAAAAAATTAAATTTTAGATAGAAATTCTCAAATTTAGTCATTCTAATAAGTCATCTTGTAAGCTGACACAACTTTGTACTTTTACTTAAATTCCTTTGATAACTAAGTGAGCTCGATTAGCACTAGTTCCATCCAACATTTCTTTCATTAATTGAGTGTGCTCACTTAGCATTCATCATCCACAGTCTTTCTTTTGGCAATCGAGTGAACTTGATAAACACTTCCTACTAAACTAGGTAAACTTTGTAGTGCTTAATAGCCACAGAAAACTATCTTTGATACCCAAATGATCTCGACATATACTAACTGATAATGATATGACATTTGTGTGACATCAAATGGAATACACAATTAATCAATTTTATCAAACAAACTACAACTAAGTAATCCATGTGAACAAGTATGAATCCACACATCGCATGCTAGGCTTCCAACCTTAACAAATACTCCCTTGGCTAACCTATCAAGCCTTGTCCTACTCAACTCTTTCCCTTTCAGCCTTCTATCTCCACACATCAACAACTACCCTTGTGGCTACTTATATTGTAGCAAGTCCCACAAAACCACCAAGTGGTATTACATAAAAATTTATTTCTTTTTCCCAATATTAAATAAATACATGAAATATGGTCACAATGTTACAATACAACTCATCAAGTACATCTCATGGGAATCTTTACATGTTGCACATCCATCTAGGTGCAATATTACATAAAAAATTATAATATAATAATTTTATGCAATGTGTGCAACACCTATTATCTCAACAGTTGGTACATGTGTGTATTTGAAAATTAAACTTTAAAATTTCATGCACATATTTAATTAACTAAACAATTGATTATATATAGATTTATTACTCATAAATTTATTTTTATTTTTTTCCTAGGGAAATTTAAGTCTACAAAAACATTGAATTGGCTTGAAACACAACATGCGAGACAAAATGTTAAGTTTCTTTGGAACTTCTTTGAAAGTGGTCATGAAAAAGGAGAGCATGATGGAGTAGGAGCATGTGTAAAGATTGCACTTTGCCAACATGAACTTTTAGGTATAATATTGTTACCTACCAATCAAATCTAATATATATGATGGGTATGTGCAGGATCATGGTGTACCAAACTATGGCCTTAAGTGGTAGTGAAAAACCAACAAATTAGGGTTATGTCAACTTGACACTTAATTTTAAAATGGTTCTAGACTTTATATCAAAAAGTTGTAAGAAAATAATCTGTAGAAAATTGAATCTAGTTTCTTAAATACTAGGCCTTATCTGGAGAAGAAAATATTTGATTGGTCAAAAGTTTGGATTTTAATGCAGTACTACAAAAATTTTAGGGCGAAAATAAAAAGTAGGTGTATGTCTGACCACCTTAATCATAATGAAATGATAATATTTTTAAATATAATTTTAGATATAAAAGTAGACTCATGCCTAGATGTGACACATATTTTTGGGAATTTTTATTCCAAATAAATAATTAATTATGAATTTTCTACTATACTATTTTCAGAATTAAAAAATTCCTGTGTCTTACCACCTTAACTAGTTCAAAAAAAATCAAAATTAAGTCTTTTTTTTTTCCTTATACTAGTCGAAGCATAGAATGTGATGCATCTTTTGGATTTCACAAATCTTATACGGTTTGAATGTTATAGCTATTTTTCAACAAGTATGTCAATCAGCACTTTGTAGTTAACTCCATTAGAAAATAAGTAATAATTACTTATTGAACTCATAATTTGACAAACCTTATATTTATGAAAAGCTAAGAACATTCTTAAGAAACCCTTTTCATTACATCAAATTTTGGTTTAAGAAAAGTCGTCAGCTACATGCTTGAAGTAAAAAACACATAAGAACATGCAAAAAACACATTTTCGGAATGTTTTAAAGATGACCATATAAGGTTGGTATCGAAAGATATAGTAGGAATTATAAAGGTATTAATTGTTTTCATTTAGTATTAGGATGGGTGGGAAAAAAGTTGAAATAGATTTTGAAATTCTTTGAGGCATTTCAAAACTACATATTTTTCAGATCGCCACTTTTTGGCACACCATGATCCTGCACATACCCTAACCATCTACTAGATAATTGTTTTATATTTTGTTAAAATTGATACAATTTTATTTCCTATATAGGTGCAACAATAGACAAAGAAAATCAAGTTGTTGAATGCTACAAATCTCATTTTCCTCCTTTTCATACAACATATAATAAGCATTTTTTTTGGGAAGTGAAATGTGAGATTTCTATTTTTCTTTGACATGATTACTTTAATATTTTGATTATTGACATAGATACTTGCCAATTTAATGTGTTATAGATATTGATCAATCAAATCCATACAATTGTCAACCCATTGTTCAAATTAGAAGATTGTATCAATTGATGACTATTGGACAACACAAACCTCCAGTAATTCAAGTAAGAGAAAAACAATATTTTTGTGACGTCTCTATTCAAAAAAATGCAATGGGTCAATGCAAGAATATTGTGAATAGCTATGTCTTTGAATGGACATGGACAAACATAATCAAAAGTACCCCTTATGAAGAATATGACATTGACATAGATATTCATAATCCTATGTATTCAAATGATTATGAACATGTTTCTAATTTAGTTGTTCCAGGCGAGTTTCTACAAACACGTTTCATTTTTATATTTATTTGTCTTCATATTTTTTTATTTAAAATTTCCATTATTTTTATACATTAATAGGTGACATCTTTGCTGTGTATGTGGATGATCAAAATGTGGAAGGTGTGCATTGTTATTTACTTAGATGCACAAAAGAAAAAATCAAGTTGACTGAACCATGTACAAATGATGATAACCAGTCATATCCAATTGGTTTAGTTGTTATATAATGTATAGATTATCTTCTTATGAGATGTGTATAACTAATTAGAGCGTGAAAGATCAATTGTAAATAATTATTTATTTTCTATATTATTAAGAATATGAAATGAAGTACAAATCTTATTTTGTAGGCACCTATTATCAACAGACAAAAATTGTCCACAATGGGGTTAAATTTATTGAATACATGACTACACAAAAAGTTCTACATTATAGCCACTTGGTTTTAAACACAAACATTTAGTTTGACATTTTTCCAGAAAAAAGAATGTAGCAAACCAAAGTGGAGGTTAGATATCAAGGTGCATGAAAAGTTGTTGGAGATTATTAAAGATAAATAGGATCTTGACCATATGTATTAGCAACTTCCTAATTGGTAGATAGGTTTAATGACTAATAAAAATATTTGAAATTTATATAAACATAAATTGTTTTTCAATAGTTTACATATTTTTATTTTTTCAATATTTATACACATTTACAAAACACCTAGAAAATTATGTAAGATGTATTTTCATTAATTTATAGAACATGTAAACTTATTACACATTAAAAATTGTCTAAAAAATAATGTATTTATTTCTATTTACATTTACATTTGTTATACACTTTTACAACACACTAGAAATTTATGTAACACATATTTTCATTAATTTATAGAACATGTAAATTTCTCACATATTAACAATCATTTAAATAAAAATGTAGGAGATATTTAAAAAACATGTTTCCACATTCACCTAAAATATATTCTAAATGTAATATCAAATATATCAATTACATATTAACATGGTCACATAACTCATGAAAAAATCATCTATGTCAACTATAAATGTAAATGGTCATATATCTAATGAAAAATCAAATATGTCAACCATAAATGTAAATGGTCACATAACTAATCAAAATATCATATATGTCTACTATAAATGTAAATGGCTAGCTAAATCATGCTAATATGAAATATGTCAAATATGCACGTGTTGTAAATTTAAAATGTCACATGTAGTTGTAAATATAAATGATATCATCATAAATTAATATCAAACACCATGTATATAACATATATGAATATCAAACATGATCATGCCACGCTTCATGATGTGATCGACTGAGATGAGATCTTGAACCCTGTGTCCAATATAAGAACAAATGTATCATGACATGTGTATAAATTTAATTAATAATAACATAAGTGTAATTATATTTAGCTATGACTCAAGATGACTAGGGTTGAAAGTTGTCTCTCCATCTCTACCCTCATGAGCTACAGATGCAATCTGTATGCAATAGAAGAAACAAATATGTCACAAGTTATACTTTACTAAAGTTTTAAATATAAGATCTATAGGTCCAATTGAATAGAAATGTTTGTAAAGTTTAACCTATGCCTCATCTTGCACAAGATTCATAGGTATTTGCAAGTCCCCATATGCCATTGTCGTCATAAATATATGCCTACATATCTCACTCAAGTCTATATCACTAAAGGTCATATCTCTAATGTCAAGTGTAGGATCTATGAGCATATCTCTGAATAATGAATGTCATGGTGGGTAAAAACCTATCTCGATAGGGGGTGCTACATTATCCTCAACTATGGTCTATGGTAGAGTTGTACATGCAACATGTATGTCCTCTTCACCCTAACCATCTTGTGTCTCTAATGTACCTTTGATGATACCACTCACTTATGATGATGCTACACTGAGTGGTTCTGTAGTCAACAACTAAATACCTCAATAGGATAAAAGTAGATCAATGAAAAAACATGTACTAATAGCCCTCAAGTTTTCTACTAAAGAATCCATGAAGACATCTACTAGAGATGAGATGTCAACCTCATGATACATATCATCACTTAAAGATGATGCAACAGAGTGACCACCTGTAGATGCAGATCATGACCATGTCATGTATATGTGCACTTAGTTAGAAGACATCTTATGCACCTGGGTAGCAATAGTGGAAATCCTCTCCTATACATCTCCACATGTATCATTTTCCACCCTATCTCTAGTTGTAGCTAACTCCAAATGTTTTGGCATCACCAAAAGGTTTGGACCGATTGATGCCCATTTATTAATGGGGATAAAAGCATCTGTATGTCTGAATTTATTTGAGAACCTACCCTAACCTTGCCCAGCATGCCTAGGCATATTAGTGTACTCAACCTCTCGATGTAGATGAAATTTTGCAAATAATTATTTGTATAAATATAAGGGGAACTCATCCTTTTGGGGCCACATGTGATGTGCAACCAACCAATGGGCATACATGAGAGGTGCCACCAATGGATCAATAGACCTCATAGCATGGTACCCTCTAACCTTTTTCAAAGTTCAATAATTTTGGAACATGCTCTTCACACTCTTCATTGAGACCATCTGATATATCTCCCTCCATCACAAACCACCACTAACACTATGGGATAGATCTCTTTAAAAAGTGTCCAAACCAATACTATCATAAGGGTTAAAACCCTTGATAGTGTGCATCATGCTAATAAGATCATCTCTAATTGCAATCACCTTATCCCTATGCTATAGGGTAGGTGAAGCCTAGAGATTCTGATCAATAGTATCAAGTGCACTCTGTAAGCAGTAAATCGTATCACTAAATAATGTCTCCCTATCTTGGGTACTAGTAGTTGATCTATGGGATGAACTACTATTGGGATGACCATGTACATTGGTCTCTCTAGAATCACCACCTCCTGATGCCATAACGATGAAAGATATAAACAAATAAGACTAGATATATAATAATAGATATATGCACATGCTTACATATACATATATACACAGATTATTATATAAATGAATTAAATCAAAACACACTAAATGAATTTTTCTAAACAAACCTATTGTACAACATATAAGGAAATGTTAACTACATTATTTTTTTTTTAGTAATAGATAAAAGTCAAATTTAGATAACAATTTTAGGGATTATAGGGTTAGAGAGAGGTTTAGGGTTTATAGAAATGGGGTTTAGGAGTTAGAGAGTGATTTAGGGTTTAGAGAGATGGAGTTTATGAGTTACTAAGTTATTTAAGGTTTAAAGAGATGGGGTTTAGGAGTTAGAGAGAAAAAGGGTTAAAAGTTTGAGAGCTAGAAAGAAAGAGATGGGGTTTAGGAGTCAAAAAGTGGTTTAGGGTTTAACAAGATGGGGTTTAGGAGTTAGAGAGTGGTTTAAGGTTTGGAAAATGAAGTTTATAAGTTAGAAAATGGTTTAGGGTTTAGAGATCTAGGGTCTAAGAGTTAGAGAGAGGAAAAGGGTTAAAATTTTGAGATCTAGAAAGAGAGGGATGAGGTTAGGGTTGGGAGAGATATGTTATGTAAATTCTAGAGAGAGAAGTTTAGGGATTATGGGGTTAGAGAGAAATTTAGGGTTTAGAGAGATGGGATTTAAGACTTAAAGAGTAGTTTATAGTTTAAAGAGATGGGGTTCAGGAGTTAGAGAGTGGTTTAGGGTTTATAGAGATTGGGTCTAGAAGTTAGAGAGAGTCAAAGGATTAAAAGTTTGAGATCTAGAAAAAGAGAGATGAAGCTAGAGTTTGGAGAGATAATTTATGTAAATTCTACACACACAGAGAATTTTTGGGATTATGGGGGTTAGAGAGTGGTTTAGGGTTTAGAGAGATGTAGGTTACGACTTAGAGAGTTGTTTAGGGTTTAAAGAGATGGGGTTTAGGAGTTAGTGAGTAGTTTAGGGTTTAGAGTGATGGGGTTTAGGAATTAGTGAGTAATTTAGGGTCTAAAGAGATGGGTTTTAGGAGTTAGAGAGTGGTTTAGGGTTTAGAGAGATTGGGTTTATGAGTTTAAAAGTGGTTTAGGGTTTAGAGAGATGGGGTCTAGGAGTTAGAGAGAGACAAAGGGTTACAAGTTTGAGATCTATAGAGAGAGAAAGAGAGAGAGAGAGAGAGAGAGAGAGAGAGAGAGAGAGAGAGAGAGAGAGAGAGAGAGAGAGAGAGAGAGAGAGAGAGAGAGAGAGAGATGAGGTTAGCATTGGGAGAGATGAAATTATGTAAATTCTAGGGAGAGAGAGAGAGAGAAGTTTAGGGATTATGGGGTTAGAGAGTGGTTTAGGGTTTAGGGAGGTAGGGTTTAGGACTTAAAGAAAAGCAAAGGGTTAAAAATTTGAGATCTAGAGAGAAATGGTTTAATGTTTAGGGTTTAGGTCATCATATATGAATTTAAGGTTCAATATAGGAGTTAGAGTATAATTTGATTCAATGTGAGAGTTTTATTTCAAGTTTTATTAGGTTTAATGTTGTGGTTTAATTATATTCATTGTTAGGTTCGACACCTACTAGTAATTTATAAGGTTCAATGTTAAGGTTTCAATTAGAATTTATTTTTGTTCATGATAGGAGGTAGAGATTGATTTAGTTCAATCTAATGGTTTTTGATACCAATTTGCAATGCTTTCTAAACTTTTACCTTTACAATAATTTCTAGTGATTTCTAATAAAAACAAAATAAAAAATGTTTAAAATTGTCTAATATTATATGTAATTAATTTTCTATATTTAATAAAAAAATTCTATTGTTTTCTAAAGTTTCTAAATGTTTTAATATTTTATAACTTTTCTAATACTGTCTATATAATTTTCAACTATTTTCTATAAATAATGTTTTACTATTAATCTAATTTCTCTAATCATGTATCAATTCTACGACATTCCAATACCTTTTCTAAACTCTATCTAATATTACAATACTAAAAACATAAATGTATAATAATATAAAAATTTGAATGGTCTAACATAATCTACATTAAAATCCATATTTTTCACCTAAGGAAACATAAAATAAAACTAAAAACATATTTAAAAATGGGGGGGAAATGCTGACATGCTTGATCCATCTGAATGACTCCTATAGCTCTTCCTACTCCGCACTTCTAGCAAACTTGTATGATGCAAATGACAGCTGGATTTGCCCTATTGCAACTTATATAATTTTTGGTGTTCTCATGGGATTGGATCTGCCCAAACTTGACTATGTATCGAAAAATGTGTACATGCCACTTGGTGCCTACTCAACAGCATGTGGTTTTAGTTGGATGCAGTCCGGTTGGATCTAGTCCTACTAGATTTATACAGTAAGCCCCAAAGGTGACAGAAATCTGTGCTTTCACTCAAGTTAGAAAGGAATTGGAAGATATTAGAAATGGCACTAGGTAGACTATAAAAGTATTTTCCATTACCATTGCAATTGGAAGTGTCAAATTTGGTATAAAATTTAGAAAAAGTCATAGAAGAGTTTGATGAGCATTCCATCACCTTGTCTAAATCATCAATGTTGAATGCTCAATAGGAGCTTGAATCAAATCAATTATGGACAATATGTGATAATATAGGAAATATGTTCTAGTGATTAATGAGTCCATAAATTCCATAGGAAATTGTATTAGAAAAGTGAATAAATTATACATAGCATGAATGTGATAACATAATTAAGTTAAATATGTAACTGACTACATAAATGAAGATGAGGATAAGTTAGAGAAGAAAACTATGTAATTGGAATGACATTACCTCAATATAATTAAAATTGATAACCTAATAAGTAATATATTTAATGCACTTCATATGCTAGAGCATGAGAGGAACATGATATTAGCAATATTTAATCTATTCAGAGATCCTTACTTGAAGCCAAGAAATCTTATGAGAACTTGATTCCTATGGATCTAAATGGAGTAGAAATCACTACATATAGAATATGTAGAATAACATGTACCTAAATTTATCAAGAGGACATGAAATATGGAATGTTAGACATTGAGAAGGAATTTCATAGATTGTAAAATATATTTTTTATTAGAGGGTAGTTCAGAAACAAATTTTAATACATATACACATATTTACATATACATACATTCATACATACATACATAGATTCATGAATGCATACATCCATACATACATACATAAATACATGTATGTATGTGTGTATATATAAAGAGATCTTATATATAACTATCAGAGATTAATTATGATAATGAACGGGCATGCCTCATGGTGGGACATGTGTATCCTCTTAGTATCTTATAAATATAAGAGGTTTTTGCATTAGGAAACACATACCGCATAAATGGAAGTTCTTAGTACATTTGAATGATCTTGATAAAAATAATACTTTTTTCCATAACATCTACCTCTACTTCACTAAAATCTTCCACCTCTTATCCTTAATCTATGCTCTTATTTCTTTGCCAATATTTCTTTACCTCTCAAGCCACAAAAGTACACTTCCTCGACACTTTCTGTTTCATGAAACTCATTTAATCTTGTATAGATGTTTTCAAAAAATTCATATATCTAGCAACCTTTCAACCTCATCTTTAACATGTCTAGATCTAATGTCTAACTTATTGAATTCCTCATTATAATATTTTAGAGTCATGTATTTCTATCTTTAGATTTTGTATTCTACTTTAAAAATTGACTAGATAATCAATAGAAAGGATTTTCTTTTTCAACTTACCAATCATCTTCATCAAAGTCTTGATCATTTCTTTACTTCACCTTTTCTATCAGTTTGCAAGTGTTATTGCCAAACAGAACCATGCCCCTTCAATTATGTATCTATTATGCTCGCTTTCCTTATCATCAAGGATACTTTCATTATTGAAATACCATTCAATCTTAGAGATCAGACCCAACAAAGCATCAGTATCAAGTATTCCATGGTAAGTTGAAAGTTTAAAGGCTCATCTTGAATTTTCTGTAGCTAAGGCCTTAAAAAGTTTTTCTTCATCTTTGTCTTCTTCAGGTTAAAGATTAGGTTCTATTTGATCTTCTCCTTCACTATCATCATCAAGATGTACCCCTCTTATGTGCATGGTTTTAATAGCTTCAAATGAAGTTGCACATTGTCTCAATATGTCCATTATATATTATCCACATTCTCTCTATCTCAAATAATTTTGAGAATAGTTTGTACAAGAAGAGTAACCTTGTATAGGTTATATGTTATAAATTTGGTCTTCCAGCCTGCAACCAATCTAATCAAGGTTCTCCATGATCCCAAAACTTTACAATGAAGAACACCTTTTTCTCTTATAAAATGAGGCAAGCCAAGTAGGTTTTAAGAATAACATGCTATAGGAAGATTATTTCATTGTATTGACATCAATTTTTCAATAATATTTTATGGTTTATTTAATATTATATTGGCTTCCATTTATAGCACTAACAAGTGTTTTCTTAGGAATGCCTTTTGGCCCTTTCACCTTGCATCATACAGTAACATTAAAAATAAAATAAAAAAGATTATACATAGAAAACTCACTTAGGAAGGACATTGAAAAAGATAATTGTCATTAAATGATAAAGGTAATGGTTATGGTGACACTAATTAGGTCATTTTTTATAACTCTAATTTTTTTGAACAAGGGGTGGTTCCAAATAGCTAACTCTTTGATGATTTATTCCCTAAACATAAAAAGGTTCATTGTCATTACACTAAGGATCACTAGCGATACAAAGGTTACTAGGGTTCACTATTAATAGAATGGAACGTGAAAAATGATAGAGTATACTGTTAGGATAAATAAGTTTTAGGTAAGAGATAACAAGACCTCCCTAATCAGTTATTTGAGTATTTCACACTTTTATTACTAAAATAATATCACAAATATTTAAATATTACTATGTGCACAATTACTTGCAATAAATAATATTTATAAAAATATTGCCATAAACCTTTTTAAAAAATAGGTTTAAAATGAGACACACCTTCCTGAGGAATAAAATAATCCTTGATCTTTCAAACCTACTAACATGATCTTTTGTGCAAACATATATAAAGAACATCTTAGGTTAAACTACCAAGAGATAAATGATTGACATGCTTCATAACCAATCGACCAAAAACATAATTTCCATTAAACCACCAAGATAATATGTGCAACAAGCAAGAAATGTTATAGGATTATAATTTATTCTAATCCAATACTTATTCAAAAGATACAAAGCATGAGTTATTAGTTAATTATGTCCAACAAAGTGATAAACCATAACCATTAGAAACTAGTTGGTTTACAACCACCTATGCACCACTAAAACAATAAAAGTATAGATAAGGATAATGGCACTAATTAAAGATATTTTGATATAAATGACAACTAAAATGATAATCATCAATCTCACATTTCACCAAACCTCATACAAAAAATTTTGAATAATAAGTACGCAAGAAAGGCTAAAACATATGACATGTGACAAAACTTGGAAAATCAACAAAATTAACCTATTGATTTATTTTTTATAGTACTTGTACTTCATAGTTTAAATTAAATTATCTAAGTGATGGTTTACTTTAATAGATTCATTCTTAATTCTTGAATTCTAGAAACTATTTATAGGAAATTTGAACTTTAACAAAAATGAATGTAGATGGAAAATGAGCATCACTTATGGGCCAATTTTATATTGATACATTTTTAAAAATAATATGATTTCCAAAATCATCAACACTCCACTCATGTCTCATAAAAAAGAACTACATATCTCTTATGAACTCTATAAGTCGAGTATTTGTGCTAGGCATTAAAAGCTCAATCTTATGGCACTACAACAATCAAATTTGTAACAAGTGGTATTAGGTCTTGGTCATAGGTTTGAATCCTCTTGGGTAATATTAATGGGGTGGTTATGGATAAAATAGTTAGCACCCCCCTTCCGGTTTGTGACAAAGGACTAAAGATCTTGTATAGATTCTATAAGTCTAGTGGTTGTATCAAATATTGATGATTCAATTTTTTTAAATCAATGAAAATAATACTTATAATAAAAATTAGGTGTATTTTAAAAAGTATTAAGACATTATAAAAAAATTACTTAAATATGAAGAATTAATTAGCTACCTTTTACAAAATCTTATATACAAAAAGTAAATCCCTTTCTTCCATGTTTTTACAAATCCAAAGGATTCCATTACAATTTTAAAACCTCCAAGTTTATTTTGCTCATTGTTTAATCCAAATAAATATTTAATTTGTTGAAGTCCTATTAGAAGATAAAAGAAAAGTGTACCATCATAGGGAAAAAAAGTTATTTGGAATAGTATACTATATCCTCTTATATTTAGAACAACTATATCTAACATATAGTAATTTTTTGAAAATATATTCTACAATTTTTTAAAAACTATGAATTTTTATTTATAAATAATAGAAAATTTTATTTATTATTTATTTATAAACTATTACACGTTATCTAACATATTCATGTGAAGATTCTTTGATTAAATATTATAATAATTTTTGACATTTAATTTAATATAAAGAAATAAGATGTCATTGTCATAATTTATAAAATTGAAAGAAGATGAAATGTAGAAATATAGGTTGAATAAAAATATTTCAAATATTAAACAATATGGTTGAAAACTATCATATGTAAAAAGGCATGCCTTAAAATAAATCAATCATTATCTTACAATAGTAATTCTCATTTCATTAAATTTTTCATTATTATTAAATATTAATAATTCTAATTCAAATAAAAGGCAAGAGCCTATATTGCAATGGTAACTTGTGAGCTTCTTATTGGGGAGGTCTTCTCTTCAAATCCACTCAACTAGAA